>CM042480.1:37706540-38116540 GCA_023621385.1 Quercus gilva
GAGAGAGAGAGAGAAGAAACAGGTTTGAAAAAGAAAACGAAAAATGAGTAACAGAGTCTAATAGTGTTAGGGTTAAGTTGTCTTTAGGGACCAAATTGGTCAATTTTGAAATGTCTTGGACCTAGTTGGCATTAACAAAAAACTCAGGATATATTTTTGGAATTTAACCTAAATAATTTGAAATAAAATTGAGACAAAAAGTAGTGTAGGACCCTCAAACAATACATAAAATAAATAAAAAGTCAACTTATAATTCAATGTCAAACACAAACTAAAAGAAATAGAGGTGATATATTTGACATGGATGTGATAATAAAAAATAAATTCAATATTTTCAAATTCTACTGATTTTTTTAAAATATGAAATTCTACTAAATTGATATATGAGAAAACACATCACATATTTTTGAGGTGGACTTCCTCATCACTATAGTATTAAATGATTTAGTTTTTGCTTATTAAAAATAAACAATAACCAAACAGATTTTCAATTTTTCACAAATATTTGTACACTTTTTTAAAGATGTGTGTCAGTGTGTGCATTGGGATTAAAAGTTAGTTTTTTGTTTAAATTATTTCTTATTTGTGGATCTTATTACTTTTTGTCATAACTTTATTTCAAATAATCCAGCTTTCAATTTTATTTTTATAAAATAAATTAATTTTTAACTTTTTATCTCACATTATACAAATAAGTTAAAAAAAAAAAAACCAAATCTCAAATAAAAAGTTTGCATTTGGAATTAGATTATAAACTATAGTTTATAAAATAAACTATATTTCTTATTTGTAAAACAACCAATACAATTAACTGGATACAACGTTATGGTTTTTCTTAAACTACAAAGTACTTTTTTGCTTATTGCGGATCCCATTCTACCTCTTTTTTTTTTTTTTTGGCTACTGTACTTTCAGCAAGAAATCAACCAATTTATTTTATTTAGTTTTTAGCTTTTATATATCATACTTTCAACAAAAAAAAACTAGATAAGTTGTTCCCAAATGGATGCTAGTGTCCGTTTGGCAACAACTTATCTATCTTTTATGTACTGTTTGTGAGTTCCATACAACTTTTTATCTTAACTTTATTTTAAATAATCTAACTTTCAATTTTTTTAAAATAAATTAGTTTTTAATTTTTTATCTCACATTATGCAAATAAGCTACTAGAAAAAAGATGAATGACCAAAAAAAAAAAAAAAAAAAGAATGTCCAATTTTGTTTTGTTTTGGTTTGTTTTTTAATGAGAGAAAACTTCTATAAGAGCATCCGTAGTAGATGTGGAAAAAATTATGCCATTTTGCCACACTAAACCCCTACTTTATTATTTTACCACATCATTTTACAACATCGCATTTATCAGATGTTTTATACTTCAATTCTATACATTAAAATAATATTTCCTAAACATTAAAATAATATATTAAATTCCTCTCCCCTTCATCACCGTCCTCATCAACCACCACCGCAAACCAGAAAAACCAGAATTGCAACAACAACTACAACCACAACCAGAAAAATTGTTGCAGCCACAATCACCAGAAAAACCAGAACCGCAACAACAACAACAACTACAACCACAACCAGAAAAATTGTTGCCGCCACAATCACTAGGAAAAAAAAAACCACCACCGGCCATCACCCCCACAGCCCACCACCACTGCCACTGTCACCGCCCATAGCCCACAGCCCACCACCACCATCAGATCAACCCAAATTGCAGCAAAAAAAAAAAAAAAAAAAAAAACCATAACCAGAGAGAGGCAGAGTGGAAGGCGGACAGAGAGGAGAGGGAAGACGGTGAGATCGACGGCGGCCTAGGGGTGAGATTGGCGAGATCGAGCGTGGCTGAGCGTGGGTGAGATCGAGCGTGGCTGGAGCGTGGTGAGATCGAGCTACGCCGTCGTCGTGGGTGAGATGGTGGGTGAGATCGTCGTCGGAGCTACGCCGTCGTGGCTGGAGCGTGGGTGAGATCGAGCTACGCCGTCGTCGTGGGTGTGAGCGTGGGTGAGATCGCCGTCGTCGTGGGTGTGAGCGTGGGTGAGATCGCCGTCGTGCCTGGAGCGTGGGTGAGATCGTCGTCGGAGTACGCCGTCGTCGCCGCCGGACTGGTCGAAGAGAGAGGGAACCAGAGAACCAGAGAGTGAGAGAGAAGAGAGAGGGAACCAGAGAGTGAGAGAGACGAGAAGAACAAATGAAGAGAGAGGAGAGAGAAGAGTGAATATAAAATAATTTTTATTTTTACCACATATGTCTGTACTGTTGCAAATTTGCAACAGTACGGACATATGTGGTATAATTTTACCACATATGCCATGTCTGATGGGAGGGTCTTTTTTGTGGTTGGTGTGGGATATGTGCCAAATATTTAGCATTTGGCACATATCCCACATCTACTGTGGGTGCTCTAAGTCCATCAGAGAAAAGAAACGGAACAACAACAAGGGCCTTGATGAGGAAATTTCTAATGCTACCATGGAACATATTTATAGGGAGACTAATCAATGCACTGATGTCTTGGCAAAAATTAGATCCTTACAATCCATGAACTACTGTATTTTTTATAACTAACCACATGAGGTGGAGTCTTTGTTTTTGTTAGCTTTTGATAAAATTGAGCCTTCTTGTAATAGTTTTATTTGTGCTTTATAAATCTATTAACTATTGACACACAAAAAGGAAAAAAAGAAAAAAAGAAAAGAAAGAAGAAGAGAGGGCCATGCCCAAAATCGATGAATGACAGTTTTGATCTAATATTCCAATTTCCTGTAGTATAATTCTAAACAAAAATAACAATAACGCTAGTTCTAATTGATTTTTTTTTTTTTTAAATGTGATTTATCTCTAGTGCTTCAATTAAAAAAGAAAAAAAAATGTTAAATATATCATTTCACGCTCCAATCAGGCAGAAGTGGATTTCAATTATCTAAATTTCCAAGACACAATAAATAATCACAAAAAAGGTGATAATAATAAGCAAAAAGAAATTACCTTGAAATTGTTGTAATATATATATATATATATATAGGGACACATTTTGCAGCACAAGCCCAAAATATAAGGGGTGTTGGCCCAATGAGCCCAATACAATAAATTTGTAGAGAGTGAGTAAAAAACTAGGCCCTAAAGAATTTGACAACGGCTAGTATGGATTCAGAAGATGATTAAGTAAGAACAAGGCACATAGGACAGAATGAATTCATTGTCCGAGGAGGTAAATCTTGTTATAAATCAATTAAACTGATTACAAGTGCAACTTTGATTGCTACAGTATTCTTTCTCTATTTTTCCGATGCTCTTTCCTTTAGGAGTCACTTACATTATATATTTCATTCCCAATGATCTTGGCCTTCCATTTGTTGATCATTCAAGCCACTATTTGAGTGTCTGTCCCATCAGACACTCTCTTTGGCTTTCTGTGAGTTGTGGTAGCCAAGACAGCACTATTCAGGGGTATTCTCTACATAAGTGCGACCAGAAAGTTAGCTATAAGGCATTCAATACGGTGGTATTAGCTTTTCCCTCAGCATCTCCTAGTTTCTACCTTTTGGTACACTTGAAAAGTACACGCCTGCCACTGGGGCTTCCTAGAAGGTTGCCTTGATCATTAGGATCTACATTAGATTTGTGTTTAGCTTGTTCGAAGAGGTATTCCTCCTCGGACCATCTTAACATTAATATCATACCTATGAAGCTATGAGCTTAAACTACTTACTAATTTAACCGTCCTCGGATCACCATATTATCGACCAAGGCCCAAGACCCATTATACCATTTGGGCTCTTAACCCTACAAAATATATATATATATATATATAAACACTTACTATACCACTTGAACAAAACCCTTTGCTGAAATCGCCCTTTTTAAACAACACTATTTTGGAGATAATCGTTCTTAATATGGCCAGGTTTTAGGATAACGAGGATTGTGAGAAAATTTACTAAAATTCATTTCAGTATTCTAATTGATTTCATTCATTTCGGTTACTTAAATTTCAAGTTTATTCAATTAAGATCTCTTCATCAACTTCCATTAAAAAAATTTTCAAAAAATAAAAATAAAAAAATAAAAAAAATCTAGAAAAAAAATATTTTTCAATCATTAATTGGATTGTTTTTCTTAATTTAAAAATTTTATTAAAAAAATTAAAAATTTTGAACAATTAACAATAACCCTTAACAAAGTTGTTGGAAATATCTTAATTGAATAAACTTGAAACTTAGACGACTTCAAAGATAGATGACTGAAATTAATTATAATGAAACAAAGATTGCAAATTTTGCATTTTAATCTAAAAATTATACCAAAATTGAACTTAAAAAACAAAATTTTAGTGACATGCTTAATAAAAATCTAGAAAAAAATATTTTTTAATCATTAATTGAATTGTTTTTCTTAATTTAAAAATTTTATTAAAAAAATTAAAAATTTTGAACAATTAACAATAACCCTTAACAAAGTTGATGGAAATTTCTTAATTGAATAAACTTGAAATTTAGACGACTTCCAAGATAGAGGACTGAAATTAATTATAATGAAACGAAGATTGCAAATTTTGCATTTTAATATAAAAATTATACCAAAATTGAACTTAAAAAAAAAATTTTAGTGACATGCTTAATTTCACAATCAGTTTCACTAAGGTGTTTCACTAAGAGCATCCACATTGGTGGAACTATTTTTTTAGCTATTTGGTATCACAAAAAGTTACTTTATCTATTTTACCTATTCACTTTACAAAACATCTCATATTAGTGGATTTATTTTAGCTTTCAACATAATAAAATAATATAAATATCACAATAAAATAATATATCTACTACAATAAAATAATATACTCACTACAATAAAATCCAAACCCACCCATCCATCAAATATCATTTCCAAAACCCTAAGAAGATTTCCACAACTTCATTTTTCTTCTTCCTACTCTCATTAAACCCACCCCATATTCCCATTGATGAGTCAGAAATTTACGATCAGCATTAAGCTGAAACCTTCATTAACCAACAGACAATGTCACATATTTATTACGCTCATTGATGATAAAACGTAACAAACAGAGCAACAGTCACAAAATGAGCTGTGAACTTTAGACCAAGATTTTGTAATGCACTAGCCATTGAGCATAAATACAATGATTCATTGCCCATTAATGAGACACATAACTATAAAAGAAAAAGCAATAAAAGTGAAACGTACACACAAATACTCTACAAAAATCACTCTCCAGTCAATTCTCCCTAAAATCTTTCTCCTTTGCTGACTTAAACATCGAAGGCGGTTTGGCTAACACCATACTGGCGTGTTACTCTTCCACCCAATTCATTTTTTACAAGTTTTCCTCCAACAAAAACGACCCTGATCACAGCTTTGTCCATCCACTACAACGAAGAGCTCAACTGCTAATTTTTTGCATTATCACCCATCAAAACTAATTCCATTTTCCCTAAATTCTCACCATGTGAATTCTTTTTCCCTTTTCTTTCATTTCAACCTCACTTCCCAATTTCGTAACCCAAATCAAATCAAATCAAAATGGAAAATTCAAAGAAGGAATTGTCAATGGCGATATCCAAATAGTACAGTTTCTCAAACGGACATTCGCCTCGGAGTTTGAACCACTCGTCGTGGTTCGAAATCCGGCTCTTCTACGTTCAGATCACGCCATGTGTGATCGACAGCGTCCCCAACCACCTCACACTTCGCCACCTTCGCCAAGAGATCAGCATATCACTTAAGATCAATAATTCGCGCATTCTAGCCTCTGAATCGGCTTCTCTGACCCTTTGCCGCGATCGCCTCGATAAGGAGTCATCGAATATGACCTACGTCAACACCGATACCGTCCGCATCACTGGCAGTGTCAAATTTGAGGTCTACGAGAACTAGGACTTGGTTCTTTGCGGGTCTGAGAGAGAGTTGAGAGTTTGATCTGAGAAAGTGGGACTGAATCGGGTAGGGGAATAAAGAAATAGAAAAAAGAAAGAAAGAAAGAAAGAAAATTTTAATAGGAGGTGAGAATAAAAAATTATTTGTGAGTTTAGCTTTCAACGACCGTGCACAGCCATATACTATAGTTGTGTAAACCGTGCACAACCATATATAGCTGTGTACTGTAGTTGTATAAGTAAAAATTTTACCTGTACCATCACTAATATTGCATCATTTTTGTATATGGTAGTGCTAAAAATAGTTTTTTAGCTTTTTAACACCACGTGCTAAGTGGGGCATACTTTCTGAACCCACCACGATCAATTACTTACTTAAGGGCTGTTAGATTTTAAAAAAAAAAAAAGATGCTATTTCTACAACAATTTTACAATATTTTTACAACAAATCATTGGCGATTAGTTATTATTGGTTCAAATTTGAAACTAAGATTACTTTTTTACCCCAACAATAACAATCAGTAACAACCTACCACTTAAAATTTGTTGTAAAATTATTGTAGATATATCATTTCTCTAAAAAAAACTATCACTCATCACTTAATTTTCATTACTCGTTACTTATCACTTAAAATATCCCAAACTCTCTAAAGCTAGCCCGTTTGGCATACTATTTCCAACTTTTCATAACTCAATTTTTTTACTTTCTGTGGACCCAATCCTGAGCACAATATCAGTGAGTTCCGTTAGTCCACTGACTATACGAGAGATTATGGAGGAGATCACAGGGACTTCTAGTGAACAAGTGATATAACCCATCATTTTACTAAAAAATTTTTATTTATTTAAAATTACTGATTTAGTAATTTATTTTTATTTAAAAAATTTTTTTATCTAACAATTTTAAATAAATGAGAGTTGTTTAGTGGAACAGTAGGTTACATCGATTGTCCATTGCATAGATCTTATAATTTCTCAACTCTACCCCGCCTCACACCCATTTCACTTCATTTTATTCACTGTTCATTTCATTTTAACACCGCCACAGTTACAGTGCCAAAGTGCAACCAAAGAAGTACAAACAACAAAACTCTCAACAATTTAACAACACCTAAAGCAGCTAATCATCCCAAATTCAAAACTCCATTCAAACTTATTTATGATACACCAAAAAAAAAAAAAAAGAAAAAAAAAAAAACCTGTTTAGAAAAATAGCAAGACCTGTTGCTGTCTAGAAAAATCCCAAGGTTGCGCCTGGTGTGACTGTTCTGAGCTTGTTGAAGGTTGCGCCTAGTGTGATTTTTCATAGATTTTTTTTTTTTTTTGGATCGACGACAAAGCCGGACCGAGTCAGATCCGAAATCTCTGATAGACAACCAACGGTGGCCCAGGCAAGCCCTCCGACGAAGCATCGGAATTCGACATCTGCAGACGCCATTGATGAAAAATCTGAAACTGAAAGAGAGAGAATAACAGAGAGAAAACCGAATCCATTCACAAACACCAGCAGTCACAAAGCCCTCAAGAACTTCTCAAAACCCTCAACCTGAAGAAAAGAAAAAAAATTCTGTAATGAGAATTGCGAAAAGGAAAGGAAAAAAAGAAAGAAAGAAAGTAGAACTCGGTCGCTTCTGTGTTAGCTGTTAACCAAAAAGAAAAAAGTGGAGAAGAAAGACAAAAAGAAAGAGAGTGGGGAATGATCGGTGAGAGAGAGATAAAGTCCGACTTGAGCAGGAATAGTGGGTCTCAGCACTGTATTTTTTTTACAACTTTACCCTTGCACTCAGTTTTCAGCACCTTGAAAATTATTTTCAAATGTGTTTTTAGTTTTTATTACTATAATTTAAAATTTTAGAATTTTGAGGGGCGAAAACATTACTCAAAAACATTATCGAACAAAAGTTTTTATGTGAATTTCACGTATTTTGAATTATAGGCGATAAAAATTGAGTTATATCATTCAATTTTTACAAAATCCAAACAGTTCCTTACAGTCCCCTTCAAACAAGAATGGTGAAATTAGTAGTAATAAATATTATTAAATGCACCACTTCGTCGTGATCTGAAAAAACCTTTTAATTGTTTCCTTAAATTGAGTGTTATTAAATAATTAACCAAAAAAAAAAGCGTTATAAAATATATTGAACAGGCTTACGTGTCTCGTGGTCGTCGTTTCTTTGATTGGCAGTTTTTTTTTTTTGGCTGAATTTCTTTGATTGGCAGTTGGTGGCGTAGACAACACTCTCTATCAACGTAACATGGGGACCCATCTTAGCCATTGCCCATTGGACTCAATTGGTACCACTACTTTTCTTCCTCTTCAATTTTGCATTCATGCAATGGAATTTTTTGCATTCCCCTTTTGATCCTCATGGAAATTTCTTTTCCTTCTTTCAAAATGTGATTCTCGTTTTTACATGTGGGACATGTTTTCAACAAATATTCAACAAGCTGTTCAGCTACTGTTTTTTATGGGTCATTTTCTAGTCTACTGCAAGTTGCAAATTTATAATATTTCACTTCATAGGGTAATTCTTGTGTTCAAATTTGCCAGTGTTGTTGACTGGTTGAGAGTCTTCTTGATTTTATCAGACCAGGCCAAAAACTGGGTTAGTGGGTTGCTCTTTGACCATGAGGTAATGGCCTCGTTCTCTACTTTGTTGGTTACCCCTTTCATTCCTAGGTCTCCATTCTAGTCCTTACCAGTCTTTTCTCCATTACAACTCATCTGGGTGCTCATCAAATTGTAATTTTGACCCATATTTACCCAGTTTTTGAAGCTTGAGCAATCTTAGTTTGAGCCAAGTTTGAGTCTTTACAGTGAAGAATTGGTGTGGTTGCTTAGTAAAAATGAAACACCCTGTGATTCTTCTGCCACTAGTAGTTTTGATTTGGGTATTCCTTAATGGCTCTGTGTACTGCCAAGGTCCTGCTGTTGTGAACATTGGTGCAATTTTTACTTTCAATTCGGTTATTGGTAGAGCCGCCAAGTTGGCCATGGAAACAGCAGTCTCTGATGTCAATGCGGATCCAAAAATTCTCAACGGGACAGAGCTGAAGTTGATCCCGGAGGATGCAAATTGTAGTGCCTTCTTGGGGTCCGTTGGAGGTAACATTGGAAATGTCCATTTTATGTTTTCTTTAAAAAAAAAAAAAAATTGCTCCTTCTGTGACATAAGTAAGCTCTTTACTTGTCTTTATGGTTCACGGGGATTTGATAAATGATTAAGATAATGCAAAGGTTGTCTACTAATATTTTTAAGAATTCGTTTTGAGTTTTTTTTTTTTTTTTTTCCTGCTGGAAGCGTTCAAAGCAAAGTTCTCTCTTTTATTTTGATCATCATAATTTTAAACTGAGATTTGAACTTCCAACAAAGTTTAAAATTACTGTTAATATTATCTTTACTAATATTGAATTGCCGTATTCTCTTCTATTATAATTTCATCTTTCTTTTTCTTTTCTTTTTTTAAAGCATGATCTCCAATTTTGATACGCATAATTTTACATTTCCATACTGCATTTATCTGAGAATAGAATTTCCCCCAATATAAGCCCTTCCTGAGCTCTTTTCTGTCATTCCTGCTGTCTATTCTGATATTAGCCCACCTCCTTTTCTCAGTAGTGTTCTTGTTGATCAATTATCATGCATCCTCCCACGCTTATGAGGCATTAACTTTGTCTATTACATGGTAATTTTCTGTGTGTGTGTGTGTGTGTGTGATTTTCTTCCATTGAAAGATGATATTTTAAATTGTATACTCAGACATAAAGTTCTTGCTACCTATTTTATCTTGTTTGCATCTTTTTCTTGGGCAGCTTTTCAGGTACTTGAGGAAGGAGTAGTGGCCATAATTGGTCCACAGTCCTCTGCTATAGCTCATATGATTTCTGAGATTGCTAATGGTCTCCAAGTGCCTCTTGTCTCATTTGCTGCCACTGATCCAACTCTTTCTGCCAGCCAATTCCCATTCTTTATTCGAAGTACACAAAGCGATTCCTACCAAATGGCTGCTGTGGCTGATTTAGTAGACTTTTACGAATGGAAAGAGGTCATTGCCATCTTTGTCGATGATGATTATGGAAGGAGCGGGATAGCTTATTTAGATGATGAACTTGAGAAGAAACAATTGAAGATTGCTTATAAATTGCCTTTGCCAATCCAGTTTGATCCAGGCAACATCACTGATATGCTCAACAAATCAAAATTGCTCGGTCCTCGTGTCTATGTTGTTCATGTTGATCCTGACCCCAGATTGAGAATCTTCTCCATAGCTCAACAACTTGAAATGATAACCACCAGCTATGTCTGGCTTGCGACAGATTGGCTTTCTACTACCTTAGATTCATTCTCTCCAATGAATAAAACTTCACTCCGTATCCTCCAAGGCGTAGTGGGGCTTCGTCAACATATTCCAGAGTCCAGCCAGAAGAGGGATTTTGTGTCTAGATGGAGAAAATTGCTACTAAAGGGTATAGCAAGTTCTGAGTTGAATACCTATGGATTCCAGGCTTATGACACAGTGTGGACAGTTGCATATTCAATTGATAAGTTTGTGAAAGAACACGGAAATATCACATTCTCTCCCAATGATAAGTTGCAAAAATTTATTTCAACTAAAATGCAGATGAGGACGCTCGAAGTCTTTGATAATGGATCTCGTCTTCATGATATATTATTGAAGACAAACTTCACTGGTTTAAGTGGTCAAGTCCAATTCAATCAAGATAGGAACATTGTGAGTGGTGGTTATGATGTCATTAATATCGACCAGATGGCAATTCATACAGTTGGTTATTGGTCTAATTCTTCAGGTTTTTCAATTTTACCCCAAGAAAATCTGCAAAGGGATCAAAAGAATTATTCCCGCCTAAATCAGAAGCTTAAAAATGTTACTTGGCCCGGTGGTAAGACAGAAACGCCACGTGGCTGGGTAATTGCAGACAATGGAAGACCATTGAGGATTGGAGTCCCATTTAGAGCAAGTTTTGTTGAATTTGCTACTAAAGAGCACAACAGTGATGACATGCATGGATACTGTATTGATGTGTTCAAGGAAGCACTAAAATTGGTGCCTTATGAAGTTCCTTACAAATTACAGCCTTTTGGGGATGGACACCACAATCCCAGTTATGATGGGATTGTAAAGATGGTACAAAACGGGGTAAGTAGAACATATTGTTTTATATGGGGTAAGAACAAAAGAAATTTAAAAAGTAACCATGCTTTGTTGGGAAAAGATGACCTACCAATACATGGAAAACATGCTGATGCATGAATTGCCTATTACGGGCTTGCCTAGAAGATACTAATTGCCAAAATTAAGTGATGAATTCAATGGCTGACCAACTGACTATTTCATTTTAGGGATTAACCATTTCATTTATACCTTGTGAAGTGGAGGAGGAAAGTATGATCCATTACATGATTATGATAATCCTTTTCTGACAGCTGTGGTCTGGGTGAGATCCATATACTGGTGGTTCTCATTCTGAACTTTGCTTTTTATGTGGGTTACATTTGTTAGTAGATTGAAATTTATTATGTGCCTTTTTTTTATTACTGAAAGTTTTGTGTCAGGTGTTTGATGCAGCTGTCGGGGACATTGCAATTGTGACAAACAGGACAAGGATTGTGGATTTTTCACAGCCTTATGCTACTACTGGTCTTGTCATAGTGGCTCCTATCCACAATTCAAAATCAAGTGCTTGGGTGTTTCTTAAACCTTTTACAGTAGAGATGTGGTGCGTTACAGCAGCTTCTTTTATAATGATTGCAGTAGTTATTTGGATTCTTGAGCATCGAGTCAATGACGATTTCCGGGGCCCCCCTAGGAGGCAGTTTGTTACAATGTTTCTGTAAGTCATTTAAATGTTTAACAGTGAAGTACATTACTATTTTTCCTACAAAACAATCTTTTGAATTTGTGTCATTATTACAGCATTCTTATTGTTATACTTGTTTTAAGTAAATTTTTTGATTGCTTCACATAAACCCATATACACCTTAATACCCAAGATATTAGCCTCTAATCCCATTCAATTATTTCTTTTTGCAGGTTCAGCTTCTCAACATTGTTCAAGACAAATCGTAAGGAAATTGCTGACTTTGACAACCCATTAATTTCTTTATTTCTCGTTCTTTCTTAAAGCCACATATCTATTATTAAAAAGGGTAGTGGGCTTAAGGCCATCTTTGTGCTTATACAACATATGACTAAAGCTTATATCTGGGATCTTACCTCAAATTATGGATACACAAAACCCTCTTGTTTTATTAAAAACTATACAATTTACATAAATACATAGTAAGCAGTGAACTATATCAACTTGTGCAGTTGCAAGTGAAAGCAAGCTGTGATATTCCAAGCAAGGATCTTAACTTATTAGTATTTAGTAGTTATCCTTAATGTTACCTTACCTGGAATAATTCTGTAAAAAAATTTGTCTTTCCTGTTTCTAGTAAATATTTCAAGGAAAGAAATGAAATAAAAGAGATCTTACTATGTTTGTTCTATTTTCACTTTGATTATGGGTCTGAAATGAGGCAATTTTGAGATCTAAAAATTATATTTGAATTTGACAAGTTTTTACTTTGTATTAAATAACAGAGGAAAATACAGAAAGCCCACTTGGAAAGATGGTGATGGTGGTGTGGCTTTTCCTATTGATGGTCATCACAGCAAGCTATACAGCAAGCTTGACTTCAATTCTCACGGTTCAGCAGCTTTCATCACCCATCACAGGAATTGATAGCTTGATTGCAAGTAATTGGCCTATTGGGTATCAAGTAGGTTCATTTGCTTATAGCTATCTGGCAGACAATCTCTACATAGCTAGGTCAAGACTCATTGAACTAGACTCCCCAGAGGAGTATGAGAAAGCACTCCGAAAAGGGCCAAAAGGTGGAGGGGTGGGAGCTATTATAGATGAGCTTCCATATGTGGACTTGTTTCTATCAAAGCAAACTGAATTTGGGATCATTGGGCAGCCATTTACCAAGGGTGGATGGGGATTTGTGAGTAGAGCTTGTCTAATGCATGCATACATATGTGCTTATATACATATATTCATGACATATTCAAGAATGCACAAGAACATGCTGGGTTTTTTTTTAATGAAGCATATCACAATATCTCTTCCATCATCTTTCTCCCTTCTTTTTTCACCTTCTTTGATATATGAGCTATAACATCTCATTGTAATGATGATCTTTATATGCATTTTCTCACTTATTTTTCTCACTACTAAAACTAGGCTTTCAAGAGAGATTCCCCGCTTGCTGTTGACATTTCTACTGCAATCTTGAAACTTTCTGAGAGTGGAGAGCTTCAGAAGATCCGTGAGAAGTGGTTCTGTAAGATGGGTTGTCCTGGAGAGAGGAGACAGAACTCTGAACCTAACCAACTCCAAATGATCAGCTTTTGGGGTCTCTATTTATTGTGTGGTGTCTTCACTATTGGTGCCCTTCTTGTGTTTCTGCTCCGAATGGTTCGCCAGTTTGTGCGGTACAAACGACAGCAGAAGAAGTCTGCTCCTCCGTCGCCTATCTCGTCAAAGTCTAACTGTTCTCAGGTCATTTACAACTTTTTTGACTTCATTGATGAGAAGGAAGAAGCTATCAAGAAAATTTTTACTCAATCAGACAATCCTCCTGGTCAAGTTGGCTAATCATATGTATATATGTTCTGACTTCAAAGGCTACACCTATTTTTATTAGTGCAAGTTGAAAGTTCTGATATTGAACAAGACCCAAGTTTTTGTAGAGTTATCACTGACTTATTACACCTAAGGATTTTATTAATGTGTGCCCTAAGGGCACAATAGTAAACTAATTTTGGAAAAAGTTTATCGAAAATTGAAAAAATTCCAATGAAACTTTTCCAAAAATGAATTTGTTAATGTGTGCCTTACCCAAATGTATATACTAGTTTCCCTTGTATAGTATAGAAAAATGGTTGCACTTTTCTTATTGCCTAAAACAGCATTAGGAACAGTGTCTTGTTCAGTTGCTTTTGTTAGTTATGGTTGTATTATCAATATAAAATTTTGTTTGGTTAGTTTGTTCGTTCTTACATATTGCCATGGGAGATCTTTCTTCTATTTTTGTAGCTATTTGATTGCAGCTTCATCTTCTGCTAAACACATGGTTTCTATTCCTGAAAAATGTACGTGACACGTCTTCTGGGTCCACAACTGCTTTGGACCTCAAAAATCCAAAGCTCAAAATATTGGGGGAGCAATCATATCATATCATTTGCTGTTCTTTTGGATTTTGTGGTCATTTCATTGCATGGTTTAAAAAATTCTAGTAAACTTATTTTGAAGTTTAGATGTATTTGGTAGTACTTCCCTGAATGCAAGCTTGACTCCAACTACATTCCCTGCTGTCCTCAGGAGCTCAAAACCTAAGGAGCTGCATCTTTTTTGTCTTTTTTCCTTATAGTTTCTTTTTTGAAAGAACTTTTTGGCCATATTATATATGGATAGGGCCGTAAATGAACTGCATTGTTTGTGAATAAATCGGGTTCAATTCAAGCAAAAGCTTGTTTATATTTATTTAACAACTAAGTCAAGCTCAAACCTAAATTTAGACTCAACTATTAAAGAAGCCAGGCCCAAACATAATAATGTGCTCGTAAGTATAAGGTTGATTTATGTATATATAATATTATGTATTTAGATGTATAAATATTTCAAATATATTTATATATATTTAAGATTAAATTATGTAAGTTTGTAAATAAGTTTGTAAATTATGTAATTTATTGATGATTAAATGGTTAATGGTGTGGTAAAATTATAAACAGTTTTTAAAAATAAAAGATCTGTGAATCTTTAGTTCATAAGCAAAAATCATTCTATCTAATTAACTTAATAATATAATTTTAAAAGTAAATTCTATTAATATACCCTGCGGTTTGGTTTACTGCTAAATAGGTTCAAGATATTTTAAAACTGACCAATTTGATCCCTAAACCCAACTTGGTCCCTAAGACAATTGAGAAAAATGAGTAACGAACCAAACAGTGTGTAGGGACTAAATTGACTTTAGGGACTAAATTGGTCAGTTTTAAAATGTCTTGGACCTGGTTAACATTACCCCAAACCTCAGGGTGTGTTAATAGAATTTACCCTAAATTTAATTTTAATTTAATTGTTGATTATTAGTATAGATATGTGTTAAGGACAAATTTTTTCACATCACATGGCTTCATTTCATTGGCGACCCGCACCACGTCAACACTATCATGCATTTTTGGGAAAATCTATTTTAAAGCTCAAAAGAGTCCATATTCACAAAATGACGCCGAAGCCCATGGTCCAAAGCTCATGGCGATATAATCTCATCGAAGCCCATAGTTCGAGCTCATGACACAACATCTCATTTTCAGCTCATGATCCAAGTTCATGAGTCTCATCGGGGGAATTTTAGGAGTCGTGGTTTGGAAGGCTAAGAAGTATGTTCAGTAAAACTCCAGTGGTTCAAAGTTGATAAAGGAAAACATGTTGCTTAGTATGTCTTCCCCAATTCCCTGAACTCTGACGGGTCAGTGTACAATAGGTAACATTTGGTAAGCCTCTCATATCACATAACACTTAAAATGATAAAACTCTCCAAGTTCTTTACATAAAAATTAATGTTCATCATATAATATGAATTTAAAAATGTAATTATAGTATTTCATATAAATTATATTATTATCATCTAAATCAATTCTAAGCACATGGCTAAATATATATTAATATCTCATATCTAGCATTAAATGCTCTCCTTACTCTCCAAGATTTGGTTATAATACAAAAAGACCATAATTACTAGGGATAGCAATTTAGATCCGACCCGCGGATATCCGGCCCGGCTCAACCCTAATGAGCCAGATTTTATCCGGCTCGATAAAGAATAGGGTAAGGTATAGGTTTTAAAAAAAAAAATCGAAGCGGGTCCGGGTTTAGTCCAAGTTTTATAAAAAAAACCAAAAACTCGACTCGAGACCCGACCCAAATATGACCTGGTTACCATGAAATTACTAAACCCCCCTTATATATATATATATATATATTTGCATTGTTGCCTGAGATTTTGATAGAAGTCAGCTATGTAATTGAGGGATCCTAGAAACCTTTGAAGTTGGGTTTTGTTTAGGATTTCATTTGGGAACTTATCTGCAAACTGAATAGCTCTATCTTTGAGTTTGATGACTCCATGATGAATATCAAAGCCTAAGAATCGAACTTTAGTTTGAAAAAACTTGATTTTTGGGGCTGAAACAACAAGACCATTGAGCTTGATTGTGTAGAGGAATGCTCGTAGGTGCTTCCAATGTTGGTTTAGAGATTTTGAGAAGATGAGTACATCATCGATGTACACAATAATATGACTGGAGAATGGATTGAAAATCTCATTCATGATATTTTGGAATTCAGAAGGTGCATTTTAGACCAAAGGGCATTACGTTCCATTCATAATGTCCAAAAGGTGTGGTAAAGGCTGTCTTATACCTATCAGACTCCTTGATTTGTATCTGCCAAAAACCACTCTTCATGTTAAATTTACTGAAACCCACTGCTTTACTAAGCCTATTAACCAAGTCTTTCTTGTTGAGGATTGGGTATCTTATCCATTCTAAAACTTTGTTAAGGGGCTTGTAATTGATGACAAGTCTAGGGACACCTCTCTCTATCTCAGCATTTTTCTGAACATAAAAGGCTAGACAAGACCATGGGGACCTAGATTTTCGGATGATTCCCTTTTTAAGGAGATCTTTAATTTCAGCTCTACAAGTATCCATAAGTTCTTGGTTCATTTGGATAGGTCGAGTTTTAGTTGGAATGTCTTTCTCTTGGAAATCTTTGACATAAGGGAGTGCAACTTCGTGTCTCTTCCTATGCCAAAAAGCTGTGGGTAGATCAGAACAAACTTCATGCTTGAGTTTTTCTTCGAACTTTCTGATCTCGACCTGGGTAGTTTTACAAGCTAGTTGTTCCTCAACTCTCTTGTGGCTCACATCATCCTGGAGGTACTTAAGGTGGTGATTCTTGGACTGAATAAGGTTAAAGGTCTTGGAGACGGCAATTTCCTGGAGAGTGCTAATATCTCTAGGCTCAGAGCTTCTAAGAAACTTAAACTTAACTGGTTGGCCAATTGGATGGGTAGTGATTCCTTCACTATCCGTGGTGAAAGGATATAACAGACACATGAAAGGGTTTCTTAAGATCACCTTATCTGTCATATTCTTGACTAGGACAAATGTAGTTTTGAAGCATGTGTTGTCCTGACACACATGAGCTTTTGGAATTTTGAATTCAATCTGCATTTTTCCTCCACTTGCACAAGTTAACCTTTCTTTGGTTTTTCTGAAGTATTTAGAGGGAATGATTCCTTCTTGAATGCAGTTGAGATCAGCGCCTAAATCCATTGGGGATATGACCTCGAATTCAAAATCTTTGCTGATGACAATCCTGACTTTGGAGTGCCATTTCTGGAAGTTAATCCTATTGATGGCTCCTAAGAACAGTTCACTGGATTGGTCTTGAACTAGATTCTGTTCTTGAACCATGTCAACAATGGGGTTAACTATTTCATTGTCTTCATCATCAGAAGAGTTTTGAAATGAGGGTCCTTCCTCATTGCCTTGATGAGAAGTATTCTCCAAATGTTTAATTCTTTGGTCAAGGAAATTGTGATAAACTCTAAGAATGGTTAGTTTTTGCTTAAGGGTTCTAACCTCAGACTTGGTTTCCTTGATTTCTTTCTGAAGGTCGCTAATTGTAACCTCCTTCTTGGATTTGGTAAACCTATTGTAGATTTTCTCCAAATCAAATTTAGGTTCTTGAATCCTTGGTTTAGGTTCACTAGTTTCCTTAACTAAGGTTTTCTTGAATTCACTAAGTTTCTAAGCTTTGATAACTGGGTCTTCGATTTGTTCTATGAGATCTAAGAGGAGCTCTTCTTTCTTAGAGAGAACATTGATAGTCTTGTTTCTACAACAACTATCCATACATGGAATGGGTTCATCCGGGCTACTAGAGGAACTAGAGGAGGCTCTAGAGAGTTCAGAGGATGACTGGTAAATCTGACTAATCTCACTACTAGAAGACTTACTACTTGAGCGATCTAATTCTAGGAGTTTGAAGATCTCATCTTTACTAGTTTGGTCACTAACAGAGGTGTTGATAAGGGATTTGGCCTTAGCTTTACACTCTTTTCTGAAATGACCTATTTTTCCACAGTTGAAGCATTTTCCTAATGCTTTGGATATGGGTTTTCCTGTGGACTTGGATTTTCCTTTCCTATAGAAATTATCTTTGCTGTACTTTTGTTTTCTATAGTACTTGGCTGCAGTTTTCTTCCTGGAATTTCTCAGAGGGTTCTTTACCTCTGTATTTGGACTTTCTTTTGGGAAGAACTGAGGGTAAGACATACTGTGTACAGAAGTTTCCTACTTCGTACTTGGCTTTACCTTTGCTGGCTTTGCTCTGGATTTTGAGATCTCTGCACATCTTCATTCCTTCACTTCGAATGGTACTAGAGATGCCACCATAGGTTAGGTTATCATAATCTATGACACCTAAGGGGCTACAAAGGGTTTCTTTGACCTTTTCGCCGAAGAGGGTTGGTAATCCATTGATGAACTTCTCATTCCAAAACGGAGAGTTACAATTACTTCTGTGCATGACTTTGGTGGTAAACACATCTTCGTACCACCTGAAGTCGCCAAAGGTTTTACATCTAAGGTTACTCAACTGGTTGTAAATCCTAGATGTGATGTTGCTGGGTTTTCTTACAAAGTGTTTCATGATCGTATAGATCAAGGTATTGATTCCGTCGGGGATACCTCTTCCTATGGTGTCATTAAAGATAGGGATTCCTTCCTCATCTTTTTGGACAGCATGTTTGATGTCTTCCTTAAACTCTTCTGTAAGGCAGTTGTTCCACCATTGCAGAAGTTTTCTTGTAAATCCTAAGGCTATAAGCTCTATGACTTCAGTATGGGGATGTCTTTCACTGATGTAGTTCCGTCGGGGATACCTCTTCCTATGGTGTCATTAAAGATAGGGATTCCTTCCTCATCTTTTTGGACAGCATGTTTGATGTCTTCCTTAAACTCTTCTGTAAGGCAGTTGTTCCACCATTGCAGAAGTTTTCCTGTAAATCCTAAGGCTATAAGCTCTATGACTTCAGTATGGGGATGTCTTTCACTGATGTAGTTATTGGCTACCATGGTCATGTGCTGTATCTTGTTTAGGATTTCCTGTTCTGACAAACCATCTATATTCCATTCATAGAGTTTACCAGAAGATACTGAGAACTGGCTGCTAACATTCCTTTCCTCGAACTGGAGGTCAAGGGGTGTAGGTTTGGGATACCAATTCTTAGTCAGGCTAATTGGGGTTACCTTGGGGTGAAGAAGCTTATTCACTTGTAAACCCTTAAACTGGTTTTCTAGATGTTCTATCTCCTTTTCATTGTCTGAAGAGGTTCTACTAGAACTGCTAGAGGCTGTATGGATATCTAGGACAACTAGATGGGAATCTAATCGGGGATCAATATTGGTTGAATTAGTAACTGGTGAAGTGGTGACTGGTTCCTTCTTCACGAGTTCTTCAAGCTTTTGGTTAACAATTTTTAAGGCTGATTTATCCTTAAGTTTAAGGCTGGGTTGCTTATTTGTGGGAAGCTTGACTAAAGGTTTTTCTAAGGTTTTGATAGGTGTGCTAGGGCTTCCTGGCTGGAGGATGGCATTGTTTTCTATCCTATTTTCTATCCTATCAAGCTGTTTTCCGATAACACCTAAACACTAGTTGGTATAGTTATTTTGCTCTATAACCTTCTTCACTACCGTTTCTTCTGGAGTGGTAGGGGTTTTGAAGGGAAAGGCAACTAAATTACTTCCACGGTGTTTGAAGGAAATGGCTTCTTAGGGTGGATGGCTAGATCTAACAATTTCTGGTGGGTTAGAACTACTAACATCTTTTGGAAGTTTGGTCCAGTTGGTTTTTGTAATGACACAAGACTGTTTATGCCACTTAAAATGGTTCTCAAAATATTCAAGGAAATGGACATTACTGGATATCTCTTTCATGAACATTTTCCAACTTTCAAAAACTTCTTTCTTTTGTTCCAGGGTGTGGTTGGCTCTATAGGCTTCTCTTTTGAGTCTGTTTTCTTCAGATTCAAACTCTTTGCCTAAGGCAACTAAATCAAGGGCAAATTCTTTCTTAAGAACCATAAGCTGGGGATCTATTTCAGGTTCTGGCTGAAAGGGATCCTGTGGGTATTGCTGATAAGGGTTCATCATATCAGTACTACCTGTTGGGGATGGGGCTTTTTGACTGTTGTTGTCTTCTTCTTGATCAACAACTGAGTCCTATTTAGCTATGTATCAGGGTGTGCTAACCTGAGATCTAGTCTGGACACCTTAGAGCTCTAGTCCTAAGTCTTTTCTGGACTTGGGATAGGGTGCTAGAGGTCTAGATGAACTACACTGGGAAACTGGTCTATCTCTTAAAAGGATAGGTGGCGGCCTAATGGGTTGGTGTAGATCTATTGGGGATCTAAACCTCAATTCATCATATCCTATGGGTGAATCCAGGGGTGTTCTAAGCCTAGACTGGTCAAAACTAAGTTTAACTGTACCATCGGCTAGTTATTGGACAAAGTCTAAGTCTGGATTCTGGGTTGGGTTTTGGATCTGGAGAGGGAAATTTTCATTCTCTAGAGTCCAATTTGATGGGAATGTGACCTCAGACCATTTTAGGGTTTTGGGAACTTGAATTTTAGATCTAGTGTCGGTGGTCTAGATAAGAGTGGTTTCTCCCATCTTTCTCTTGTTAAGTGCCTAAACATTGAAGTTCGTCCTCATGCACTTATAGTATACCCTATATATCAAGACTAATTGCTGCACTCTTAGCAACATGAGAGTTCCATAGGTCTTGATATTAAGAGTGAGGGTTTTCATGACATAGGGGTCATGAAGGCCAACTGAGAAGTTAGGGAAGCAATCGAAATGAACTGGTCCACAACTGAGACTGGTTTCAATGGTTCCTAAGAGGCTGTCATTAAACTTGATATGACGGGTATCTTTAAGGGCCATTAAGATTGAAGCATTCAATCTTTCTCTAATGAAGGGCTTAACTCCAACCTGGACTAAACCTATATAGATGTAATTGTGTCCATCTTTTTTGCGTGCTCGCAAGGCTGATGCAGGTAACAAGTAGCACGTCTCGTACTCTTTGTTGATGCTATAGACTTGCTCTATGGTTTTGACATGGTAGTCTGTCTTGAAAGCTTTTTTAAGGGTCCATGAAGATTTATAGATCTTATTGGTAGGAACCTTAGGGATATTCCAATCTCCTAGCTTTAGATCTAGATTTGATAACTTGTAACTCTCAGAATTGAGAATTCCACTTTCTTGAGGAATCTCAGGGAGGGATGTTCCTAATGACCTAATGCTGGTAGAAGAGTTGTTTCTAAATAACCTATTCATTGTTTTGGATTAAAAGCCTAGTTAAACAATCACAACCTAATTACCTTTAACCTCAAACTTCTGGATTTATCCTTAGATCTGAAACAAAGTATTCAAACAAGACGATCGCCTAATTTTGTGCAAACTACAACCTCTTATCGCCGCAATCCTTACTCTAAGTAACTACCCTTCTGCTCACGCCCTATCCGTCGGGACTTATTGTTTGGTACGGGACTAACACTCAGCCTGGGACTTACTGGTCTTACTGGGTTGACCGAACAGCACGGATCTGGTCTTACGTGTCTCAACAATACACATCTGCAACAATTTGAAGAGATAAACACGAAAACAAGAAGAAACAGATAACTAGGATATAACTGATCAACATGAACAAATAATCACAGGATGACAAACAGATAGGTAAAGAAGGAGGCTCAGCCTACCAATTATACCAGAAACAATCAGGGTACCAATAACAAAGAATAGCGAAGATATAGTAGATGTAAAATGTGATAAATGGTTAGGAGATAACATACTGAAAATAATCAAAATAATCTTAATGCAAAAGATATTTGATAACTATAGCGGCAGTGCCGACCAACTTGATTCAAAATGAAAGTAACTTACAACACTACAATCGGCCAAACTTGGCTCTGATACCAAAAGGGGGGTAAGTTACAAGTACACGTGATGGGGGGAGGCCATTATGGTGTTACAGGTATAAACTAAGGTTGCCATTTGTTTACAAGATTAAAGAGAGGGCTTGTGAAGTAGTTTTTTTGGAACTGAGCTAAACTAAAGCTTTCTTGAAAATTGAACTTCCAAAACTAAACTTGATTCTGAATGAATCCTGAGCTGCCTTTTATAGCTGAAGGGAGCCTTGGATGCTTCTGAAAACTGCTAGAAATCCGGAGAGTGAAAATGCTTTTACCACGAGTGAATATCTTTTCAGCCGAAAGCAACAGTAAATCCGGATTATTGTGTCGAGTATTATGGATGAACAGTAACGGTCACTGTTCATGAATAGTAGCCTGTCTCTTTTGTCTTATACAGCTGCTGGTGCGGGTACTGTGCATGTACACTGATTGGTACTGTAGATGAATAGTAACCGGTTCTGAAAACTGTTCTGAATAGTGACTAGTGCTATTCAGATTGCTTAGTCGTCATCCAAATTGTAACCATCGTATGGATCTTGGGAATCCTGGAAGGGGTCAATCAGACAACGGTTAACTGAGGCTTCTGAGGAGGCAGGAGAAACCTTTTCTGCTGACTCTAACTTCTCTGCTTGGATCTGCAATTGTTGGGCAAGATCTTTTAATTCCTTACTAGATTTTTCGGTGATCTGGACGGAGTCTAGGCTAGACTGAGATCTTGTATTATAAGAAATAGCTTTCTGAACTGGAGGAGGGAAGTCCTTGTGAACCTGACAGATGGCAACCTTAGTTTATTTTCCAGTTTATACTTGTAACACCATAGTGGTGGGTAACTTACAAGTACACGTGATGGGGGGAGGCCATTTGATTACAGATTACAACTGTGAAGACCACTATGGTGTTACAGGTATAAACTGGGAAATAAACTAAGGTTGCTATCTATTTACAAGATTAAGGGTTGTAAAGAAGAGGGCGCTGTGAAGTAGTTTTGCTGGTTCTAAGCTAAAACTAAAGCCTGCCAAAACTGAACTTCCAAAACTAAACTTAATTCTGAATGAATCCTAAGCTGCCTTTTATAGTTGAAGGGAGCCTTGGAGGTTTTTGAAAACTGCTAGAAATCAGGAGAGTGAAAATGCTTTTACTACGGGTGAATATCTTTTCAGCCGAAAGCAACAGTAAATCTGGATTATTGTGTTGGCTACTGTAGATGAACAGTAACGGTCACTATTCATGAATAATAGCCTATCTCTTTTGTCTTATATGGCTGTTGGTGCGGGTACTGTGCATGTATAGTGATTGGTATTGTAGATGAATAGTAACCGATTCTGAAAACTGTTCTGAATAGTGACTGGTGCTATTCAGATTGCTTAGTCGTCATCCAAATTGTAACCATCATATGGATCTTGAGAATCCTGGAAGGGGTCAATCGGACAATGGTTAACCGAGGCTTCTGAGGAGGCAGGAGAAACCTTTTCTGTTGACTCTAACTTCTCTGCTTGGATCTGTAATTGTTGAGCAAGATCTTTTAATTCCTTACTAGATTTTCTGGCGATGTGGACGGAGTCTAGGCTAGACTAAGATCTTGTATTATAAGCAATGGCTTTCTGAATTGGAGGAGGGAAGTCCTAGACTGGTGAATGATGATCGGATCACTCCTAGGGTTTAAATCCTCATTGCAGGAAATATGCTAGTTGGTATCACACAGTAATCCAAGGAAATATGCTAGTTGTTGGACAAAGTCTAAGTCTGGATTCTGGGTTGGGTTGTGGATCTGGAAATGGAAATTTTCATTCTCTAGAGTCCAATTTGATGGGAATGTGACCTCAGACCATTTCATGGTTTTGGGAACCTGAATTTTAGATCTAGTGTCGGTGGTCTGGAAAAGGGTGGTTTCTCCCATCTTTCTCTTATTAAGTGCTTGAACATTGAAGTTAATCCTCATGCACTTATAGTATACTCTGTATATCAAGGCTAATTGCTGCACTCCTAGCAACATGAGGGTTCCATAGGTCTTGATATATATATATATATATATATGTAGTTGTAAACCCTAAGTCATTAACCCAGTACCCATCCACCTTTCCCTAACCCTCAATCTCTCTGTCACTCACACAGCCACACACTCAGCAACGCACTCAACCACGCGCAAGAGCACGCAGCCACGCCTCGGCCTCACACAGTCACTCACTCACTCTCAAGCACTTTCTTCTTGAATTGGTTTTGGGTTGTGATCTGCTTGTTACCTAAGCACTCTTCCCTCTATCTCTAGATCTAAAGCCCAAGGCTGAAGACCTCCAGCTCTCTCTCTAATCTCCAACTCAAGGCCAAGACTTTCTTCTCTCTCCATTTTTATTTTTATCTTCTTCTTTATATTTATTTTTTGTTTGATCCGAAATCTCCTCTGTTGGTTTGGTTATTTTTGGGTTTGAGGATTGAAAAATGGGATTTTTATTTATTTATTTATTTGGGTGGGGCTGTGGAGATTTGAAAAGAAGGGATTTTTGGGATTGGTTGTTTGGCCATGGGTTTGATGTTGAGTTTGGGGCTTGTTTCGAAAAAGCGTCCTTTCTGGTTGGGCTTAACGGGGCCCGCGAAGCCCAGCGGGGGCGGGTCCGGGCCCTGGGAAAAAAATCCATTTAGTAAATGGGCAAGGTCCGAGCCGTAGGTCTTGGCCCGCAGGTCGGGTTCGGGTATGCAAAAACTCAGCCCAACCTGACCTGTTGCCATTCCTAATAATTACATCTCTAAAACTTCATCAAATATCAACCAACTAGTCTATTACTTACCAAAATTATATATGGATTAAACATATAATTTTTCAAAATAGGAAACTTAGCCAAAAATACCAACAGCAGCTCCAGCAGAGGTTGCAACAGCTCCAGTAGTAGCTGCAACAGCTTCTGCAGAAACAGCTCTAGCAGAAGCTGCAGCAGCTCCAACAGGTTGACACATGTTCTAAAATGACATCACTTACCCATTAATGCACAATCCCAGCAGCTTGCTATCATACCCAAAGAAGTAAGAATCCCATAAAAGAAATCCTATAATTTTTAAGCTAAGATCCTTAGCCTCCAGCTGTAATACCAGAAATAGAAAAATCCCATAAAGATTATCTTACCATCTTTAGCCAAACCATGAACTTAATGCCAAAGGATGTCATTTAGATGACATCATTCAGCTGTAACAGCTGTGACATAGCATTAAAGTCTCAAATTTTCTTCTTTTGGCTAAAAAACAAAAATCCACTAATAAAACCACTTACTTTGTCAAAGACTTTTCCTTATTTGCTGAATTTCCTTTCAACTAATTCTAGTCTAGTTGCATACTTGGCTCTATATAAAGAGAACCAAGCTACACACTAAAAAGGGGACACCATCCATCCCTCTCTCATCTTGAAGATTTTGAAGTTTCATTCACTTTGCTGCACATATCTCTAAACATTTTCATACTTCTCCATCTCCCTTACAAAAATATCTCTTCTTAGATAACACCATTACATCACACCTATTACACCACACCATTACACACTATCCATCTCTCCCACACTTTAATATTATGAAATTTCATCATTTTGTTGCCCAAAATCACATCTCCATCTCATTCTTTATTTCTCATACAAAATTTCTCTTCTTAGAAAGCAACATAATCGATGTCAAAACACAAATAACAACTCCAGCAGCAACTTTTACTACATTTAACCTTCATGTTATCTATCTCACACTTCCACATATTTTACAAACACATTCCTCACAAAATACCCATACATACTTCTCATACATCTTTAAACTCCATGTCTCACAAAGTATAAATATACAAGATCCATATCCAACGAAGTATCTACATATAATTCCTATACATATTACAAACACCATATCTCACAATATATATATATATATATATATCTTACCATCTCCTCACATCTTAAAACATATCAAACGCTCTTCCAAGAACTTATTACTAAAACCCCTTTCTCATGGAAGACATATATTTATAATGCTAAAAGCCCTTCTTATGAAAGGTAAAAACTTATAATACTAAAAGTCATTCTCATGGAAGGCAACATCACTCATATTTGACTAAAAACTAAAAGAGCATTACATGGGGAAGTCATTTAAGTGCATGAGAAAGGGGATAAACTTAACCAACTTATGCACACGGCTAGACATATTATCTCTCCCTCTAGTTGCACCAATTTTCCCCCTTCAATCATGAAGTCACCATGGAATGACTCATAATATCATATTGTACGCTGGACTCATTTTATCGCGCTGCTGAAATGTTATAAGTCCACTGCTGTTCTACAACTGGAGCTACAAACTGTCAAAATAAGTCAAAATCTCTATATATTCAAGATTACATTATTAAGTATATGTTAATTCATTGTTATTGCACTGTTGGATGCAAGTTACTTTAATATTATCTCACTATTTAATAAACATGATCTCACTAATACTTCATTAATGAACATACATATTAATAAATCGATCTACTACCGTTGCACGTATATTTTTTGGAAATGAACTACCATTGGACATATATTATTTGGACATGGACCATTGCTGGACATACCTTATAATGTTGAACATGAACCATGAACCACAGCTGGATATGAACTATTGGACTCATCCCATTATTGGACAGTTAATACCTAATTAATTATTTTCTAATATTGGACATCACTTAATATACATAATAATAAAGTATCAACTCACCATTTAATCAAAGCTATCATGATAAGCATATTATTTATTTATTTCAATTATTATCATGATTCTAAAACTTTGGGCTTTATCTATTTTGTAAGCTTAAAATGCATCGGAAGCCATTGGTCTATGCGGCCTAATGTTGAGTTCCGGGTTGAACTCCCCAAAAAAAAAATCCGGGCTTAGCAAAGTCACACTTCCAACAGAAGACATGTGGCTACATGCAAAAAAACCGCCCTCGACAATATGTAAATGGGTAGATTATCTGTGTGTGTGTGTGTGTGTGTGTGTGTGTGTAAAGGGGTGGAAAAACAAATTAGTTGTGGTGTTTACTATATTTGAGAAAATAATAAGTTAATCAAGTCTCTCATTAACAAGTTCAAATTTGTTTGAATATAAAATGAACAAAACTTAAATATGTAATTTAGTTTGGTATTGGTAAAAACTAATAAGTTCAAGCTTAGCTCGTATTTGAAATACTAAAATTAGAGTTCAACCCTACACATGAAACTAAATCAACTTTCAATTATTCTAATCTTTCAAGTGGAAACTTGTTCTATACAAAACATGTTTTTTGGCTTGTCCCAATCAAAGGAATAGATTTTTCAGCTAGAAGGCAGTGAATTCGGTAGCCCCAATGGCAAGTTTTAGTCATGGTTTTGAAACCGGACCGGACCGTACGGTCTGACCAAGAAAATCGCGAACCTCTCAGTTTTACGGTTTTTTTAGCTTCAAGAACTGCTTTATGAGAAAAAAGCAAGGACTCATGCGAACCGTAGTCAGTCCGTACGGTTCTGAGAACTGTGACAGGTTTTTGAGGTTTGGATAGTTCCTTTTTTTGGGCAAAGTTTCGACCAATATTTTAGTGGTACTTTGGGTTTTTTTTGATCTGGAACCAAATGAAAGGGAGAAAAAAAAAAAAAAAAAAAAAACAGAGAAGAAGAAGAAGCAGAGGAAGAGGAAGACAATGAAGAAGAAGGAAAAAAGCAAAAACGAGGAAATCAACCCTCACAGCAAGTAGCCTTCATCATGTGAACCCAAGCATGTGACTAACTTCCAGATGACTAACCCAAGCATCTTACTCTTCTTCTTTGTTTCGTCCTTACCTCCAGATGCTAACTTTTTTCTTTTTTTTTTTAATGAACCCAAGCATGTGACTGCATTGGAAATGACAAAGGATAGTGGAAAATTGAATGGTGAGAGTTGAGAGTGTTAGACTACATGTCATTTCTATTTTGAATCCCTCCCTCGTGCCCACGTGATATTGATATCCTGTTGTCAACGAATTCTTGTTTTTTTTTTTTTTTTTCATTGTTTTTAGGTTCATATTATCATTATAAATTTCTAAAAAATGTAGGTGTTATTATTATTATTAAGAAGTAGAGATTTGGGTTTGATATTGATATATTAGTTGAATTATCTTAAAAAAACTTATATGGATTTTGATTAATAATATGTAAAGAATTATATGTTTTAATATTTAATTGAATTATTTTAGTTAATTTTTTATATGTACTATTTTAATATATTTATTTATATTTTAAATTAATTATGACATCATCATGGTTCAACCTTGGTTCGACCTCGATTCAACCTCAAAAATTTTGAACTTCTCTCTTTTACGGTTCATTGAACAATCCGAGTTTAAAACCATGATTTTTAGACAGCTTTCAATTTTAGTTTTTTATTATTATTTAATACTCAGAAAACAGTTTGGTGAATGAGATTTTATTGATAAGATTATAATTGTGTGTATTTAGTGTCTACCCTTTTATTTGAAAAATAAAATAAAATAAAATCTTATTGGAGGATGTAAATATAGGTGTTTGGTAAGAGTATTTAAATATAGTTTTTTGTTTTGCAATCCAAAAAATGGTAGGTTCCACACTTGAATTTATTGTTTGGCTAAGGTTATGTTTTTTTCAAAAACTTGCTTTTGAGAATATAAAGAAAAAACAATTTTCTTGTATTTTTGAAATCAAAAACATGTTTGGTTAGTTGAAATTAAAAAAACAGTTTTTTGAAGAAATAAATAGAAAATACTAAAATATATTGTTACTAGGATTTGAACTTTAATACTAACTCATTAAATGAGACAGATTCATTAAATAAAATGCGTTTTTTCATTGACTTTTAAAAATTATAACCTAAAAAATAGCATTTTGTATTTTTCAGTTTTTTTCACAAATTGAGTTTTAAGAATAGTTTTTATTTTCTGTCCATTTTGGGTTGCCAAATAAGTTTTTTAGTCTCAAAAATAGAAAATTATTTTTGAAAACATAAAATAAGAAGAAAAAACAGTTATCAAACATACCCTAATATTTTCTAAATACAATTTTTGAAAAACTGTATCCTATTTCCTGATTTAAAACAGGATTTTGAAAACGGCTTAGGAGGTGTTTTCAAGATACAGAAAATGTTTTTAATGACATAGTTGTAAATAAATTGAAAATAGTGGATTTCACATATTTGTCCAAACTCTTTTATCTCTTAAATTTAGGAGTTTATTTTTATCACAAAAAGAATTCTCATACTTCAAATTTGAAATTATCATTAAAAAAAAAATGATAAGCTTTATTACCTTATCATTATCCACAAATAAAAAGTCATCTACAGATTCTATACGTTACTTTTTGTAAATATATTTTGTTTAAATCTCAAAAATAGAAATAGTCTCCCAAGCAATTATTTTTGTTTTTAGTATTTTGAAATTTTTTCTTAAAAGTGGGAGCCAAACATGTAAAATATAAAAATTATTATTTGAAAACTAATTTCAAATTCAATTTTTTGAAAACTGTTTTTATACTGTTTTGAAAACAAAAACAAAAATCCTCCTATCAATTAGGCCCTAAACTTTTACATTCAATCTTTATTGAA
Organism: Quercus gilva; assembly: GCA_023621385.1. Classification (NCBI taxonomy): domain Eukaryota; kingdom Viridiplantae; phylum Streptophyta; class Magnoliopsida; order Fagales; family Fagaceae; genus Quercus; species Quercus gilva. The sequence goes on from CM042480.1 coordinate 37,736,136, forward strand.
TGTGTACACACACTTGTGACCTATTTGGGTAAGAGAAAAAAAGAAAAAAAAAAAAAGAAAAAAAAAAGAAAAGAAAAAGAAAAAGTAAAAAAACATGTATATGTTAGGGATTGAGATATGTTAGGGATTGAGATTGGTGCAATTGTGCCGTGCAATTCACCCTCATCCTCTCACAATATATTTTTTTTACTTTTTCACTTTTATTTTTTTACTTTTACTCATTTTTTTATATTCAATGGTATAGATTTAAAGTTGTTTTTTGCAACTTTAAATCTCAACCATTTATACACAATTAATCTCAATCCATATATTAGATTAGATTATTTTATTGTAAGAAAACTAATGAAAGATGGCTCCTTAATATTATTATGTTTATATCTATTAAGATTTTTTTTTTCCAGCTTGAGAGTTTTATTTTGTGAATTTTTTTTTTTTTTTTTTTTGGGTATCAATATTTTACCAGTCATTGACGTTGAAGGACTTCTTAGCATTTAGATAAATCTAAGACTTTGTTAAATTGGAGGGGGTGAAAAGTAAAGGAATGGAAAACAATTGAAACTTAACTTTATTTTAAAATCAATATTACACTTTGATATTCATTATGTATTTGTTTCATACATTCATTATTTATGCACATAGTATTTCCTTACATTAATAAATGGGGAGGAATCACTGTGTATCCTTAGTGTGATGGTCACTCTACCAATATAAGTACTTGTGGGTGTGGAGGATAAGAGCCGAAATTTAAATCTCTAGGAATGAGCTTTACACACATATACAATTAGATTAAATTAGAGTAAAATTTCTATATTGTATCAAAAATAAAAATAAAAATAAAAATAAGTGGGGAGGAAAAATCAGAACCCAACAATAATACTTTGCTATTAAACTCTTAACTTAAATTTTACTTCTAGAGTTGGAGTTCCTTTTATTAATTTTCTTAATCAGTTTTGAAAGGTAAGATTAATTTTTTTATTCTAATAAAATTTGTTATTGTCTTCTTCTTTTTTTTTTTTCTCCTACTATTGTTTCTCCTTGAACATATAGAGTAAGAATTCTGTCAAGTGAGCATTAAATGAAATACCTGACCAACATGTGACCATTGTTAAACACATGTCGTGTCATGTTATTGTTGCATCTAATGCTCTAAAGCATGCATAGAGACAGGCCATATCCAAATACATATTTTCAACATTCTTTAGAGAAAAAAAGTGTGTAGATATTTTCTTTTGAAGGACCACCCGGATGCACCCCTTGGCTTATGCAATTTTGACTTATTGAGCCCATCACCTAACCCATCCCTGAAAGTTGAATTCATATGCCACTCTTTAGTGGTGCGTGGCCAAGGGGAAGGAACCAATTGACCCGATGTCTCAAGCAATCATGCATTTAAGACCATATGTCTCCCATACCTCCGGACAATCAAACAGTTCATAATATGTTAACAAAATACACTAAATTACACTTTCCCCCTTTAAACTTTGAGAATTTTTTCATTTACCTTTTTTTTGTAACAGTCATATTTTTATGTATTAACTTATCCGATATCAAAACACTTCATATTTTCTGTCCTTTTTGTTTTAGCTAGCAACGTCTAGGAAAATATCCCTGAACGAGGACAAATGAAACAATGGTTACAAGCACTGATTGGCCAGGTTTTATAACATTGAAAATATATATATATATATATATTGTATTCATTTTTTTCCCCTTAGAATCTCTGTCTACCTCATATTGGAGAACCAATCTAGGAAAATATCTATGAACGAGGACAAATGAAATGATGGTTACCAGCTCTGACTGGCCAGATTCTTCATAACAATCAAACTGAGGAAAGAGTTGTAAATCGGCCTTCGCTTTTGCTTTATAATGTTTTGGGGCCACCATATTGTCTAAGAATCTTTGTGAATTATGCATAAGATGCCAACAAAAGTCATTTCTGAGTTTCATATTAGTGGAAGAAGCTTTGTTGGTTCTAATATGAAATGGCTTTGGGCACATAAAGACCATGTTAGCAAAGCAAACGCTGCACTGTTATAGAATCTGGTTCTGAAGTCCTAATCTCTCTCTCTTAATTTATCCATCCCCAGAGGGGTCTCTGACGTGGAACGCACATGCTATAGTGGTCTGCTTTGCTTTTCTTTCTTTCTTTTTTCTTTTAAATTTTTTTCAAAGATGTGTCTATGAAATTGACTCCAATTAGGCCCTTTTTCCAAAGTCATTAAAAAATAAAAAAGGGAAGGAGTCACTGACGTCTCTGTCGCATAATGTTAAGCAACATATTAACTTATTTAATATTTTTTTTTAATTAGTGATAAATTTTGATAAATTTATCATTAAATCATATTTTTTTTTTATTCTTCATATTTATAAAATTTTAAAAAAATTTAAAAATTAATAACTATGTAATTAATAAATTGTTTAAATTGTACATTTTTGTAATTTAAAATTATGCACAAAATATAAATTTATAAATTATATAGTAAATAATATCTAATTGATATAAAATTTGATATTTATATTAATAACGTAAAAAATATATGATTCAATGATTAAATTTTTAAAATATATAATAATATTTATTTTATTAAATAAAATTATAATCTTAAATTATAATTAATCTTACAACTAAATTTTATATTTTTGTCGTATTAATAGGACTGCAAGTCTCAACTTTTGCGTCTTATAATAAAGTCAGTCTTGTACTACTCTGCTTTGGAAACTGCTTTCTGAATGGGATTCCTATATGAATATGAGTGACTAAACTGACTGTTTACGTCTTTGTTGATTCTAAGAAATACAATTGGATAGGTGACTTTTTGTTGATTCTAAGTCATTGGGGGAATTTGACGTAGCGTACCCATGTAAGAATAATTTTATAGATACCAACTACACGGTTCACACGCAAGGGGTTTGGTAATGGCATGCCAATTATAGTCCACAGCCCAATAAGATGAGTGATTGATTAGTGTAGTTACTAGTCAGAAGTGACATCGCTTTCAGGTTAGTGAAGATTTTTTTTTTTTTTTAAGAAAATAGTGAAGATGTTTTGTTTTTTCGCTAACCATAGTGAAGATGTTTATTATGGATTTGAGGAGAACAAAATATTTTAATTAAGAGAAATGTTAATAAGTGTATTTAGGGTACTGGTTAATAATTTATTCAAAAAAAAATTTTATGAGAAATAAAAAAAAAGTAATTAATATTTTAACAATTTTTTTCATTTCCTATAAAAATGGTATCAAAATTTTTCTAAACTGAATTATTAACCAATACTCTAAGTGCACTCGTTAATATTTTTCTTTGATTAATATAGTAATCAATTGTCATTTGTCACTATCAGAAACATGGAATTAGTTATTTGTTATTTCTATATGCCAACTTTTGGATTTTCATTTATTCTGTACGAGAACAAGAAGGTTGCAGAGATACATTTTATGTTCAACTGTTTTCCATGGTTCAGATTAAAACATAGAGGATACAATTAATTCTAGGAAAAATTTTATATGCGTCAGACGCATAAGATATTATTTTTTAATTTTAATATAAGTGAGTGAAGTGACAAGTTCAAATTGTATAAATAATCATACACATTAATTGGTAGCCGCATTGTGATTATGAGATGTGACTTCTATTATTTTAACATTTTTTCTTCAATTACGTTATTTGTCACAACTTAGTGACATGTGTAATTTAATGAATTAGTTTAGAATAGATTAATCACTTTTTGTCCCCTATTCACCCTGACTCACCAACTTTTATTTAATTTTTATATATTAGTTTGCAAAATTTAAATTTTTAAGAATATAACATTTCAAAAAAATATGTATTGTTCCCCCTAAAAAAAAAAAAAAAACCAAGTCTTATAATTTCCTAAAAAAAGTTTATAAAATATTGTAGTATCTCATAAAAAATAACAAGATTATAAACTCCACTAAAATTTAGTAAATTTTGTTAAAATAAGGAAGATTTAACATATTTTTGAAATGATTAATAAATTTTATCTAAGGAGTTTTAGTTTTTGTCCACCCAAATCCAACAATGCACTTTTCGGAATATGTATTTTATATGCTTAATTTTTATAATTTTCTAAAGTACTCGAATAAGTTTGCTTCAATTTATTTTATTTTCTTATTTTGTAATATTTTGTTGATTTTTAAGATATAGGTAAGGGTATAAAGTCAAATGAGATATCAATTGAAAATAAAATCAAGTTTATTCTAGAAATTAATTAGAATGATAGTTTTCCAAATAATTCCTCATTGGTGCATTCCTTTATTATTTGTGGGTCAAATAATTGTGGATCAATAAAAGCAAAATTATCTCATAAAAAACTAAAATTATATTACAGACATCATATACATAATTGATTTAAATTCAATTATTAAATATAAAACGTATAGATTTTTAGTTACTCAATATTATATGACTTATTCAATTTTCTATGAAGGATAATATCTCTCAACAAAATTTATTATATTGAAAATTTTGGAAAAGAAATTGAATTAAGAATTATCTTGTAATTTTGGCTTAGTTATTCTCATAAAATATTAAAAATTTACTCATATTTTCAAAAAAAATAGCAAACACATACATAATTACGTACCTGTGTGCTAAATATTATGGATCCTAAGACATCAATACCCATCAAAGGAAGAGAAGCCATTGATAGAGGAGAACTTGTTTTTATCTGAAAGAAATTGGTATGAACAGCTTTTATTTGAGAATCCAGACCGAAAACAGCTTCTATCTGAGCTTGACTTATGAATGTGACATAGTAATTCATATGATCAAAAACCACCCCAGGCTGGCCCAGTGAATAAAATAAGAGCATAAAAGCATAATACCAAAATCTTTGTCATAATCACTTTAAAAGATGCCTTAACTGTCATCTCCTTCCCATATTTCCTGTTGGAGCCAGTGCACCAGCACTGTTTCATTCTCGCCATTAACCCATGTGACTGTACTTGCTTCATATGATTATAGTAATAATCACCAAGTAGCTATGGTGATTTCTTGACATTGCCACTTTTAATAATAAAAATAAATGACAGAATTTGAGGCAATTATGTACGTTTTAAGATGATTGCTTTTTATTTTTTGGTAAAAATTGCTTTTTATTATTATGTAAGATTTTAATAATAAAAAATTTAAGTGGAATTTGAATATTATGTCACTTATTCAACAATAAAAAAATTACCAATTAAATTAAAAAGAATTAAAAATGCAAGACATGTTAGTAACTTTTTGGTGTAGATAGAGCGTGTTTCACCTCATCTCAATGATGTTCTTTTTACTGGTTTCAGCTAATTTTCATTTATGAATGTGTGAAATGTTTTTCTCAAAAAAAGTTAAATGGAACTAGGAATGCTTACATTATTTTATCTAATTGAATAATACATGATAGAGAAATGGGATGGAGTGTAGCCAATTTGGGTTTTTGTGTGTGTGTGTGTGTGTGTGTGTGTGTGTGTGTGTGTGTGGTTTGTATAGAGTGTAGCCAATTAGCATTTCATCTTGGTGATAAATTGAGGTTTTTATATCTATTAGAGATATATATTTTTTACTTGATATATTAGAGAAAAGTTGATAGGCTTATAGTTGCAGTCTTTGAGATATTTAATTAGGGTAAGGATTTGCTGCATACTTGGTTGCAGCAAATCCTGCATAATGGTAGATGTGTCAACATATTAGAGAGACAAATCTGTCAAGTGCCAATTTAATGAAAACTTCTATTAACCCTAATGTTAACGTCTTCTCTCACGCACTCTCTCTATCACACGCATGAGCAAAACCAAAATCAAAAGAAAAATTCCTCTCTTAAGATCATAAACTTAGATCTCGAACAACCAAAATAATCACCCTAATTACTAATCTACTCAAACACGAAAGCAACCCATTTCCCAAATCAAACAAAGAAAGCTCTTTCAAATTCTTTTCTGTTGAAAACAACAATAATTCCATTTGTATTGGTTCATATTTAAATCCAATTATCAAAAAAATCCCATTACATAAACACCCATATTTCTCGGCATCTATCTCTTCTCAATTCGATATGCTTGGAGAGGATGAGAGGTAAAGATGTCAAAACTCAATGAAAAAAAAAAAAAAAAAAAAAAGAATCCAACACCTCCAACAATAACAAAGAGAAACACATAATTAATTTTTATAAAATAATTTTCTTTAAATGAAAGAGATCTGTGAAGGATTTGGCTTTGCTTTAGCTTCATTCACACTTCTCTACATAACCTATAACACAGACGGAGGAGATGGCCACTTGGGGCTTTGACAGCCAAATCCTTGTGAACCCAAATTTAATAGTGGTGCAAGTGGTGTGAAGGATGTCCAGATCTGGAGAACTGAAGGAGCAGACCATCTGCCGGTGAAGAGAGAGACGAAGTAAGCCTACATGATACCGGAATTGTATGGGGCAACCCAAACTTATCTAATATGATAAATGAGGGCGGGGTGGATGTATATATTTTTATATTTTCTAGTTATATGGAATAAGAAAAAAACTCAAGAACTAAAATGATAGATAAGCTCACCACCAAAACAAACCTAAAGGGATATAGAAACCACCCAAAGGAATTTAACTAAGAATGCAGATCTGGATTAGCTCACCACTTAATGGGATACTAAATATCACCACCTAAAGAGATATAGAAACTGAAACTCACCATCCAAAGAAATCCACCCAAGGGACGAGAGTTAATTTAGAAGAAATTCATCTTCTGAAAAGCACAAAGGTTAATTTTGAAAACACTTTATAAATTTTTTTTTTTTATTCAATTCAGCCAAAAGGCTTATATAAATCTTAGGATAGCCCTTTAACTCATTATGGACACAATAGGGAGTCACCACCTAGTTTGACAATGACCTAGGAACCATGAGTATAACGTCCTCTCGAGGAAGGACCTTTTGATCTTACTACCAGAGTATGGATTCAAAGTTTAGGTAGGGTTCAGAGTTTAGGTATGGTTCTGGGAAAGTGTTAGGCATCCAAAACCACCCAACCCTAAGGTTGGCTTCCACTCATTGCGGCTTATGTCTTAATCCTATTAAAGACATATTCAATATTGTATCTATATTCACACATACACTAGCATACATCTAAGCATACAATCATGACATTAATCATCCAAAAACCTAATCATTCATATATCATGGCATATCATAACCTAAGCCTAACATACATGGCATCTCATATCAACATAGCATTCATCTAGCATCATATCACATCTAAGGCAGAAACATAGGTAGCAAACAATCATGGTAGAAACAAAAGTATAGAAAGATGCAAGTAACATGTGATTGCATCTATACATTAAGAATAACTCATCCAAACAAACATGTTCATATCTATCATTAAACATACATCATGCGTTCATGTGAATGCATGACTTACCTCACTTACCTTGCTGCATCTCAGTACCTATGGCATTAATGCATGAATATGTGAATGCATGTTCATTGCATAACATGTGAAAGGAAAATAAACAATAAACAGAGAACATAGACTTATATCTATAAAAAGGAGTCAAAATAAAGGCATAACACATAAAACAAATGAAGAAAACATAGCAGAAAACTTAAATTAGGGTTTTTGAGCAGCAGTATACATGCATGCAGAAGTTTGCATGTGTAGGTCAAACGCATGCGTGTGCATACTTTGACCTGCGTGCACATGCATAATGCATGTGTGCACAGGCTAGCTCAAAAGCCCAAACCTAGAACACAGAAAACACAAAAGAACAGAGCAACATTTAAAACAATAAATCTAACAACCTAACATGCTTAGAAATGCAAAAGCTAACTAAAAATAAGCTATATAAGCATAAAACAAACAAAGAAATAAGATTAGAAACAAAATTAAAACAAAAAATGGAGAAAAAAGCTTAGAACTCAATATCTCAAAACAAAAGCTCTTAGGCTTGATTTTTGACCGTCCCCTCAGTCAAATTTATTCACAATCAATGAAAAAGTGATTAGTAATCTTAAACTCGAAGATCAAGGCCAAAAAATGTCTTAATAAAAAGAAATTGACTTGAGGATATTTTATAAAAAAACCCCCTCTTTTATTCAATATTTCTAGTGAATTTTAGTGTTTTCCCTTAGGATTTCTATGTGTTTTGAAAATGTACCATGTATAGCTATTTATATTGTGAAAATAAGATTTTCGAATGGCTTCTAGACGATGTGAGATTCGTTTCAAACCTCAGTCTTTAATGCAGAAAACTTGTCTTTCATAGTTTCTGGAACCCTACATGTGCGTGCAGGTTTGTGCCTGCGAGCGCATGCATCATGGCAACATGCGCAGGTTGATTCCTGCGCACGTAGGCCGAGGGTTTCCTTGGCTTCACTTTTCCAAAAATAGATTTATTTGCTCATTAAAAGTTATATTTTCCATTTTAACATTTCTCAAGCCAATCTAACATTTAATTGGGCCCTAAACCAGCCTTGGGTTTTAGAATTTCAACATCGTTGGGAAAAGGGGGCTTGAGTTGTAAGGGATACAAAATGTGGTGTCTACACTTATGGGAACTATAAACAATATAAATAACTTGTCTACCTAGGAGAACTAAAACATAATGACTGAATATTTCCTAAGAAACCAACATTAAATACTCTTTGACTTCTTGGAGAAAATGACTTATTATTATCCTTCAAATATCTTCTAAATTATTGGGGAATTCATTCAAAACAATGGCTTTATTTGCTGGGCTTGAAAATCAACTTGGTTTGTTTTAAGAAACTGATTGGATTAGGCTCTAAGCTTATTTGGATACTCCTCATGCCACAATCTTTGTGGCTGCCACTTTACTCAAGTGTCACCATACTAGATTGACACAATAACAACAGCAACACACGAACAAAACAATGTCCAAGATTTTCAGAGACAAAACCTTAGGATCTTCCAAAAGACGCTACAACATCAACTTCCAAGATCCCATGCAACCGATGGAGCACCTACTCTCTCCATTCGGGGCTCCAAATCTCTCTGACTCGAAGCTTCGAGAAACTGCTTACAAGATCCCCGTCGACACTTATCGGAGCTCTAGTATGAGATCGTTGACTTACATCCCTCAATTAGAGAAGCCCGAAAGGGCTTCTACAATTATGCCATCAGCTTCGTTGCAGATGTTGCTGACTTCATCGGCGACAAGTCGAATAAGAAGGCATTTGGGCTTAAAATGACATCTTTTTCTTCATTAAAGAGGAGGGTTGCTGTAATTGTTGGAGAGAGAGAGAGGGATTTTTCTTTTGATTTTGGTTTTGCCCGTGCATGTGATAGCGCGTGAGAGAGAAAACGTTAACGTTAGAGTTAACAGAAGTTTTCATTAAATTGACACTTGACATGTGTCTCTTTAATATGTTAACACATCTACCATTATGCAGGATTTGCTGCAACCAAGTATGCAGCAAATCTTTGCCCATTTAATTATCACCTTATCCACTTATCCCAAAAATTTAATAAAGTCAGAGGTCACTGTATTTCCACTTATTTGATAAAGGCAAAGGGTGAGTTGGAGTTTGAGTTTGATCTATTGGCTCTCTCTACTTGGGTTTCAAGTTATATAAGAAATGCATGTGTAACCTTAAAACAATATTTTTTAATTGAATTTATATATTAATAAATTCACAATTAGATTTCATTTTTTATACTCTCCATACTTGGAAATTTTCAATTTGATCAAAAATCAATAGTTATTTCATCTTTAAAATGTTTAATATTTCAAGTTTTTTATATTTTAAGATTATTTATAAAAGATTATTTTATAAATCGAATTGTAAATAAAATCTAATTAACATGAAATTTGACATGTTTGCTAATGACCATAAAGAATATGTATTCTAATGGTGTTTTTTTCTTTTCAATATATTAATCTAAGAAAATGTTACACCAAATATAACTAGATCCCCACTTTATACATAAAAAATATATTCATAATCAATATATATATATATATATAAAAGTAGAGACCTCATATGGGAGAGCATAAGGTCTTGCCATGTGGCGCTATAATCTTGCATTTAGCCTTTTTATCCTCTTCTCATTAACTTTTTTTTTTTTTTACTGTTACCCAAAAGATCACGTTAACTTCTTTTTATTGTTATCTAAAAAATGGGTTGTTGTTGAAGATTAGACCAAATCAAACCAAACCTTATGAAAAGGCCAAACCCACTTATTCCCTTACATATTATGACCCAGGCATGATCTTTTCTCATGTGTAGATGAAAGTCAAGACCCTAGCCCACTTACAAATTCTCTTTCTCCTTCCCCACATGTAAATGAAACTTGAAAGTCAAGACCCTGACTCACTTCGAAGCTTTCTTCCTCTATACAAGCTTCGGTTTAGACTACATACACTCTTCAGCTTCTTTGCAAACAACGGTTTGCGGTTCAGATTCAGTGATCCCATCTAACCAAACCAACGTTTTTACTCATTTTTCAAGTTTTAATTCAAACCTAATATTAAATTTTGAGTTATTTGTGATGCTATGATACTAGGTATGAAGACCAATTTTTTTATATGACTTTTGATATACTCTTACAGCAGATTAAGAAATTCATAGCTAGCTAGACCAAATTGTTTTTGATGCCTTCGAATCGCATGGTTATTTTTTTTACATAAATGCCTGAAAGTGATAGGTCCATCACAAGCATAAGGATGATCATAAGTTCATATGTTGACAAACAATTGAGATACTACACTCATAGATTTTGATAGCATTTATCTCTTTTGAAAATCTAAACAATTTATAGGATTCTAGCCACAAATATTTGGCATATAATCTATGATGCAAAAATAATTTCGGTATCCCATATGACAGGACTATAGAAAATTTTAGTTAGATGCACACCAATTTTTTATTTTTTTATTTTTTTTAAGTCTTCTTGTTGTATTTACGTGGTTTGGTTTAAAGCAAAATTTTATTGGAAAAATTGTTCATTCAATCAAATCCATGAGCAATGGTATGCCATATGTGATCTTTTTACTGTAAATATTACTCTATATTTTTATTATTTAAGCAAATCTATTTTTACTTAGATGTTCATTTCTAGGAATCCTCTCTAAGTTTTTCCTACTTATTCAATTCCTATTAATGTAAATAGTGAAGATCAAAATCCTATAAAAACCAAGTTTATTGTTTCAGTTTGAGACCAATATACTTTTAGGACAAAGTTTTCCTGTGCATCACATCGGTTTCTAACTAGTTACCTAAAAAGCTTAAATGTCAAATGGTATGCGGTATGACATAGTTACCAATAGTCATATTGCATTCAACTTTAGTAATATTAAATTTTGAGTTATATGTGATGCTATGGTATTAGGTATGAAGTTCAATTTGTTGATATAACTTTTGATATACTCTTACAGTCAATTAAGAAATTCATAGCTAGCTTGACCAAATTGTTTATGATGCCTTTGAATCGCATGGTTTTTTTTTTTTTTTTTACACAAATGCATGAAAGGAGTAGGTCCATCATAAGCATAAAGATGATCATAAGTTCATATGTTGACAAACAATTAAGATACTACGCTCATAGATTCTGATAGCATTTGTCTCTTTTGAAAATCTAAACAATTTATAGGATTCTAGCCACAAATATTTGGCATATAATCTATGATGCAAAAATAATTTTGGTATCCCATATGACAGGACTATAGAAAATTTTAGTTAGATGCACACCGAATTTTTTTTTATTTTTTTTAAAGTCTTTCTGTTGTATTTACATGGTCTAGCTTAAAGCAAAATTTTATTGGCAAAATTATTCATTCAAACAAATCCATGAGCAATGGGATGCCATATGTGATCTTTTTACTGTAAATGTTACTCTATTTAGTTATTTAATTATATATGTACTGGTTTTTTTTATTGTTAGTTCCTAATTTACATTGCTTTTATATATATATAAATATATATATTGCAGCTAACAATATGTACTTATTTTACTTATTAAAGCAAATCTATGTTTATTTAGATGTTCATTTCTATGAATCCTCTTTAAGTTTTTCCTACTTACTCAATTCCTATTAATGTAAATAGTGAAGATTGAAATCCTATAAAAACCAAGTTTATTGTTTCAGTTTGAGACCGACATACTTTTAGGCAAAATTTTCCTATGCATCGCATGAGTTTCCAACTAGTTATCTAAAGGGCCTATACTCGTCACTAGCCTTGTACCTTAATTGACACTTCTTTATGCACAAAATGCTTGGGATCTAGGGGGAAATGATTCGAGCTGCTAAATTAACAGTATATTGTAACTATTTAAAATGCTTAAACTCAACCCAATCCAACTTATAGATTCTAGTTAGTTTAACTGGTAAAATCTCTTATTGTTAAATAAGAGTTTTGAGTTTGAAATTCAAGCCTCATTTACCCAAAAAAAAAAAAACTAATTGGTATCTTGGCCTAATGATAAAGAATAATTATAATGGAACATATTCTAATTTGAATAAATAATAAATTTTTATCAAGTAATCAAGAACAATGCTCTCTCTCTCTCTCTCTCTCTCTCTCTCTCTCTCTCTCTCTCTCTCTCTCTCTCTCTCTCTCTCTCTCTCTCTCTCTCTCTCTCTCTCTCTCTCTCTATATATATATATTCTATTATTAATTTTATTCTATCTAAAAAGTTTAAACTCACATAAAAAAAATATTAAGAGATTGAGTAAAATAAGAAGGACAATATCTATGAGTTCATAACTAAATGATTTTGTTTATCTATGGGTAGATACTAATTTCAAAGTCAAAATGTTGAATTAAAAGGAATATGTTTGGAAGTGAATGGTAGATATATATTTGGGTAAAATATTATTTTTGTCCCTAAATTATTACAAAAGTTTGTTTTTCGTCCTTAAACTTTCAAAAGTTCTATTTTCGTCCCTAAATTATTACAAAAGTTCATTTTTCGTCCTTAAACTTTCAAAAGTTATATTTTCGTCCCTAAACTTCCAAAAGTTCTGACGGAGTGCTGACGTGGCTTGACAGAGTGCTGATGTGAGAGGGACGAAAATTAATACGTTTGAAAAAGTTTATGGACGAAAATAGAACTTTTGAAAGTTTAAGGACGAAAAACGAACTTTTATGATGTTTAGGGACGAAAATAGAACTTTTGAAAGTTTAAGAATGAAGAACGAACTTTTGTGATAATTTAGAGACAAAAATGATATTTTACCCTATATATTTTGACTCTCACTTGACGTAAACTCTATTTTGGATCACGCGCTCTACTAATAAATTCATTTTCTATTCCATTTTCTTTGGTGCAAATTTAGGCTCAATCAAAATCTGTATTGAGTCGTACTGCAATCAAAGTTGCAAATTGCTAAAGATATTCTGATCACAGGTCTAGAATATCATGACGTCCCAATTGTGGCGGCTGCTGTTTTTTCAATAAATGGTTGTTTTTTATGTCAATCTCAGCGTAACATTGAAGGTGGCTGGGGAGGGTATATTATACACGGGGTGTATAAGATATACGTGAGATTAACACGTGGGTTCCACAGTTTCTCAATGATGGTGACTTATTTTAAGCTAGGAGATATTTTACCATCTTTATGGACCATGCAAGTCATAAGATTAAAGGTGGTAGGGAAAGTATCTTGTACGTTGGGCTGGCATATAATATAAGGGATTGCAACGTGAGATACATGTGAGATTGCAACGTGGTTTCACAGTTTCTCGTTGGTGGATAAAGATATTTTGCTAGGTCATAGGAGAATTTTTACTATTTGAGCATAGTTGCTTAAAATTTGCCTTTTTTTTTTTTTTTGAGAGAATCAACTTGGCTGTGATTTTGTGACTTCTTGTGGGAATTTTCACACACTATTGGATTGGAATTGGATGTTACTTCATATGAATTAAAATCTAACCATTTTTTTTTTAAAGAAAAAGTTTGACAAATTATAAGTCTTTGACATATGTGAAATTATCGGATTGATTGGTTTTAAGATCTCAAATTCTTCTACAATTTTTATGTCACAATTCTAATGTGGCAGATTGTGAATTATTAACTATTACTTTTATATAGATTTATTATTTTTTTTTTCATCAATTACATTCTACCATATCATAATTATGACAAAAAATTGTGAAAAATTTTATAGTCCTAAACTTTTCCTACCAAATTTTTCCAGGGGAGCTGGGTCGAACAACATGAATAGTTTATAATATTTCTAACCATTTCACACCGAGAAAAAAAATCACATTAACATTATCCTTTTTTTTTTTTTTTGGATGAAATTAACATTATCCGTTTAAGTTATGTGTGAAATGAATCAATTATTGGGCAAAGAGCTTACTGATTTACTGTATGTTTCACTTGAGAAGAGGAAAAGAAAAATCATAAGATATAATGTATGTGTTTGGATAACACTTTAAGTTACGGCTGCTTTTCCTATTTCACATTTTGATTTTTTTTTTTCAATACATGAACAGAAAAATCATTATGCAAGAGATAATTATTACTGTTTATGCACTGTAGAGCACTGTTTATACACTGTAACATCACTGTTTATATATTAAAAAATAAAAAATAAATCTCACGATACTATTTATATATTTAAAAATTATTTTACTACAGTGTTTTCAATAACAATCAATATTCAACAACTTTCAACGACAATAAAGTTAAACGGACCCAATATTTGACACAGAACCCACATGTTTCACGTTTAACAATTGTTTTTTTGATAGGCGCAACAATTGTTGACAAACACCAGGACCCACTTTTGCACACTGGGAAGTGAGAGGGACCGCCCTAGTCATTAAATACAGTGATTAATTGACAATACTCAAAATCAGGTGTGAGGTTAAGTACCACAGGTTTTCCCATCTCTGTGGCTTACATGGATTCATCACAGCCATTAATATATTGCATTATAATGTAAACATCTTTTGTCCAGGAACTATTATAAAATATAGTATCTGTTTTTTTTTTTTTTTTTTTTTTTGGCTGACTCATAGTGTAAAGTGTAAACTATAAAATTTAGCAACTTGTGAAAGATAAAAAAATGTTATGAACTCCTTGAAGTCTTGAAAGCTAAGACAAATAGAAGTAGTAGTAGAAAAAGACCGAGAGAGAGAGAGAGAGAGAGAGAGAGAGATTCTTTACTTGAACAGTTGAACTTGCTGGACTGTTTGTCAAGAGCTTTGAGGCTGTCTTTGCTTCTGTGGTATGTGAGGCTGTACCATGTCCTTCACCATAAATGTTTATGTGGAATCCAAAGCTTTGCCCAAGTTTGGAGTTCAGGGAATCTCAAAATGTAATCTTCGCCCAATTTTTTTATATAATAATCTTAACCCAACTTCCTCCATATATACATGCCTCTCTTTTGATATATTTTTTCTGTCCATGCATGTAAGTCTAATATTGGTTCACAAATAATTTATTATCTTCATTTTGAGTTTTTCTTGGTTTGTTAATGAAAGTACATTAATGGGCATATTATGTAATATTGGCAATCTTAGCACATATTCATGTTAAATATTATTCTTGTGGTTTCTATGCTGGTTTCCCATGTGGGTGTTAATTTTTAGTATTCAAGTTGGTCAAACCTGGATTTTAGCTCCATATATATAGGATTTTTGTATGTTATCTGGTGCTGAATCTTTACTAAGTGTTGTAGATTCCCTGTAGTAGTTGAATTGTGTGAATGGAAAAATTATATAAATTTCTTTATTTTGATTCTTCTAACCTTGTAATCACAAGCTCTCTGTGGTAATCATATTTTCATGCTGACAGGTATTTATCATCTTGAACTCATGCTGACCTGAGCTGAACGAATAGAACCTCTTGATTTGTAGGACTGGCCATATAGTCATGAAAAGGACACTGCTTTTGGTGATTTTTTATATGTGGGTGCCTATGAATGTATTGGGTAGGACTGGGAATACCAGTGTTTCTTCTTCTGCAAAACCGAAATCTGTGAATATTGGAGCTCTATTTACATTAAATTCGGTTATCGGAAGGTCAGCAAAACCAGCGATTTTTGCTGCAGTCGATGATGTCAATTCGGATCCAGGTGTTCTTCCAGAAACAAGATTGAAACTCATATTACACGATACGAATTGCAGTGGATTTCTTGGAACTGTGGAAGGTATTTATTTCCACAAGCTTTTGTTTCTTAGGCTATGGAGTCAAATCTTTCTCTTAGCTGTGGTCATTGATTTTATAAATTTAGAAGGGGATCTTTTGCCTTTGAATTTGGGGTCTCTTATTTATTAAATTAGTTTCCATTTTCTTTTTCAATTTCAGTTTTGTATTTGCTGCCCTCTTTCACCTAGCACATAACCTGTGAATGGTATAATCTAGGATGAGAGTACTATTGTGTTCAAAGTTCAGTTAGTTTTGTCTTATATATACTTCAGTTGCTTGATATGATGCGTATCTCGGATTATATGTATGATATCAGCACCTTTCTTAAATGGAGTCTTAAGTAAGATAAGAACTAACTAGGATTATATGTATGATACTACTTCTTTTGTGTGCTCTCTCTTGAAGATTGGGGAAAAAAATACAGAAGTTTGACAGGGGTGTCCTTAACAATGTAGCTTTGCAGCTGATGGAAGACGATGTGGTTGTTGCAATTGGGCCACAATCCTCTGGTATAGCTCATGTCATCTCCCATGTTGTTAATGAACTCCATGTGCCACTTCTGTCATTTGCAGCAACAGACCCCAGTCTTGCTGCACTGCAATACCCATATTTCCTCCGCACTACACAGAGTGACTATTTCCAAATGTATGCAATTGCTGATTTGGTTGAATATTATCGCTGGAGCGAGGTAATTGCCATCTTTGTTGATGATGATTATGGAAGAAGTGGAATTTCTATATTGGGTGATGCCCTGTCAAAAAAACGTGCCAAGATCTCTTACAAAGCTCCATTCACTCCTAAAGCCCCCAATACTACAATTAACGACTTGTTGGTTAAAGTAAACCTCATGGAATCTCGGGTGTATGTCGTGCACGTAAATCCTGACACTGGTTTGAATATATTTTCTGAGGCTAAATCACTTGGGATGATGACCAGTAGCTATGTTTGGATTGCAACAGATTGGCTTCCTTCCGTCCTGGATTCATCAGAAACAGCTGACACTGACACAATGAATCTCTTACAAGGGGTCATTGCTCTTCGCCATCACACCCCAGATACTGATCTTAAAAAAAAATTTATATCTAGGTGGAGCAGCCTAAAAAATAAATCTAGTGCAAGCTTCAATTCTTATGCTCTCTATGCATATGATTCTGTTTGGTTAGCAGCCCGTGCTCTTGATGCTTATTTGAAAGAAGGTGGGAATATATCTTTCTCTAATGATCCAAGGTTGCATGACACCAATGGAAGCTCGCTGCATTTAACGTCACTCCGAATTTTTGATGGAGGCCAACAATTTCTCCAGACAATTTTAGGGATGAACTTCACTGGTGTAAGTGGTCAGATTCAATTTGATAAAGACAAAAATTTAGTTGAACCCGCATATGATATTCTGAACATTGGTGGGACTGGGTCTCGTAGGATTGGTTATTGGTCAAATTATTCTCATCTCTCAATCATTTCTCCAGAGATCTTATATTCTAAGCCCCCCAATAATTCCACCAGTGATCAACATCTTTACAGTGTTATATGGCCTGGTGAAACTACAGCAACACCTCGGGGATGGGTATTCCCTAACAATGGGAAGCCACTGCAAATAGCAGTGCCAAACCGAGTAATTTACGAAGAATTTGTGTCCAAAGACAGTGGCCCTTTAGGGGTGAGAGGTTACTGTATTGATGTCTTTGAAGCTGCCATAAACTTGTTGCCTTATGCTGTCCCACGCACATATATCTTATATGGAGATGGCAAAAGAAATCCTGTTTATGACGATCTTGTGTACTTGGTTGCAGCAAATGTGAGTATTTGGCTCTTATTTGTACCTTTTAATTTTTTTGGCTATTTTTCAGAATAGTTATGTTTGGTTTGGTTAGGAATATAACTAGCTATAATACGGATGCTAACTTGTGAATCTCTTTGAGTTATTCACTTATTCCTTTTGATGAACTTCTGAATTAGATTATCTAATAATTTGATGAAACGTGGTGTTTAAATCATAATAATTATCTCGGCATATTTTCTTCCTTTTTCAGAAGTTTGATGCAGCTGTTGGGGACATTACAATTGTTACCAATAGAACAAAGATTGTGGATTTCACTCAGCCTTACATGGAATCAGGACTTGTCGTCGTTGCTCCTGTCAAAGAGTTAAAGTCAAGTCCTTGGGCTTTCCTCAAGCCATTTACTGTTGAAATGTGGTGTGTCACGGGGGGCTTCTTTCTTCTTGTTGGAGCTGTTGTTTGGATTCTTGAACATCGGATTAATCATGAGTTCCGTGGTCCACCAAGTCAACAACTTATTACAATTTTTTGGTTAGTATGTTCAATTCATTGAATGTTTCGTTTCTTTGTTGCTATAGTTGAAAGCCCTCTAATTTCTACAAAGCTATGGGATGTGACTTTTGAAATTGATGTCAAATTCCCTCAGCAGTGGACCTGACTGTTGCTTTGGTGACTACGAAATTACTAAATTACACATGAGATATAAACATTCAAAATATTGCACGCACTCCTGCCCCCTTCCCCTCTTGAAGATCATGAGATAATCATGAGGTTATATATTGGTTTACTAGTTTTAAGGATGCTAATAGGCTATTATAAAGTAAACATATGAATATTACCTTTTCCTATGCACTTTGCCTTTGGCTGGCAACAGTGGGAATGTGGAACCCAAGTTTCCCGTGAAAAGAACTAGACAGTGCCATTGAGTTATAAGGTTCTTGGCTCCTATGCTCTTACACATATGCACAGCTTACAATCCTGCCTAAGCATGCTCCTACCTTGCACAGATGTTTTTGCAGTTCTTTAATATGTGTGCTTTGCCTTTCACCTTGCAGGTTTAGTTTCTCAACAATGTTTTTCTCACACAGTATGTATTTCATTCCTAATCTCTTGTGAATTTGAAATTAATTGCTTGACATAATCCTCCTAGTGTTGATTGGGAGTCCATACTTGAAACTCCTAACATCCTATTGCTGCTTGGGTCTGTCACAGGGGAGAACACTGTGAGCACTCTTGGACGATTGGTTCTGATCATATGGCTATTTGTTGTGTTAATAATAAATTCAAGCTACACAGCTAGTTTAACATCAATCCTCACAGTGCAGCAGCTGACATCTCGAATTGAAGGAATTGACACCTTGATATCAAGTACTGAGCCAATTGGAATACAAGATGGGTCATTTGCATGGAACTATCTCATTGATGAGCTCAACATAGCAGCAAGCAGGCTTGTTAAGTTGAAAAGCCACGCTGAATATGCTATTGCCCTGCAACGTGGACCAAACGGTGGTGGTGTAGCTGCAATTGTTGACGAGCTTCCTTATATTGAACTCTTCTTGTCCAGCACCAATTGCAAATTCAGGACTGTGGGGTCAGAGTTTACCAAAAGTGGATGGGGATTTGTAAGTATCAACATTTATTTGTCTAAGCCTGAATGTTCCTTGCTTGCTGGTTACTCCAGACTTCTGATAGCTAGATTCAAAATCATGAATACTGATATGAAATGAGGCATTTATAGAATGGTACAAGTTTCTTTGCCTTATGCTAACTGTGATCTAGATCTTAAGTCATATGCAGGAGTTGGAAACTGAAATTTCTAGCTCCAGACTTTTAATTGAATTACATTGAAAATTCCCACTCAAATCAAGAAAAAGTGTCATACTATTCTACACCTCCTATTAGGATCCTTCTATTCCTTCTTCTGTAGCAAAGATCTACATGTTTTATGTAAAATATTCTGATTTGTTATGCAATCATTAGATGACTTGGTTCTTTTTATTTTTTCAATTCTTATTTATGCTGTTTCTGTATTTGATTTTTGTTCTAAGTTCAATACTTGTTAATTTCATTCTAATGTATTTTGATCATATCAAGGCATTTATAATATTATAAGTAAAAATTAATGGACAAAATATTGATTACACCTCATTTCGTTTTTTTTTTTTTTTTGCTGGCACTAGCTGACCACTATGTTAAACAACCTAGCTCCCTCTTGGCATGCTGTTCTAATCTTTTACTTAATCAAAACTCCTAGATTTGATTTCAGGATCTCTTATTTGTTAAGATAGAAATTCATGAGACGTGTACAATTTTCCAATATCTTTCTAATATTCAATTCCCTTGTCTCAGGCATTCCAAAGGGACTCTCCTCTTGCAGTTGACTTATCAACTGCCATTCTTCAGCTCTCAGAGAATGGTGATCTTCAAAAGATCCATAATAAATGGCTGACACGTACTGAGTGCTCAATGCAAATTAACCAAGTTGATTCAAACCAACTTTCTCTGATGAGCTTCTGGGGCCTGTTCCTTATTTGTGGCATTGCATGCATCATTGCGCTTACTATATTCTTCTGTAGAGTCATTTGTCAATACCGCAGATTTAGCCCGGAGGCTGAGGAAGGGGATGTTGAGGAGATTGATCCTTCAAGGTCTAGACGCACAATGCGAACATCAAGCTTCAAAGACTTGATTGGGTTTGTAGATAGGAAAGAAGCAGAGATCAAGGAGATTCTTAAGCGGAAGAGCAGTGATGGAAAACGACAAGCCAACCATAGCTCAGATGGGCAATCCAATTCACCCTCTTAAGGAAATATGTTCTTTGGCTGGTGGGTTTTCTAATGCTTCAATCAATACATCTTCATCTATACTAATATGTTTGTTTTTCCTTCTGATACCAAAAGTTAGGCAGCTAGAATGATGTTGTTTACATAGTCTATAGAATACGCTGAGAGAATCTTGGTAAGCTGTACCATTTTGTAGTATACCATGATATTTGTACCGTTACGTCATTGAAGGAATCAAACTATTCAAGTAGATAGCTTTTTATCATTTATAATCTTAATGGAAGAAAAGAAAAGTTCTTTGGAAATGTAAGAATATTTGTTTGCCGTTGAGCTTTCTATTTCAACTTCTTGAGTTGCCTAGCTTTATTGTGGGATTGTGTGGTTTGATCTTTTGTCCTGTCCCAAAATTGACTGATGTGCACTAAGCTAAAAGAATAGATCGATGTGCATAATTATTGTGTTTGTGGCTTCCATTTATTCGGACTTACGCATTCTCTTTGAAGAATATATATATATATATATATAGACAAAACTTAGTATAATACTTTAGGTGTTGTTTTTTAGATTCTCTATTTGAAATTGAGCAATGTGACTACTTAATAAAAAATTATACTTCCATCTTATTAGAAAAAATTCACGTGACAAAATTTTAGGGGGTGAACTTAAAAGAATAAGACCTAAATACTATACTACAAAATTTTAAGAGGTGAACCTAAAGAATAAGACCTAAATACTGTACTTAAGATTTTTCATATATATATATATATATATATAAAAGCGTCTAGGCAACGCAAAGAGAAATGTGCACCAATGCTTCATTAGTGGGGATCAAGAGACTCAAACCCAAAAATAAAGTCTTGTTTGGCCCAAGGCCTGGCGACTAAATCACCTGCTGTGCTGGTATTTACATATATGGCAATTTCTAGAATGTTGTTCTTAAATCTTAATTCCAAAAAATGGATCCCATTTGGGTCATTTCATTTCAGCTCTTAAAGATGTCTTTAACAGCTTATGCCGTGTCATGTAAGTGGGCAATAAAATTATAAAGTTCATGGTATTCAAACAGGTAGATAACTTGTTTGTAATGAATTTTTTTTACTATTATTATAACACCCTTTGTTTTTGGTTCTTATTCGATCAGAGCAAACTTTCATTTACTACCATGAATTTCCTGGTTAGCCAAATTCTTTATCCGAAAATTAAGCTCAGACCACTGCTTCAGATTCCCCTATGAGGCCTGCATGCAATAATCTCACACGGTGTTGGAGAGCCAATTTTGGTAGCAAAAAAGTGTGCACTTTTAACAAAATTGATTGAAATTGGTCATTTTCTGAATATGAGGACAATACATGGATACAATCCAAGTTTTCTTCAACATAGTAATCTGTTGTGACCTATAGCTGGACTTAGTTAATGAAAATTTTTGATACACAGCAATGTCTAGTGACCTGAACTTGGTTAATGAAATTTCTAATGCATGCCCTCTGGTTGGTGCCCTGTTTTGTACACTTTAATTTTTATTTTTAAATCTGGTTGGTAAAGTGTTTATGGGTACATTAAATTAATAAAGCAATTAAACTATTAAAGAATCAAAATCATAGTAACTTGTGCACTAGATGTGTGCCCCCACCCTGTTTGATAACTTTGATTAAGGATAAAAGAACACTAAACAATTTTTTCTTATTACCATATGGAGTAATTAATTTGATTACCAATAACTTTGTGCCACAAAGTGTGAGTCTACCATCAATTTCTTTCATTTTTATTAACTCAATCATGAGGGCACATCACTCCAATATCCCTTTTATTATTTGAGATTGTGATATTTTATTTTGTTCCACTAAGAACACGCGTTCAACATTGATATGAGTAATGAATTTAGTAAGAATTAGCATTAATCATCTGATGTTGAAAGGGGATACTTTTACTAAAATATGTTTGTGTTAATGCATGCATAATGAGAATATTCCACATTGATTTTTTTTTTTTTTTAATTGTTTGTTCAAGTACTACTAACCTTTGTGTTGTATCACTATTCGATTTTAACTTCTTGATAGAGATGTACTGTATTTCTATTTTGTTTTTCTCGTATTCCTAAGATTTGGAGCTTTCTTAGCATCATACAACTACCAGTCAGAATTTCATATTTTTTAAGTGAGAAGTCTCATTAATATCATTGTATACTTTTTTTTCTTAGATCACATACAATAGTGGTGCTACATAGTTATATAGTTATTTTTAACACTACTAAATATCAAAATGTATCCTGCAATAGTGGAGTCAAAGTTACATTTTTTGGCTCCATAGTTACAGTGCACAGCTACTTTTGGCTGTGCACGATAGCTGGAAAAAAAAAAAATTATTTTGCATTCACACTGTTTTTGTCTCTCTCCTCACTCTCCGTGTCTCTCCCAATGTCCATCATGCATTCACACTACTTTTGGTTGTGGTTGTATTTTGGTGGTTGAATGAAATATTATTTTTATTGTAGTGTTTATATTATTTTATTATATTAAAAGCTAAAATAAAATCATTGCTGTTGGATGTGATAAGGTAAAATATATAAAATGACTTTTTGTAATGCTAAAAAACTAAAAATTTGGCTCTACTGTTGTGAATGTTCCTAAGAAACTTCATCATTGTAGACTTTTGATCCAGGAGTATAACCCTCACCAAATTGCCACTTGGTAGGATCATTAGACTTTCTTCCTTTTAATAATTTCAATTAACTTAATTAATAAAATCACTTGTTGTTAGGGGTAGTATCAACATGGTACAAGGGGGGCAATTGCCCTCTCTAACTTTGTAAAAAATGCTCTTACTAATCGGGGTGATATACTGCTATAGAGCTTGACACTTGGACCCCTCAATATGAAGAAAAAATTAAAAAAAAAAAAGCGGGCCCACTCCCCCCTTAAAGAAACAGACTAGAAAGTAATTTAATACCAATCTTTAAGCTCTTACAATTCCATCACAGCTCACATTGCCTTGAGGGAAATTATTGTGTACTCCTAGAGTACCATAAATACATACTCTCTCCTCTCACATGAATGGTGGGTCTCACTAATTAAATTCATGGTAGGACCTACTATTTATGTGAGAGGAGAAAATATGCATTTATGGTACTCCGAGAGTACCTAATAATTTTCCTTGCCTTGAAAAGATTTGGAGGAAGCTCTTTAGATACATAATGTGATGATTAATATAATTCTTATGTGTATTTTAATCACATATTTATTAAATTATTTAAACAAGTCGTGTAATTATTAATTACGTCATTTTTTTTGCAAAGTAATAAGTCATGTCTCATGTGATTAAGCTAGATAGTTGTTTGAATTGCCGAGTTTTTTTCAATCCTTCTATTATTTTCTCAATAAAAAAAAAAGAAAAAAAAAATTACACATATTTTCCATCTCTTTTACCAAACGCAAATGATAATAAACTGGTGTCTCATCCATTCTTTCACTTTTTTTATCCTTTAGGTTTTGTCTATCCTCTCATATAGTCTCACTTTTTTATTTTCTACCAACTGAGCATTTCTATTAAATAATGCATATTTATGTGCCATGAGTATATCATTCACTTTGAAATATCATTAATTTAGCGTTATACACTTATACCATGTTAAGTAAATGTAAATTAAGAGCTTCTTTAGGCCAATCTATTATTATTATTATTATTATTATTATTATTATTATTATAACTTCAAACTTTTAATCAACTTAGATAAATGATCAGGGTCAGAATTTAGCTCAATGAGTTTGTGCCATCTTAGCCTAATGGGTCTTATTTTGACTTCGTCTTCTCTTCTTTAAACCATCTCTATCTTTCTCTACCTATTGCCGTATCTTAAATGTTAAGTGTTAACATGAAAAGAATGCGGATGAATGCTTCACAATCTGATGAGCTCCTGTCGGTCAAGTGGTTTTAGACTGTAATCGTGTGAATGGAATGCTAATATTAAAACTCAGTTTGAATCGTATCTAGAACTCTAGAAGTCCTTGAAGATGCGAAGTACTACTAGTTGGATTTTTTTTTTTTTTTTTTTGGGGGGGGGGGGGGGGGGGGGGTGGAGTAAAAGGTCTACTAGTTAAGATTTCAATTTCTCTGAGGTTTGAATATTCATTTATTTTATTTTTATCTTTAATTTTCTAATAAAAAAAAACGAAAAGAAAAAGAAAAATATTAATGTGGAAAAAAAGTTTAAAGGATCTTGATTTTTTCAACCAACTTATAATTCTCCACAGAATCAACCTACTCCGTAGGTGACTTGCTATCAATTGAGGACTTTGGGATAAAATTCAAGGAAGAAAAGCCCACAAACATTCAAAAATTTATTCCCCTCAAATAAAAAATTTATAATATACCCATTAAATGTGAACAACTCAAAAACATAGTCGGCAATTTGGACTATTTAAATAATCAAATCTTGTCCATCTTACTGGTCAACTGTCCCGTTAAAGTAGTCACATAGATAGCAAAAGGTCGTTGTAACTGAAATAAGAAGAAGAAGAAGAAGCAATAAAAACAAAACCCAAAAAACCAATAAAAGCATGTACTAAAAATAACTCATAGGTTTTGAGAATTGGAGAGGCCAGCTTTCAAAAAAATTCCTTTCTTTTTTATGGCCAAAATAGAGGAGAAAACTCAGTTGAGGCTTTGAGGCCATCCATCATCACATAAAAAAAAAAAAAAATTATAATTTTGAAATGACACAACATGGCCAACAATTAGCTCAACTCAGCCTTAGGAGGAGGATTCATCGTCGCCTTTTAATCCTCCGGCGATGGTTTCGACGTGTATTGGAGCAACTTCTCAGATGTCCCCCTTTAAAGAAACCAATCCGGTACCGCATGCTAGCACATGGCACGGTGACATCTTCATCTATAGGCACCCCAGAGGGTGGCTTTGCTTCTGTGGAGAATGAGAATGTGAATGTGACACCCGTGTATCATCATCATAGCCATGACAAGGACTCGGACTTGGTTGCCTTGAAGATAAGTCTTTTGGGTGATTGCCAAATTGGAAAGACTAGTTTCCTGGTTTGTAATTTTTTTTTTTTTAGAATGATGAATTCTTTTTGAATCTATTGCATACTTACTTGTTTCATTCTTCTTTTTAAATAAAGGATCGTGTTTATCAACTTATAATTAAATGGGGTATTAGAAATATATGGTTATGATTTTTTTATATTTATTTATGCCATTGAAATTACAAATTTTGAAGAAAAAAAAAAAAGCATGATTTTGGTTTTGTTCTTGATTGAAGGTGAAGTATGTAGGGCAAGAACAGGAAGCCCTGCAAAATAAAGGACTAAATATGATGGATAAAACATTATTGGTTGGAGGTGCCCGTATTTCTTATTGTATTTGGGAAGTAGAAGGTATGCAAATTTTCTTGTATTTTTCTTTTCTTTCTTAACGTGAATCCATGTTTATATGTTTCTTCAGACTTTATTTGGCTGCCCAGAGAACTTGGACCACAAAATACATTTCTGGATTTGAGGAAATTATAAAAAATAAATAAATAAATTTGCCTGTCATGTATTCAATGATCAAATAAAATGTCACATAAATGGTATTCTGACCATTTGTTTGAGTTTTCATCATTATATGCTTGTAGGTGATAAAATGTCTCGAGATCACATTCCTGCTGCTTGCAAGGACTCTGTTGCAATGTTGTTCATGTTTGATCTAACAAGTCGGTGTACGTTAAATAAGTGAGTTTTTAATTTTCAAGGGTTTTTTATTTATTTATTTATTATTATTTATTTTAAAGCATTGATAATGAAAATAAGAGACAATTAGGCTTAGTGGATCTAGTTTCTTTAACTTGATTTTACTGAAGAAAGGAAATCTAAGAGGTTTTCTATGTATAATTGTAGTATAATAAAGTGGCATCAAGAAGCAAGAAAATGGAATCAGGTATGCATATGACCTGAGCATATCCTAATTTTTCCCAATTTCTTTTGGTATGTTTGATCCAAAATAAGGCTATGAACAAACCTGGTCCACGATTGCTTATATGCTCATATATGTTGTTCTTTCTGGTGTGCTTGATTTTAGACTGCAATTCCTGTTTTAATTGGAACAAAGTTTGATGAATTCATCCAACTCCCCATAGATTTGCAGTGGACGATCGCAAGTCAGGTAAAGTTTCCAATCTTTAAATAAAAGTTTGCCTATTTTGGGTTTATGGAATTATTTATTTATTTATTAAGTAACCCAGAAATTCATTAACCTTATTAGTTTATAAATTCATATGTTCAAGTTATAAGATAAATCCCACATCTCAGGGTTCATGATATTGTTTTGTAACTGATCAATCTTTGGGTCTTGACTGACCATTAAATTTAGAGAAACTAAGGACGATGACATTGTTTTGTAAATTCATTTTATAATACAATGATGATCTCTCAATAATCATTCATGGTGTGTTTTTTGGTGGATGTTAATCATTCATGTTTATTAGTTAAGAAATCACATCGGTTTATTCTACCTAATATTCTGTGAGTTATTGAGATGTCATTTGTCAAAGATTATGAATTATTGTAGGGCCTTGGAGAAGTAGATTAGATTTATCAGTCCTTACAATACACATGATTGAGGACAGATGGTCTTTCAAGAATAAGCGTGGATAAGGATGTTGAAAACATCTTCATTATCAAGAGTCAAGAATTGACACGGATTTTGCATCCTCCTTGACTCCAAACTAAGAGTTAACTGTGAAAATTGATTTTGGAAAGGATAGTTTTAACAAACCAACAACTCTCTTTAAGGAGACTGTGGGCTTCAAGTGTTTCATCAACAAAACTAGACACACAATTTAAGGAGCAATGGGGCTCACAATCCGCTGATCCATCCATTTTAAGGAGATACTTTGAGCCCAACCTCCCCACCCATTTCAGCAACAATAGTAGGGGGCTGCCTAACAACCTCTTTTAACAGCCAATTACTCATTTTAGAGCTACCATAATCTAGTGGAGTAATAGTTGTGATTTGTTTTTCTATGTTATTTATGACAGGCAAGAAAATTAGCAAAGGCCCTCAATGCAACCCTTTTCTTTTCAAGTGCAACCTACAACATCAACGTGAATAAGATCTTCAAGTTCATCACTGCAAAGCTCTTTGACCTACCATGGACTGTGGAGAGGAATTTGACCGTGGGAGAGCCCATTATTGATTTTTAGCGTACTATTTTGTGGCAAAGTGTGTAGCCATAGAAGAACTTACTGTCAAGAGGAATCTGATTGTGAGAGAGCCCATTATTGATTTTTAGCAGACTATTTTGTGGCAAAGTGTGCGCCCGTAGAAGAACTGAAGATGTAGATATAGAAAAATTGCCTAAAATGCAAGAAAGCGATTAAAGTCAACCAGTCGCTGGACTCGTCATTGTGTTGCTACATTTGAAATGTCATGGAGAATGGCAGAGGCAGGAGAGCCCACATCTCCATTTATGAACAGCATTTGTGTTCTCCAAGTTCAGCAATTGTAAAACCAAAAAAAAAAAAAAAAAAAACCAAAATAAATGCAAAACTTGCCCTTTATTTTCACCAAAATTCATTTTAGTCATATAATTTTGCTTTCAATCCTTTAAGTTTCAAGTTTACTCATTTAAGGCCTCTCTATCAACTTTTGTTATATTGTAGTTAATTGTCCAATTTTTAAAATTTTTTTCTACAATTTTTTTTTAATTAAAAATTTTCAATTAATGATTGAAAAATATTTTCCATAATTTTTTTTTAAAAATTAACAGATAGGCCTTAATTAAATAAATTTGAAACTTAGAGGACTGAAATAAACGAAAACAAAGTTATAAGACTAAAATGAATTCTGGACAAGCTTAGAGGGTGAGCTTTGTATTTTAGCACCAATATATATATATATATATCTCTGCAAATATATTGTATTGCTCTTTCATGTGACAATTTATTTCTAATAATAAAGCACTTCATTAGCTTGCACCTTGTCATTGTCTGATAAGAGGCTGAAATTAAAAGGGCTACGAGAAAAAATAACAGGTCATAGTGCTTAGGCAAATAGGGATTTGAACTGTTGTTTAGGGGAGAGCTAGTGACAA
This sequence comes from Quercus gilva, assembly GCA_023621385.1. Lineage (NCBI taxonomy): Eukaryota > Viridiplantae > Streptophyta > Magnoliopsida > Fagales > Fagaceae > Quercus > Quercus gilva. The sequence continues at coordinate 37,764,883 of CM042480.1, forward strand.
CACAAAACTACCACCTCCCGCTTCCAACTCAAATGCGGCGAGACTTGATTTCTACCTCTTAAATTTATGGCTTACAAGGTCCACCGGCAAACCCCTAATATGTAATTATCCCCGATATTCTTGCTAGCAAAGTTACCAACCAAGGAGAAAACACATATTTCAATCAACACAGGAAACAGCTGTCTTACAATCATTTGTCTTTTGAGAAAAAACAAAATACAAAAAGAACAAACATAGCAAGATATTCAAACATACGCTAATATTCGTCAGTCTCACAAGAATCTATGGAAATTCCCATAATTTGGTTAGTTACACACGCACCTAACAGGTCTTGAATCCACAATCTCACCCTCCACCTAAAAGGAAGGTGCCGATTGAGCTAGAACTCATTGGTGCAAATCAATAATCTTCTTTTGGCATCGTGACATTTTTAAAGATGAATGAGTCAGTGGCTAGAACTATACCACTTACTGTCAAATTTTCTTCCACAACTATTTCCAGAATGCAAATAGCATACTCTTCCTGTAGCAGGTGATCCATTTATGCAGAAGAAAACCAGGTTGCAATCATAAGATAAAAAAGACATAAAATCACTAATAGGTGGTGCAAATCATAATCACATTGGAAGTTTGCGGATTCATTTAACATCCTTATTATCAAAACATAGAAAGCCAAAAACTTAGTGGCACTTGAAATTAATGCAAGCCTTATATTTGATAGACAACAAAACGGGAAGTATAGAAATCATAGTGATTCAACCTAAAACTAAAATCGTCTTGATGGCTTTCTAAGAAGTGGTTTACTCAAGTTTCACCTCTCTTTTTGGGGGATCCAACTGCAAATAGGTATATGGTTCTGTCGGTTCCTCCCTGCACAACCACACTTATTTCAGATAATGGGGGCAATAACATAAATTTCAAGATGTAACTGAATGCACCCTTACAAACAAAACATAAAGTATCAGATATGGATAAAAATAGAAGAGCTTTCAAATCAGTGTGCCACCACAAAAAAGGTCTCATCTTATGGAGGGCTGAAAATACAAGATTGTGGGCATTTCATGGTAAGTAGAGTAACTTTAAAGAGCCATCTTTCATCAATTTGATGGTATCTACAAGCTATATCATAGCAATTAATGGTTCATGTTGAAATAAATTTATAAAATATATTCATACATAATGGAGTATACACATAAAAATAAAAAATTAGAACTGCAAACTTAAAATGATTAAATGAACCATACCCAGGTTTAGAACGCATGCATCGCCAGAAGAGCTTGAAAGGTCCTGGAACTGTACTAAACGGGTTTCCCTCAAAACAAGCCTACACAATAGACCAATGTATTTGAACCCAAGAGGAGTAAAGGCAAAACTTACTTTTCCTCAACCATGAAGGAAAACAAAACTGGAAGAAAGAAACAAATCAAAAAGTATTTTCAACATGACTTTGCATTTAGCTGGACATAGAAAGGGGCAAGGATCATTCTAATTAACTAAACTTTAATAAACACACTATATAAGATTGACTCTTCTCCTCAACATAAATCTTAACCCACGAAAATCAACATGCACTTAAAAACATGCAATCTCCGCATGTCCCATCCGAATTTCAATTACAATTGAAACTAAGTGGATCTAATCAACCCAGAAATTATAAATTTTCATAGGAATCACATTATACCACCAATTTCAATGAAAAGTAACATAATAAAACCATGAATTCAGCACAAATTCCCTAATCAATGAGCTTTTTGTTTCCCATCCCTCTCAGAACTCATCCTCTTAAGCACTGTTTAAAAAATAATAAAAATAAAATAAAATGAATGAGCAGCTCTTATTAAACAAAATTAAGACTACAACCAGTCGACAAGCAGCAGAACAACAAAACGGATTACAAACAAGCCTTAACTGAAAATAGAATCATGAAGCCTCTGCACAGTGTCTAACACCCTATAATTGCAGTAGCCACCAATCCTAAGTCTAACATCATTCCTGATAGCTCTTATTATATATTCTTCATAAAGACAGTAGCAGCAACCAACACTTTCTCGAAAACCCTCTTGCCCCTTACCGACTCTATTATTATTTTTTGATGATTTAGGTTGTTGAGGTAAACAGTGCTCATCTTATGTTTTTAGTTGTTGAGTTTTCAACTAAAAACAAAAGAAACAAAAATAACCTCCCATCCCATTTCTTCTCTATAAACCCACAAAAGAAAAATCCCACAAAAATCAAGCACAAAAATGAACCTCACTTAAAACCCATCAAAACCCACAAAGCCAAAAAGCCTCCAAACACCCAGAATTCCACTCTCACACAATTGACCATGAAATGTACAATCCAATCAACCAAGACAAAAAAACCCAACAAAAGAATGAGCTTGGAAACTTCTAATAGCTATCAAAACAACATAGAGATAAAGTATAGTTCTTATAGATTAGATTTGTGAAGCGAAAAATAGAGAAAAGTGATGAGAAAGAAAAGAGTACTTGGATGACATCCTCGGCTCGGTCATTGCATCGATGGGCCTTTGGTTGACGATTATCCCCTTCTGGCAATCCCCATGGGCTCTCTCTCCTCGGCACTGGTCTCGTCTCGCTCATTTTTCTCCTTCTCCTCCTACTCTTTCTTCTTCGCTCTGAATTGATAATTGCTCTTCTCTTCTCCCAATGACAAATAGAAGAAGATACACTAGGTCTTTGAGCCTTCTCCAATACGACAACGTTTTCGGGTTTTACGTGTTTTTTGGGTTGCCGTTTACTATGACTTAATTAACATAGTATATCTAGAAGAGGAAAAAAGGACGCAGTTCTTTTTTTCTTTTCTTTTTTTGCCGTTTACTGCGTTTTATGATTAGAGATTGAGATTTCACCTGACGAGGTATTTTCTTCTTTGAAAAAAAAAAAAAAAAAAAAAAACCAAAGTGCTGATGAGGTATTTTAAACTAATAGAAGCAACTCAATTAATACAAAAAATTTAATGTTTTTGTTAGCAGTAGTTCAGAAGTACTTGATAATTACTTGACAAAACAAGTTTCTTTAGAACATTTACTTGTTTGGTACCATTTATAATTCATCTTAAGAAAAAAAAAAATACAAAAGGATTATTTAAAAAAATGACAAAACTTAGGTACAGTACCTTAGATGCTGATCTTTAAATTTTTCTCTTAAGATTCAGTTAAGTGACTATTTAACTAAAAAATACACTTCCATCTTATAAGAAAATATCCACATGATAGAATTTTAAAAGGAGATCCTAAAGAACAGAACCTAAGTACTGTATCTAAGTCTTGCTCTTCAAAAAAATACCCAAAAGAAAAAAAAAAAAAAAAAAACTTAAGTTTTGAAAAGTTTTTTTTTTTATTTTTTTCATTGAAAAAATTGTATTTTGAAAAGGTATAGTTTGAAACTATTTTTCCGAATTTCCAAAAAAAAAAAAAAAAACTATTTTGCCGAATAAGCACTTAGTACTCTCGTTATACGATAAAATTTCATTGGGATTTAGGTGTCATGATATTATTGTAACCTTTTTCTTTTTCTTTTTAAATAAAGAAAAACAGACTGAAAGATTGCTTGCTATAGTCTCATAGTGAAGTGATAAAAATCCAAGTGTTACTATAAGTTTTAACGCAAAATGCTTACAAACTTAAGTGACAATTGTTGCAATTTATGTCACATCAATTATTCATAATCTAATATCTTAGTCTTATTAATACTGGCCAATTTTTCTTTGCCCTAGGCAGTAAAACGCTCTTATCTTCCTCTGGAATGATATTTGGTTCCCTCCTGTAACACTGTTACTGGTAGGGCCAGTGAGGTCTCCTTTTCGGGGTGGGTAAATAGACGCTCATACTTTTTCTTTCTCTACTCTCTTCTGTCTCTACTGTCATGGATAATATTCTTGAGGGCTGGAACAGATTTTCTCTATCGAACAAAGAGGGGGGATAGGGTCAAACTGGAAAAACGAACACAACCTTCTGTCACCAATGAAGTTGTCTTGGTGGCTAAGTTCCTTAACAGAAGGGCTCTCAATGTTGATGCTATTGGTCACACGTTCAAAGCTTTATGGAAGACTCGCAAAAGCTTTGATACCCGCGAGGTGGGAGATCATCTATTCCTCTTCATTTTTGATCGGACAGCAAACGATGTTGAAAGGGTGCTACGCAATGAATCATGGAGTTTTGACAAACACCTTGTCTTGTTTCATCGCCTAAATGGCTCGAGGATCGTCCGTAACTTAAACTTTACATCCACGAAATTTTGGGTGCAACTACATGGCCTCCTAGTAGATAGGTTGGACATTCCCATGGCCATTCAGATTGGGAAGACTATTGGGGCAGTCTCATCTCTAGAACGTGAAATGGACATGATTAGTGGTGATTTCATGCAGGTTAGGGTGGAGGTGGACATCTCGAAACCCCTTTGTCGTGGTCGCAGGGTGGTACTAGATGAAGAGGAAGAGGTTTGGGTTTCTTTTAAGTATGAAAAACTGCCTAACTTTTGTTACTGGTGTTGGATGGTTTGTCATGATGATAAGGACTACGATAGGTGGTTATCTAGCAAAGGGTCTCTGGCTCTTGATTTATAGGAGTTTGGTGCATGGATGAGAGCAAGACCCTTCAGTGTAGGGAGGAAGACGTTCTGCTCTGTGCTAGGTGTGGAAGTTTTTGAGCAGCGCGACTCACGCACGGAGGCAACTCCTGAGGAACCTGTCAAAGAAACAACCTCGCACCGTCACCTTCCCACACGGCGAATGGCGACAACAGTACGGAAGGTTGAGGGACAAATTTAGAAAGCCCGTGTTTGGTGGTACAAGATTTGGATATCAATATCTCCTAGAATCACACCCCTAATCATGTGAGTCAACCAAATCAAATACCTTCAACTTTCCATACTGAGCAGAAGTCCTTCGAAACTCAAATTGAGGAGATTGATTTGGAATTAAACAAGTTTGATACGTTGGTAGATACCAGGATGGATATAGCTGGCACTGAAATCTCCCTCCAATTGATCTCAGACCCCACGATGGACGGGGGTAACAAAAAATAAGGATGAAGTTAATCCTTAAATTTCAGGAAACCCTAATGTAACTCTTGCCCCATCAGTTTCAATCACCTTGCCTACAGGAAACCCTACGCAGAGGAAGTGGAAGCAGTTGACTCGATTGGCTCATACTAATGACTCATCCATGCAAAGTTCCATCTTTAGAAAAAGAACAGGTGATGAATGTGGTATAGAACAAACAGGGGCTCCATGCAAGAGAATTCAAGTTCCTCAAGAAGATTTGGACTCTTCAAACTTAATGGTGGAGGCTGCAAGAAAGCCTTGCCAAGATCAATGAGTTGCTTTGTATGGAACTGTCATGGGTTTGGAAACCTACGTATAGAGAAAGAGCTCAGTGTTTTAGTTTGGGCAAAAGATCCATCTGTCATGTTTATAGTTGAAACATGGGCAAACGAAACAAGGCTAAAAGACATAAAACGAAAATTGGAATTTAATAACTTGTTTGTTGTTCCTCGGATTAATAGGGGGGGAGGGGGACTTGCTTTATTTTGGAGAAACTCGATTGATGTAAACGTGGAAACTTTCTCAAAATACCACATTGACTTTATCATCAACAAAGGGAAAGAGGATGCATGAAGGTTTACAGGCTTCTATGGAGAACCCGCCACCCATTTGAGACATGAATCATGTGTAGGGAATTAACCCGAAATTCCTAACTTGTGAGAAACAAAAAAATAGAGAAAACACATGCCAAAGAAAAATAATCACACGCATAAGACGGTGTTTACGCGGTTTAGCAATTTGCCTACGTCTACTGAGTTGTAGGGATTTCACTATTATCAGGGAAAAAATACAAAGTGCAGCCATACAGTTTTTCTCTCTCAAAAACCACAACCATGAACCCTAATCACCAAAACTACGTTTTTTACATCATGCGCATAAGATTCACAATGGGCTACAAAATGGGCCAAAAAAATTTTCTCCAAAGCCTTCGCTCCATGGACTAAGCCTAAAAAAATCTCCCATTAAAAACCATGCAGCATTATTCGGGTCGGGTTGGGTCGTCAACTGGATCAAACACAACTAGGCTCCACAACAACCCAACATCATGGACTAAGCTCCGTCAATTAAATTCCAGATTTAATTTACCATGGTTATGTGCAGGGGCCTTTAATGAGATAGTGTGGAGTGAAGAAAAACGTGGGGGAAGCAACTGTTCACAGCCTCAAATGCAACTTTTTCATGATGTGATTGACGAATGTGGTTTTCTTGATCTTGATTTTGTAGGTCCTCAATTTACGTGGAGTAAACACTACACAGCAGGACATTCAATATAGCAGAGGCTTGACTGAGATCTTGCAAACTATGAATGGCTTTGTAAATTTGCAGGGGCAAGAGTCCATCACCTTCATTCAGATTCCTCTGATCACTGCCCCTTATGGATAGTTCCTTCAGACCTGATTGTAGACAGGAAGAAAAAGCTCTTCAGGTTTGATGAGATGTGGCTCTTCGATAAAGGATGTATGGACACAGTTGAAACGGTTCGACTATCCCACGGGTTCGAGCAATCTAATGATCGTGTGATAAAAAAAATGGAAAAGTGCAGGTTTGAACTTACCAAATGGAGCCGTGAGAAGTTTGGAAGTGTAAGGAAGGAGTTGGATCAGAAAAGGAGGCTCCTAGCTGAAGCCGAGAAGGAAGCTATGATCTCAGGTCTGAATTATTGGGTTAGGGACTTAAAGAGGGAAATTGATGTCTTGCTGGATAAAGAAAATCGAATGTGGTTGCAAAGATCCAAAACTCTATGGGTGACACAAGGTGATAGAAACACACGTTTCTTTCACAGCAAAGCCATGAAATGGTATCGAAAGAATTTCATTGAGAAAATCATAAACAGTGATGGGATTTGGAGCTCGAACAGAGAAGAAGTGAAGGACTTTGTGGTTCAGTAGTACGAGGAGCTCTTTACCTCAACAAATCCTAGTCAATTCGGTGTAACTGTGTAGGTAATCAGTAACATAATCACGGCAGACATGAATGAGCAGCTCTCATCGGATTTTAAAGCTTGGGAAGTTCAGGAAGCAATTAAATAGATGGCCCCCCTAAAGGCGTGGGCTCGGATGGGATGCCCCCAATTTTTTTCCAGAACTATTGGCCACTAGTTGGCGATAAGGTAACCCAATCAGTCCTTCAATTTCTGAATACAGCATCTTTCCCACCTCCTTTGAATCATATATACATCTCTTTGATCCTGAAAATTAAAAACCCCAAATTCGTTTCTGATTATCGACCTATAAGCCTTTGTAATGTATTTTATAAAAAAATTTCAAAGGTTTTAGCCAATAGGTTGAAAAGAGTCTTGCCCCATATTATATCCAAACATCAAAGTGCTTTTACTAAGAGTTGCCTTATCTCTGATAACATTCTAGTTACTTTTGAAACCCTTCATAGCATGCAAAATCATAGATTAGGTAGAGATGGATTTATGGCAGTAAAATTAGATATGAGTAAAGCCTATGACAGGGTGGAATGGTCCTACTTGGAGGCAGGGATGAGAAGGATGGGGTTTACGGAAAAGTGGATACAATTAATGATGCTTTGTGTGAAAACTATGTCCTATTTTATTTTGGTGAATGGAGAACCTCAGAGAATGATCAAGCCAACTCGTGGGATTAGGCAAGGAGACCCACTATCCCCTTTCCTTTTTCTACTTTGCACAGAAGACTTACATGGTCTAATTTCCCAAGCAGCAAATGAGGGAAAACTACATGGCTTTTCTCTTTGTAGAAAGGATCCCAAACTAACCCACATTCTCTTTGTAGACGACAGTTTGTTATTTTGCAGGTCCACTCCTTAGGAATGTAGGAAGGTTTTGGACATTTTGGAGACTTACAGCCTATGCTCCGATCAACACATTAATAGGAGCAAAACCACCATCTTCTTCAGAAAATCAACACCCGAAGCAAGGAGGCAATTTATTAAAGAATCTCTTGGGGTCCTTGAAATCCGGAACTATGAGAAGTATTTGGGTCTACCATCTTTGATTGGCAGATGAAAGAAGGCCACTTTTGAATACATAAAGGAAAGGGTGTGGAAAAAATTACAGGGTTGGGAAGAGAAATTACTTTCACAAAAAGGAAGGGAAGTTTTGATCAAAGCTGTAGTTCAAGCCATTCCAACTTACTCGATGAGTTGTTTCAGGCTACCGATTGGACTATGTGAGGAACTAAAAGCTCTTGTTTGGAAGTTTTGGTGGGGTCAAAGGGGTGAGCGACAGAAGATTCATTGGGTAAAGTGGGAAACAATGTGCAAACCAAAGAGTGAAGGAGGGATGAGGTTCAAAGACTTAGCCATGTTTAATGATGCTCTATTAGCTAAGCAAGCTTGGAGGCTTCTACATGATTAAAACTCCTTGTTCTACCAGGTTTTCAAGGCAAGATTTTTTCCGGATTGCACTATCCTTGAAGCTTCTGATTCAACCTAGGGGTCGTATGCTTGGAGAAGCATCTTGCACGGAAGAGAGGTTCTAAAGAAGGGGGCACTGTGGCGTATGGGGAATGGGGAAGTTATAAGCATATGGGGCGATGCATGGTTACCCTCCACAGAATCACTAAGGCTAGCCAACCCGATGGGAATTAATTTCCCAGAAATACGGGTAAGTTCACTTATCAGACCTTCAACCCGAAGCTGGAATGATGAGCTGCTAAAAGGCCTATTCAGCCCAGAGCAGGTGACTCTGATCAAAATTATCCCACTTGGTCACGAGTTGGTGAAGGATAAGATCATTTGGCCTTATACTCAATCCGAAGTTTACTCGGTAAAATCAGGTTACTATTTCTTATCAAAGGAGAAAAATGGGGAAAGTGTAGAAGACAGAAGTCCTGAGCTACCACTGAAATTATGGAAATTTATTTGGAGTCTTTCAATTCCGAATAAAGTCCGAAACTTCATGTGGAGGGCTGTAAAGAATGCTATATCGGTGAAGGAGAATTTGGTCAAGCAAAAAGTGCTGCCTGATGCCACTTGTGATCACTGCAAGCAGCAACAGGAGAGCGTTTTACATGCTTTGTGGTCGTGTAACTGCATTACTGGGATTTGGGATACCGATCAGGTATGGAGCTTTTGCCGTGATAGATCATTCCCAGATTTTCAGAAGCTAATTTGGTACATCATTGAAGCCAGTCTGGACTTGGATTTATTTTCGATGATTGCATGGCTATTATGGTATTGCCAGAACCAAATCAGAACTAGTGCCACGACTCTTCCTCTCAACCAAGTCCTCACTCAAGCACATCAGATGCTATAGGATTTTTATCGAGCTCAACCAACAAAAGTGGCTCCTCAAACCCCTCCTAACAAGTCACCAGCAACTTGGACACCCCCCTTACCGCCCTTTCTCAAAGTTAACTATGACGGCACTGTGTTCAAGGAGACAAGGGAAGCAGGAATTAGAGTAGTCATCAGAGATAGTGCAGGTCAGGTTATTGCCTCTCTGTCAGAAAAATTCTCAATGCCTCAGACAGTGGCAAAGGTGGAGGCGTTAGCAGCTAGACGAGCAATCACATTTGCAAAAGAGCTGAATCTTTAGTCCATTATTCTAGAGGGTGATTTTGAACTTATTACCCGAGCTTTACAATAGGAAGGCCCATCTTTTGCTTGCTATGGCCAACTTATCGATGAGACTCGAGCTCTTGCAGGTCTCTTTCCTAGCTGCATTGTATCCCATATCCGTAGAAAAGGAAATTCCATAGCCCACAACCTTGCTAGACATGCAAGACATGTTAGCGGTTTAGCTGTATGGACGAAGGAGGTTCCTCCACATTTAAATGATGTACTTATAGCCGATTATGGCTAACGTTCCTTTTTAATGAAATTCACAGTCTTGGATCTCAAATATATATATATATATATATAATATAGAATTAAAGCATTTATCGTTTTGTTTAATTTTTTTAATGTTATCAATTAAACTTTTAAAATTTTACATTTTTCAAGTTATTATTCTAATATATATTTTTAATTGAATTTAAATTACGAAAGGATTTCCTACAAAACCTCACATTTTTACATTCTATTAGACTCTTGCAACATCATATTTTTTGTTTTTAACATTGAAGTTGGACTAGTTGAAAAAGGAGGGAAGAAAAAGTATAGGAAAGATTAGAAAAATGTTGAGTCAAAAGGCAATCTCCTTTTGTTTGGTTTATATGAGAGAAAAGAAAATGACTAAAATTGAGAAAAAATAAAATGTTAAAATGCAAAACTCACCTTTTATGTTTTACCAAAATTCATTTCAATCCTTTAACTTTTCTTTCGTTCATTTTAAGTTTCAAGTTTATTCAATTAATATCTCTCCATCAACTTTTGTTAAATATTGCGGTTAATTGTCCAAAATTTTAATTTTTTCTTCAAATTATTTAAATTTAAAAAATCAATTAATAATTGAAAATATTTTCCATTTAAACAAAAAAAAAAAATTAACGGAAGTTGACAGAGAGACCTTAATTGAATAAACTTGAAACTTATAGGATAAATATGAATGAAAGCAAAGTTAGAAGATTGAAATTAATTTTGATAAAACTTGAGTATTTAGTTTTGCATTTTAGCCATAAATAAAATTGTCACGCCTCAAACCTCAAAGGGTCCAAAGCATGAGAAAGAAGTCTCAAAGTACCTATAGATTTTTCCTTTTTGAAAATCCAATCCACAAAAATCATATCAAGTATCAACATAAAAAATTATCATAATAATTCCATTGAATATACTCTCAAAGTAAGTCAGAACTCTAAGTAATAATTACAAAGACCATTGGTTACAAAAGAATAGAGGTCTGAATAAATGATTACATATCATCAGCTTATCCCATCAGTGGGAATAGTGTCACAACCACTATGATATACAAAAGAATGAGTCAAGCCTATTCTATGATGTACATAATCTAATATCTCCATTACAAAAGTTTAGCCTCCATCAGTAGTTAGTCTAACTACTGTTAGCCACCAAAAAGCTGTCTTAAAAGATTGTTGCCTACTTTGAAAAGTTTATAAAATAATGAAATTAGACAGAGCCTAGTAAGTAGCATAATTAATGGAGGTGGGGGAAATGCAAGTTTCATCTTCAATAATAATAATATGACAAGAATGATTTAATAATGAAATACAAGTTTCCCAAAGTAAATACCTTGAAACTATATACTATAATCTGTGAGCACCAACAATATAATTTCCAAAGCCATAATATCTAACATAAGGTAAATTATTACAAATATACTACACTACCATATAGACCGATCACGGGATCTACCATTCACAACTGGCATGATATTGTCCTCTCTGGTATGCAGACTCTTGGCCCCATGGATAGCCTCACCCATACCCTCAAGGTTTTTCTCTCTCCCTATGGACAGCAGAGAGAGTGTGTCAAATAGGACCTTTCTTGCATGTGGTCTCTTGGCCCCATGGGCAGCAGCCTTACCCACACACAATCAAGGAACCTTTTCCCCCAATTGGCAGCAAAGAAGAATGCATCATCCAAAGTGAAAGGGTACTGACTTGAATTTGATTCCATTGTCACAAAGACTACGGAAACCAAATTGGGTGATCATCGGGAAAGCACACATGACATGGTGTCAAAACCATATAAAGCTCACAGGTTACATTACTTTGAAACATATAGTTTATATTCAGGTAGTTTAAGAAAACTTTAAATAATCTAACTTCTATAAAGTTTGTAAGGTTTTCAACTTTATTCTTGTCAAAAGATTTTCTATTAGTTTCCCATATAACAAGACAAGATAAGCATTTTTAAATTTTCTAATATACCTTGAATTCCAAGATTTCCTTATCAAAGATTAAATAAAATATGCTCATTTTTCCATATCAACAATTCATGCATTTCCCCAAATGCAATACCAAATATGATGCATTTTCATATATAATCATACACATATTAAGGTTATGACACAATAGTTTTAGGAAAATATAATTTCCGTAGGTAATTTCAAAAGATGTGTCTAACCCAAAAACACCATTTATGCAAATGTTTATTTTTCAAAAATCCCATTAAAAAGCTACTTACCTCGCAACCGCAAAAGCCTAATTCTCCAAGTTCCAAGGAGATTAGTTAGAACCTAAACAATATCAAGTAAACATATCACAATAAGCATAGAGCTTGAAATTGTATCTAGCTAAAGAAAGAAAATGGGCCAAGGATGCTCAAGAGAAAACAAATGGGACATAGGAGCCCGTAAGTAATGTAATAAAAAATTAATGGCCATACTGAGCCACTGGGGGAAGAATAAACGGCAGGCCCAAATGAGTCCAGTAGGACTGGGACAAATAAACGTCACAGCAGGAATGACAGAGTGATATAGCAGGAAATGATAGTAGTCAAGGAGTAGGTTGAAAGAAGGCAAGGCCCAACATCAAATAAAGTCCAACCCCTATAGGGAGAGGGAAATAAGAAAAATAGCTCACTTAAGAAGTCAAGGACGGATGGTAGACTATGCAGGCAAGCCTCCAGACCATGGCGAACGCATGAGCAGCAGGCAGATTTTGGACGTACATGGAAGGGAGGCAAACGCAAGGCCCAGACATCACCAACCTGTACCTAGCCAATACGGGACATGGTGAGGTCATGGGTCAGAGGTAAGAGGGCATTGTCTGGTGGTGGGGAGAGGGGAAAACCTATTCTGAGGTTCCTACTTAGGCTCTTTTGGGAGGAATGTCCTACTGAGGTGACATACCACCAAAAAGAAGTAAGGATGAGTTAAAACTAATAGGTGCATGCCTGGTGAGTAGAGAGAGAAATAGCACCCACACCTTAGCAGGTAAGGGTGCCACGGTAGACAAACAAATAAAACAATCCTCTTTGTCTAGTGATAGGTAGTGGCACAGCCAATGGACCAGTGGTGGTCAGCAAGTACACCAAGACCAGACAAAGGTGGTTAAGGGCTAAAATAGTAAAACCAGGTCACGGCAGGCACTATAAAAAGGGGCCCTGGCCATGCACACGAGAGGACGGTAACAGGAACCTCTAAGGAAAACGAGGAAATAGAAAACAAGTATTGAGGAAAGAAAGGAAAAAGAAAGATAAGAGGAAAATTTAAAAAAAGGAAGAAAAGAAAAACAGAGAATTAGATCGGCAGGCATGCACTAATAGGTTGATTCCCTTTCTCCCCCTCAAAGTCCTGCTTTCTACCAAAAGTAAAAGGGGTTCTTTTAGGCACCAACTATTCAGGTCCGTTTCTCTCAGAGTGATTAATTTCCACGGCAGGATTTCCCTGGGAAATTATTCGCATTGAGAAGAAACGTTCTTTCCTCTCTAGTCTTGGTCCTGTGGATCAGATTGATTTGATTTCTTTCTTTGTTGATTAACTCATGTACTACCTACTTATTCCCCTTATTTTTTCTCTACAAAAGTGATTGTTATTATTGTGATTATCTTTCTTAATTAGGGATTATTTAGTCACTTTGATTAAGAAGCCGAAGTACTTTATTTTTGTTATTATTATTCTTATGTTTGCTTGCCGCAACTCATCTAAAATAGTTCTGTCTGCTGAAAGCATGCTTTTGGCAAACGAGACATAGTTTGTGCACAAGCCAGACCAAATTGAGTTGCAGTTGGACTGGTCTCAAATCCCTTACTCAAAATATTTGGGCCCAGTATCGCAGGAGGCAGCCCAGCCCAATATCACAAAAAGGCCCACCACATTATATTGGTGACTCTACTGGGGAGTTGAGAAGCAGATAGGGATAGAAGCCCTCGCGAACAAATGCCTCCAAAGTCCAGGACAATGTAAAACAAGAGTGCCATGCCATCACAAGCAGAGTCTAGGCTAACAACGCCTCACCAACAGTAGCCTAACCAGATGGAAGGTGCCAACAGAATGGGGCTGAACCCCAATGCCAATATCTTCATTGAAGTGTAGCAGTCCCTGCAACACTCACAGCAGCAAATGATGGAAGAAATCCATTAACTGAAAATAGAAAAAACAAATGAGAAAGGAAGCCAACATGACTTGGAGCATGCGGCAGACAAAAAGAAGACACCAGCAGGAGGTGTTCCATAGAATGTAGAACAACGTTTCATCACTATGGCCGAAGTAGCGGCCTTCCTGGAGCAAGAGAAGGTCAGAGCACCTAAGAAGAGGTTCTATGCATGAAGGGCTCCTTACCCACTAAGGGTTCTCAGCAAACCATACCCCGAGAGGCATGAGCCACGGACCTTTGCACAGTATGATGGCAGGAAGGGAAGTGCCGTTGAGCACGTGAGCAAGTTCATTGATACTCTTAGCCTTTACACTGCAGATGAGGATTTATGTCTTCAGGAGTTTTCCAAATCACTGTGTAACCGGGCATACACCTGGTACATCAACCTGAAGCCAGGATCAATCCTAACTTGGGATGACATGGTGGACGTATTTTGCACTAAATACTTCTATGGGGAAGAAACAGTAACGCTTGCAACCCTGCAAGTAACCAAGCAAAGAAATGGTGAAGATTTGATGGAATATATCAAAAGATTCAGGGACATAGCACTCGATTGCTATGATCATTGTGAAGAAAGAACATTGGTGGAAATGTTTATGACAAACATGATCAGGGAGTACAAGGCAGTCCTGGAAAACTTAGAAATCTCCCAATTCGCATAGTTGTTGCAAAAGGCCAAGAAGACTGCCTAGTCCATAAAACCAAGCTCGGACAAAAGAAACGTTCCGCAGGCTATGGCAGTATCTATTAGTGAGCGGAGAAGGAAGACTGACGAGAAGGAGTACGATACTCCCCCACCAATACCATGTGCTTCAAAAGAGATAGATGTGCTGTTAAACAAATGGATAGCGGACGGAGTTTTTAAGCCTAATCAAGTTTCTAGAGAGCTCATAGAAAAGGAGCGAAGGGACCCATGCTTCTGTCGTTTGCACAACTACGTGCAACATCCTATTGCAGAATGTTGGGCGCTCCGCAGATTGGTGCACTGCAGGATTAAAGAAGGGACTCTAGAACTATCCCAACAAGTTGTTCAAAGAAACCCATTCCCAAACCATGAAGGGAAGGGTGTAGCAGCGGTATTAATTTGCACGGATCCAGGGGAGGACGAAGAGGAGAATCTAGCCCTGCCTGCCGCAGCAATTACCACTTTACAGCAAAGCTCCAAATTCAAAAATTTGTTTGACCTGCTGGAGCTCACAGTAAAGGAAAGAAAAATAGCCACAGAGGCTTTGGTGAGAATCGCCTCTAAGGCAGGAGTAGAATGTTTATCAGCCAAAATCACGAATGACAAAGCCCTTTTACAGGAGTTGATTGAAATTACTTTCAGTAATGAGGATATGGAAGTGGGGTACCCAGACCATAGGAGGCCCCTCTACTTGGCAGCATCCATAAATCAAATTCCCATCAAGAGAGCCTTGGTGGATACAAGTGCTTCTCTAAATCTCATTCCATTGAGCACTTTGCAAGCGGCAGGAATTTCAGAAGGAAAGATTCAAGGGTGCCCAATGGAAGTGACAGGGTTTGGAAGAAAGGGCGAATACACAGCAGGCCACATCTAGCTGTGGTTAAAGGTGGGCCCCATAGCGTCCTTAGCGAGGTTCCACATAGTAAAGACAGAAGTTTTATATCACGTGCTGTTAGGAAGGCCGTGATTGCACAAACATCGGCTAGTCCCATCCACCTACCACCAGTGTATGAAGGGAAGGTTGAATGGCAGAATGATATGCATAGAAACAAACCCCTTGCCATTCGAGCAGGCAGAGGCTCATTTAGTGGAAACTATGTTCTACGACCAATGGGCTTCATTCGGGGAAAGCTTCGTATCAAAACCATGAGGTATCTTCGTACCTAAGTGGGGAGACATCCAAAGTGATCCGGAACCTGATCTAAGGGAGTTGCTGGCAAGATTGTGTACAAATTATAAAGGCATGCTGGGCCCATGAATGAAATACAAGTGGGCCCCACCCAAGAATGGCAACACAGGAGCTTGGTGTGTTGCATGGCTCAAGAAAGTTTGAAGGAAGAAGACGAGAAAGATAAGGAAGTTGTGGTAGAAAAAGATGCACAGGTTGTGGCAGAAGAAGAGTTGGAGGAAGTTGACCTGGGGTTTGGTTCACAAGAACCAAGGCCTATCTTGATTAGTGCAAGTCTGACAGAAAAGGAAAAATCAGAGCTATACTGCTATTAAAAGAGTTCAAAGACGTCTTTGCATGGGATTACAGTGAAATGCCAGGGTTAGACCCCGGGCTAGTGGCCGTAGGATTCATCAAGCCTATTCAACACCCGTGCTGGCTATCCAACATAGTACCAGTAAAGAAGAAGAACAGACAGATAAGATGTTGTGTAGATTTCAGAAATCTCAATAGAGCTTGTCCGAAGGACGAGTTCCCATTGCCAAACATGGATTTACTAATAGATTCTGCGACAAAAAGTGCCATGTTTTCATTCTTAGATGGGTTCAGTGGGTACAATCAGGTCAGAATGGCACCAAAGGATGCAGAGAAAACCGCTTTTAGAACACCCATGGGCAACTTCTACTACACTGTGATGCTTTTTGAGTTAAAAAACGTAGGTACAACTTATCAACGAGCAATGATGGCCATATTTCAAGACATGATGCATTAGGAACTACAGGACTATGTGGATGACATAGTGGTTAAATCAAAGAGTAAAGAAGTGCACTTCCACGTGTTGAAAAAAGTATTCGAAAGGTGTAGAGCCTTCAAACTAAGAATAAACCCTCTTAAGTGCACATTTGGAGTGTCTTCTGGGAAATTCCTGGGCTTCCTGGTTCACAGCAGGGGAATAGATGTGGACCTGGCCAAAGCCATGGCCATAGCAACTATGAGACCTCCAGTCATTGTAAAGGAGTTAAAGAGCTTTTTAGGAAAGGTCTCATATATCCAGAGATTCATCCCTAGGTTGGCATCAATCACTTCTGCTTTCACCAAATTGCTCAGGAAAGGGTAAAACTTTGAATGGGAGAAGCGCAGTAGACGGCCTTCAAGAGGCTACAACAGATTATGATGAACCTCCTTACTGTGCAAGCCCCAATTCACAAAAAACCATTGCTATTCTACTTGGCCACTAACTCGTATGCCATTGGTGCATTAATCACCCAAGAGGATGGAGGTGGCATTGAGCAACCAGTGTACTACATCAGTTGTGCCTTAAAAGATGCAGAAACTTGTTACCCAAGGGTAGAAAGGGCATGTTTGGCTATCGTGTATGCTTCGCAGAGGTTACGCCATTATTTCTTGGCTTACGAAGTATGGCTGATGACCAAGTTTCATGCCGTCAAAGCTTTGTTGTGGCAACCAATCCTTTTTGGTAGAATATCTTAGTAGTTGTTACAATTGTCACAGTATGACTTGAAAACGGGGACACTTAGGGCGGTGAAAAGCCAGGCTATAGTAGATCTATTGGCACAGTTTCTAGGAGAGGAAGAATTCTCGCTGGATGATGAAGTTCCGGGAGAAGTAGCCATGGCAGAAGAGGTCAGAGAACAATGGGTAATGAAATTTGATGGGTCTTCTACCGCCTAATCAGGGGGAGTGGGAGTAGTTTTGTACCATGGAGAAGATAAGGCAGTGGTGCTATCGTTCAAATTGGAATTCCCTTGTTCAAACAACACGGCAAAATATGAAGCCTATCTAACGGGGCTAGCCATGGCTCTCGAAATGGAAGTCAAGCATTTAAGGGTGATGGGTGATTTGAACCTAGTAGTCTGCCAGGCCAAGGGAAGCTTCTCCCTGAAGGAACCCGGCCTAGCCCCGTACAGAGCAATGGCCCAGAAGATGGAGGAAAAGTTTTCAACCTTCGAAATAGAACATGCTCTAAAGAACGAAAATCGGTTTGCGAATGCGTTAGCCGCATTAGGCTCATAAATAATTTTCGAAGGGAATAGCACCAGGGTAGAAATCAACAAGAGGAAAGAATCTATTATTAAGATGCTGAAGGAAAGGTTCCACGAGGAACAGTGTGAAGGAGATTGATAGATTACCATAAAGGAGGCCTTGATGAAAGGAGAAGACGCCACAGAACTAAAGGTACTAAAAGAATACACCTTGGTAAGAGGAGAATTGTATCGCAGGATGCTAGGCAGGGTCTTGTCAGATGTGTGGGGTAGGAGGAGGTCAAGAGAAAGTTGAAAGAAATACATGACAAGACTTGTGGATCCTGCAGGGAGATCAACCTTTACCTCAGACTTTAAAGAGCAGGCTCCTATTGGCCAAGCATGGGTAAAGATGTAGACCGAGTCCAAACCCAGTGCGGGACTTGTCAACTTGCAGCAGACAGGGAGGAAAGTTAAGCTACGTTCGTCAACGAAGATTGGAGAAACCCATTCAAACAGTACTCGACAAAAGGTATCTTGTCACAAAAGCATAGTAAAAGATACAAGCTTAAAAGGTTTGGGACACATTACTTTTTGCATAACGCAGTCCTTTTTAAGAAAGGGTATGATGGAGATCCCCTAAAGTGTCTGGGTCCCGAGGAAGCAAAAGATATAATAAAAGAAATGCATTCTCGAGAATATGGGGAGCACTAGGGGAAGAAAAAGCTTTACAGATGCCTGTTGCAAATGGGCTGCTACTGACCTACCATGAGAAAGGATGCAGCATAATTTGTGAAAAAATGCCACAGTTGTCAGATACAAGACAACCTGATTCACACTTGTCCATAGAATTTACATAGCATGGTCACCCCATGGCCCTTCCACACTTGGGGGCTTGATTTGGTGGGACCATTTAACGCACCATCGAGTGGATACATATGGATACTAGTGGCTACGGAGTACTTCACTAAGTGGGCAGAGGCACTACCACTCCGTAAAGCCACAGGAAGAGCAGTGGCAAACTTCATCAAGCAGAACATAATCGTGAGATTTGGGGTATCCCACAAGATTATCAGTGACAATGGCACACCCTTTGTCAACAATGATGTAAGGAAGATGCTGGAGTTTTACCAAGTCAAGCACCACCGTTTATAGCCTTATTACTCTTAAGGAAATGGGCAAGCAGAGGCAACAAACAAGACCCTCATAAAGATTATCAGTAAAATGAGCCAAGAATATACAGGAGGATGGGCAATGTAACTACCAGACACTTTTTAGGCTTATAGAAATTCACCAAAGTCAGTAGGGTTTTCACCTTTTTCCTTGGTCTGCGGAACAAAGGTAATGAGCCCGGCAGAAGTAATGACTCCATCCCTGAGAATTATGTAGATGCGGGAGAAAGAGAAAGAAAAGGAAGTCTTTACGACAGAAAGATGCGAAGACCTAAAAAGACTTGATGAAAAGAAGGAAGAAGCCTAAGAGCGCAGCTGCAGATACAGGCAAAGGATTACTAAAGCCTATGGTAGGATGACTAAAGAAAGAGTATTTGTGGAGGGACAACTTGTGTTAAAAGTAGCAGACTACGTCAGGCAAGGCATGGCAGGACCATCTAAGTTTGCACCAAATGGAAAGGACCTTTTGTGATAAGAGAGGCACATCTAAGTGGGTATTACCGTTTGACTCAAATGGATGGCAAAGACTTGATGGATTCCATCAATGGGAAATGGTTGAAACGTTATTATGCTTAAAGAGAAGAAGTTATGTAGTTATCTCTTTTACTTAAAGAATTTTTATGTTTCCTCTTCTCTTATTTCCTTTAAGTGACGGTGTCATAAGATATGATTGTAACATGCTTTTATGTAATGAAAAAGAAGTATGAAGCATTACAGAAGTATACCATGTCATAGCAATAGCTGAAAGTATTAACAAAGAATAGCATCATAGTTACAAACAAAGTATAGCATCATAGTTACACAAGTGTACTAGATAGGGTAATAAGAGAAGGAAAACAACAAGAAAAAGAGGGAACTGCATCATTATCAACGAAGTCCGGAAATGAGGGGCTGATCTCCAAAACGGTTGGACCCACCAATGCTAGAAAGAAGGTGCTCGTGACGACCTTCCAAGTCTACCACCTCCTTCCTCAGAACCTCAATCTGTGCATCAATGGCATCAATAGCAGGCTAAACTCTCCTCATAAAAAAGGCTTGGGCAATCTCACAGAGGTGGTCCAAAATGAACTCCACAGCGAAACCCATAGTAACAAGCTCTTGAATCGCAGCTCTCCACTGCAGAATCCTTTCGGTGGAGACAGTGTCAACGAAGTTATGCTTAATATCGTTCATCACACTCCTCAGCATCTTTAAGAAGTGCTCTCTGGCAGAATGACCAAGGAGGAATCCCTGTATGAAGTCACCACGGCTACTGTAGACCGCCACCAAGTGAGAAACACAATCCTCTGGAATTCTGAAGCCATAGAAGTCTACATAGGGAGGCCTAGAGCCCCAAAAATCTATAGGATTTAGTTCATTGACCTCAGGCTGAAGAAGGCTGCGGCCTTGCTTACAGGATTCAGAACGGTGGTAGAACTGCTGCCCACCTCAAACTGAGAAAGGGTAGCGAGAAAAGGACCTATCAAGAGAGCATGAAGTGCGAAATGAGGAACCATGATCTAAGAAGGACAAACTCACAAGGAAGAAATGAAGAAGGAGATAAGGGAAAAGAAACTTACCGGGACCAGTGAGAATGGGGGCTGTAGGAAGGACAGAAACAGGTACAGAAGGTACGGCAGAAATTGGCACTATAGGTATGGAAGAAACAGGTACAGAAGGTACGGAAGAAACGGGTGCAATAGGTGTGGCAAAAGGAGCGGCTGTGGGCATCTCTACATTTGCTGCAACTCTTAGCCCTTCAAAGGTCTCTGCAAACAGGAAAATAGGCATACAAATAAAGGTGTTCGCAGCAAAGGAGTGACGCAAATACATATGTATGGGAAAGAGATAACAAAAGAGAGGGAAGAGTGAACTTAGTAAGAGAAAAAGGGGAAAGAGGCACATACCCATGAATTCAGTCTCGGGGGCAACACTCTCCTCTTCGTCAGAGTCAGAAATCCTCTTCTACAGGATAGGCTCATCGTCAGGATCCTCAAGAATGTCCTCAGACCCCTTAAAGGACAAGTCTGCATCAGGTCCACCTGTAGCAGAGCTAGGGATGGAAGAAGGGATAACCACTAAAGAAGAACCATCCTTCACGGCCTGAGATAGAGCAGCAAAGGGGTCACTAATGGAGATAACAAGGGGTGTGGCAGGGGAAGCAACCACAGTCTGAGCCATAGCGGGAGGAATGACTCCCTCTTAGGGAGTAAGTACCGTGGCAAGAGTGGGAGTGACCTCACCAACCTTCTTAGTATGGGTACCCTTTTCTATGGGTACCAGCTAGGTGGAAGGGATGGGATCTTCAGCAGGAACTCCGTGTGCAATAGCAGAAGGGGCAGGTGTTCCGAATACTACATCAGCCTCATCAAAGAAGCTTCCTATTGGTACGCCCATGGAAGCAGAAAGCTCCTCGGTTGTGGGGTGATACACAGAAATAGGCTCGGGCTCATCCTGGAAGACGAAAAAGAAAAAAAGAAGAAGAGGAAAAATGAAGAACAAAGGAACCCACAATTGGATGAGACGAACAAAGGCATGTGGCAGAGGAAGCACGGGTAAAGAAAGAAAAAAAAAAAGAAAAAAAAAAAGAAAAAAGAAAAGAGATGTACCTCAAACTCAGGTTCATCAAGCAATTGGACGGGTGACAAATGTATCCTCCTTATGCTTAGACTGCAAAGGAAAAAGAGAACGAAGGATAAAGTTGAAGAGAGAAGTCAATAAGCATGTCAGGGTTAGCCACAGCAAAGTCATATATATATATATATATATAAAACAAAGTAGAATTAGAGATAACATACTCTTCGCTCAGTGGAGAACGCAGGGTGAGGGGTTGTCTTCCTCTTATTACCTCGTGTCCTGCTGGAAGGGAGAGCATCTGTAGATGGCCGTGGAGTACCAAGTTTGGACTTGCTTGCAGACCTAAGCTTGGTAAGACCCTTTTTACCCGGTGCAGGAATGTTCGTCACTCTCACTCTTTTCTCCCAACCCAGAGGATAATCACCGGCGTGCCAATACCACCCTCTTTTCTCCTCATCCCACTCAAAGATGGCAGACTGATTCTGCTTCCTGGCATATGCTAACATAGAATTGGAGGGCAAGAGCAACCGAGGATTAGCCGAAATAATTGCATTGGGCCTATCAGGAGGAATAAGGGAGAAACCACGACTGCCCGTCAACTCTTGCTTAAACGAAGTCATCACAGCCTGCTAGTATTCATGCATGGCAGGGGTATAAAGGCCCTCCCTCAGTGAGCCTGGAATGGTAACTGCAGTAAAACACTAGCTCCAAAATTCAAAGGTGGTATGTCGCAGGAAGGCTCGGACAGAAGTAGAGGACTCCATAAGATAAGAAAGGTCATTAGGAATGTCCTGATCTAGCCCAAACTGCCTCCTCACCCGGTTGGCAAGATAATGCACAAACCTAATGCCTTCGTCGGCTAGATAAGGCAACCACCCAGCATTGGTGGCTGCCAAGTAAGAATCCCTGTCTAATCAAAATCGGTCAAGGAGGTGCTGGTCCCGACAGTGTCAACAAATAAACCCATAACAGAGTCTGCACATGTGTAACCTGTACCCAAATTTCTGTAAGCTCTTCAAGAAAACCCAACGCCTTCATCAAGGGATTCAACAGCAGAATGGTCAATTGGCTTTAAGCTAACCCAACAAAAAGCCAATGGGAAGTTAGACTCAAATCTGCCACAAAAATTAGTAATGGCTTGTGGACACGATTAATACTTTTCTTTAGCAAAACGAATGGGTCTACACTTCGATAAATGCTTAGCACAACGCTCATACAACAGGTGCTGCAAAATAGTACTATAAACAGAAGAGGTGACTATGTGACAAGAGCCTACCTAACTCTTATCGCTCCGTAGGATGTCTAATTGAACATACAAAAGCCCCAAGAACATAGGAGCCAACGGCAGACTTACCCTAGCATATATATCTTGATAGCTAAACGAAAATATAAAAGCTTCACAGCATAATGGGGATGAGAGCCAAAGACAAACTTACAAAGCCAAAATGCAACGAAGACTGCACAACGAGCAGCCATGGAGAATTTAGAAGAAGAACTAACCCAATATGACAGCTGGACATTCCTGCTCATCCTTTTCTTCAACTTAGCCTCCACAGCCTCTTCCTCCGGAGAAAGCTTTAAGGTTGCAGGATCAATGTCACCAAAGATGGGCAGGAGCAACTGATTGGCTACATCTTCCAAGGTTGCGGTGATCTCATCGTAGGAGAAGAAGAAAGAATGGGTGGTGGTACACCACCGGCGGACCAGGTGACAGAGGTTCAAGAGGTCCCGAAAGTTGGATAAACAGCGGGATAAAACGATAGCCTTCAAAACACTAGCCCGTTGTAACAACCCCATGAAACCTGTGTTAGATAACTCATTATCCACCCATTCCCTCCAACCCAAAGCGGTGCCCGATCCGAATTCAAAGTGAATGGGCATGGGGAGTGAAGTGCCTTGGCGAATGATGAGATTGGGGATTGAAGAAGCCAATGGAGCCCAAGAAACATTTGCGTTTCGCCAGTAAAAAGCAAGCCACACACAGCCCGGCGGTGGCAGCGTGTAACCATAGGGAACCTTTGGGAAATGGGGGTGGATGTCGTACCAAGGATCAATAAAAGGACCACACTCACTCTCCGGGTCATGCCATTTTTTTTCCTCATCAGAATGCTCCGATTCGGAATACACGGCAACCTCGCCTACATCACTTGCGGTGGGAGGATTGAAGTTAACCTATTTTCCCTTACGGCGAGCAGAGCTTTAGCCTTTCACCGGTGTCATGGTACGGGTTTTTATCGAAGTAGATGGATGGGAGTGTTTGAGAAGGAGGAAATGGTATAAGGAAAGAGAGACAGAGAAGGTGTTTGTGTTGGAAAGGAATAAGAAGTTTGTGTTTGGATTATGAGAGGATTCTCTCTTAAATACCAGAGTCATTAATGCCGGCACGATGGGAGGCAACAGGTCAGCCATCAAAAAGGGGATGAAATTAATGAAACAGCAGCTGCGTTTCAAAATAACTACTAAATTGGGAAATTCAAAGAGATAACACTGTTCATGGCAAGAAAGAGAATATATATATATACATATGTATAAGGTAGGGTCCATTGTTCAAAAAGCCCACAAAGGAAAAGAAGACAGAAAGACAGAAAGGGCAGGGAAGTCTTTTATTCACATATAAACTGCAAGAACGCTTCATATGTTCCGGGGGCTAAATGTTGATGATCATTTTGGGAATCCAAATAGAAAGAAGAAGCCCAGCAACACGGGCAGAAAAGAGTTGGTAAAAAGATAGTAAAAAAACCATTAAGCCCAAGCGGCAGGAATAATGGATCATAGGTTCATGAAATAAACAAATGGGCCTTGAGGAAGCAAACGGGCTTAAAGGAGCCCAGAAAGAGAGAAGTAGCAGACCCATTGGCAATATATGATGTAGAAAAGTGAGAATGGGCCACAGCAGGCTCGAAGTAATGCAAGAAAAGAAAGTAAGGGGTTGATGGCAAGCCTATGAGCCCCAAGGACGAGAATAAGGTAATTAGGCTGGGGAAGCCCAATGAAGTTAGTAAAAGCCCATGGGAATACAGAGTTAGGAAAGGGCCAAGAAAACCTAAGAAAAGAAAATTGGCCAAGAATGCCCAAGAGAAAACAAATGGGACACAGGAGCTCACAAGTAATGTAATAAAAAACCAATGGTCATACTAAGCCACTGGGGGAAGAATAAACGGCAAGCCAAAAGGGCCCAGCAAGACTGGGACAAATAAATGTCACAGTAGGAATGACAGAGTAATTTGGTAAGAAATGATAGCAGTCAAGGAGTAAGCTGAAAGAAGGCAAGACCTAACATCAAATAAAGTCTAGCCCCTACTGGGAGCTGGAAATCAGAAAAATAGCTCACTTAAGAAGTCAAGGACGGACAGCAGATTGTGCAGGCAAGCCTCTAGACCACGGCAAACGTATGAGTAGCAGGCAGATTTTGGACGTACATGGAAGGGAGGCATGCACAAGGTCCAGACATCACCAGCCTGTACCTAGCCAATACTGGACATGGTGAGGTCATGGGTCAGAGATAAGAAGGCATGGTCTAGCGGTGGGGAGAGGGGAAAACCTATTTTAAGGTTTCTACTCAGGCTCTTTTGGGAGGAATGTCCTGTTGGGATAACATACCACCCAAAAGAAGCAAGGATGAGTTG
Source organism: Quercus gilva (assembly GCA_023621385.1). NCBI lineage: Eukaryota > Viridiplantae > Streptophyta > Magnoliopsida > Fagales > Fagaceae > Quercus > Quercus gilva. Next base: position 37,790,064 of record CM042480.1, read on the forward strand.
GAACCAATAGGTGCATGCCTGGTGAGTAGAGAGAGAAAGAGCACCCACACAGTAGTAGGTAAGGGTGCCACGACAGACAAACAAATACAACAATTCTCTTTGTCTAGTGATGGGTAGTGGCATAGCCAACGGACGAGTGGTGGTCGGCAAGTACACCCAAACCAGACAAAGGTGGTTAATGGCTAAAATAGTAAAACCAGGTCACAACAGACACTATAAAAAGGGGCCCTAGCTGTGCACACGAGAGGACAGTAACAGGAACCTCTAAGAAAAATGAGGAAATAGAAAACAAGTATTGAGGAAAGAAAGGAAAAAGAAAGATAAGAGGAAAATTAAAAAAAGAAAGAAAAGAAAAACAGAGAATTAGATCGACAGGCATGCATTAATAGGTTGATTCCCTCTCTCACTCTCAAAGTCCTGCTCTCTACCAAAAGCAAAAAGGGGTTCTTTTGGGCACAACCATTCAGGTCCGTTTCCCTCAAAGTGATTAATTTCTACGGCAGGATTTCCTTGGGAAATTATTCGCATTGAGAAGAAACGTTCTTTCCTCTTTGGTCTTGGTCCTGTGGATCAGATTGATCTGATTTCTTTCTTTGTTGATTAACTCGTGTACTACCTACTTATTCCCCTTATTTTTCTTTACAAAAGTGGTTGTTATTATTGTGATTATCTTTCTTAATTAGGGATTATTTAGTCACTTTGATTAAGAAGCCGAAGTACTTTCTTTTGTTATTATTATTATTATGTTTGCTTGCCGCAACTCATCTAAAGTAGCTTTGCTTGCTGAAAGCATGCTCTTGGCAAACGAGACATAGTTTGCTTACAAGCCGGACCAAATTGAGTTGTAGTTGGACTGGTCTCAACTCCCTTACTTAGAATATTTGAGCCCAGTACCGCAAGAGGCAGCTTAGGCCAATATCACAAAAAGGCCCACCACAAATATCATCTCCAACATCATGACTAGCTTCCATAAAATTTACACTACATCATTAAGGGACCCATGAAAGCAAAATCAAAATATCCTCCAAGACCAGAAATTTAGGACTTCAACTAACTCCAAATAAACCCAATGGCAATGGAAAATTAGATTTACCGACTATCACATTTTATAACTCAAAACCCCTAAATTTCCCACCATACATAAACCCTATGTAGTCATCATTAGCACAAATTATATACCCACTCATCAAATAATTCCACCAATACAAAACCCATACATAAAAACACATAAATATCACTTGCAATGCTTATAAATCACATGGGTATCATTATTAAAACTTAGATAAAAATATAACCTCAAGAAAAAGTGTAAAACCCACCAAAAAGATTAGAAATTTTTACCTAAAAAAAAAGGATGTGAAGGTGCTTATGGGTTCTTAAGGATTTTCTGGTGACATTGTCGAAAAATGATGGTGAGATGGTGGTTTGGAGTGAAGTCCGGTGGGAGAGTGTGGGAAATAAGTGTGTGAAGTGAAGAGAAAAGAAAGAAAAGACATGTGAGAAGCTGGTCAAAGGGATAAGGGAATGAGTGAAAATGAGTGGTGGGGGATTGTTGGGTTAGGTGGGGCACGTGTGGTCCAAAAAAATCTGACTTCCTTTTTTTTTTTTTTGGGGGTCTAATGGACTGGGACCGGGACGTTACAAAAATTCCCAAGCCACTTTCTTGATTTGCCCAAATTGGATGGAAATAATGAAAAAAAACAACCAACCAACAACAACCAAGTGAGTAAAAGTATTCGCATCAAGAATGCTAAAAAAACTAAAAAGCCAATTTAACAACCAACACACAAAAATACCCACTACATCAAAGCTCTGAAATGCCAAAATTTTTTACACTCAACTACAGTGAGCTGTTATAGATAACAGCTCATTGTAGCAGCAAGTTAAACTAAAAATCAATTTTTTATTCCAACGTCTTTGTTTCTTTCTATTTCTCAGCTTAAACTCCTCCCCTCCAACGTTGAACCTCCATGGACAATCTCCTTGAGCACGCCACCACTCACCACCACCTTCATGATGGGAATCTCTCTCTTTTAGTTCATGGCTGAACTCTCTCTTCTCTCAAGCTCTTTTTTATTTTTTTTATTTTTTATTTTATTTATTTATTTTTTTTTTCCGGCTCCCTGTTTGATTAGCGAGTTTGGGGATTGAAAATTGAGATTTTTTAAATTTATTGATTTGGGTTTTGTTGTTAAGCTTTGAAAATAAGAGATTTTTAGTTTGGATTTGTGTTTGATTTCAAAGTGAGTTTGTGTATGATATAGAATGCAATTTGCAGCTATATTGTTATTAATGTAATCTTAATTATATTATCTTATTACTAGACTCATTACACGCGCTTTGTGCTTGTAATAATGCACTTTTTTAATTAATTAATTTTTTTTTGGTTTAGTGTTATAATGTTTAAAAGTGATATATTGTATTTAAAAAGAAAAAGAAAAAGAAAAAGAAAAAGAAAGGTAAGGTAACATAGAATAATGTTTAAAAATGAGATAGTGATAGTGTCTCAAGTTTTAAGTGGAATGGAGAAGATAAAGGAAAAGGCCTAAGACATAATTGAAGTATTTGAATTCAAATAGATAACAAATATAGATAGAAATAAGACATTTGAATATGGAATAAGAATGAGTAGTTTTTACGTGAGGTAGTGGTTTTTTTTTTGGAAGAAGTAATTTTGTTTTTATTTTTTTTTGTTTTTATTTTTTATTTTTTTTTATAAACATAATTGAAGTATTTGAATTCAAATAGATAACAAATATAGATAGGTATCAGACATTTGAATACAAATAAGAATATTGGTTTTTTTTTCCCCTTTTGTATGTGAGATAGTGTTACTCTTTTAACATTTTTTTTTTTTTTGTAGGAAAAAAATTTAAACTAAAGGGTATGTTATTTCAGAATTTGTATGAAAATATTTTGGTACTCCAAAAATTGAAGATGAAACAGGGGAATCCTCTTATTAGTAGTATAGATTATTGTTGTAAATTAAGGTTAGTGGGCGCACGTTCACACGAACAAGAAAGATAAAAACATCCACATAGGACAACAATATTGAACATGATTTGATAAACTCTAAGCCTACATCCATGAGCAATGCCAACTAAAATCCATTATCAATGATATAAATTACAACCACTCTCAATCAAACCCTACAAACCAAATTCACAATTCCAAAATTCCAATACACCCAGTAACTCTTTCACAAAAAATAGACAAACACTCAAATTACTCTTTGAAGAAATTCACTCTATGTTCTTCTTTAGGGTTTTTTGTTTTCCCCATGTAGGATGTCCCTTTGGACAAAAGCCACCTATCCTTTGCAACATAGTAGCTTATTTTTAGTGAGTATAGAAACTAATTTGAATTCAAAATTAAACACAATTTTTATTATAAAAATATAAATAATTAGACAATTTAAAAAAAAAAAAAAAAAAAAGCATGTAGCACATGCATACGTATAAATACATTTAAAATTAAACACAATTTTTATCATAAAAATATAAATAATTAGTCAATTTTTTTTAAAAGTAAACGTAATTAGTCGCATATTAAAATTCTTACCTAAATTTAATGCTCCTTATGATCATTTTTTTTAAAAAAATTTAATAAGATAGTATGTGTGATGATCTTTGTTGTGTTGTGATTTTTATTGAGTATATGTGATTGGTTTTTTAATATAATTTATTTATTTATAAATTTTATAGTTCATTAATATTAGATTCTTAGTATTTTGCATTCATTAATTCACTTGGTACAAAAATTAAAAAAACTTAAGTGGATCACAATACAAACTTTTTTTTGAGAAAAATCACAATACAAACTTAAGTTGATAATTATGATGTAGTCTCCACATAAATTTAGACACATGGCACAAAATTGCATTATAATTTCAAATTCTAATTGAACTTTCTCTAAACTTTACCTATTAATATATATATATATATATAGATAAAAATTTAGGATAGATGAATAAAATTTTAAATACTGTTAAACTATAAATTTCTCCTTTTAACTTTGCTTAAAATTCAATTTAATCCTCATGTGCACATCAATTAGAAAATTGTCATTAAATATCCTTAAACGAGACCCAAAAATGACGTCATTTTAGGGCTTATTGATGGCACAATTCTTATGAAAATTAATGGAAGGGTTGAATTGAATGAAGTTAAATTGAACAAAAACAAAGTCATAGAACTTAATTGATTAGAACTTAATTGATTTTTAGGTAAAGTTAAAAAGGATTCAAGCCTTGAAATAATTAAAACCACCACTAAAAAAGCAGCACCAAACTTGAAATGTGAATCTCAAAGTGGAACACCACACTTTTTCTTTTAAAACAATGAAATCCATATCATTCATTCTATCCTTTGTGATCTGGGCCAGCTAGATTCAAGATCCCATATAAATAGTAGCCTCCGTTGAATTTTCAACATTACAAGATCCCCATTTTGCTCTAGCTCTCACACAGATACAAATTACACAATCTCCAAAAAAACCCAAAAATAAAAACAATAAAAAAGGAAAGAACAACAACAACCTCAAAAATGGGTGCATTGCTGAAGCTGATAGACGCGGTGCTGTTTGTGTTTTTCATGGTGATCGCATTGGCAGCGCCACTGATAGACGCGCAGACGTGTCTTCCTCTGAGCTTGTTCCCTGACTTCCTCCTCGACCTCAAGAACTGGTATGCCCGCGAGTATGGAGACTATTTGGTAGCCGAGAAGCCCGATTTCTTCGTTGGGATTGTGTGGCTCGAGCTTTTTTTCCAGTGGCCGCTTGCTCTTCTCAATTTGTATGCTATTCTGGCTCGGAAGCCTTGGTTTAATACTACTTGCTTGATCTATGGGGCCTCTTGCTTAACTTCCATGGTAACTATTTCTCTTTCTCTTCTATGCTTTGTTTCGTTGGGTCCCCATAGAAAACAAAACAAAAAAAAGTTGAATTTTTTTACTTTGTGAGAGGTGTTAGGTTCTAGATTTTAGCTCATTATCTGGTATGCTGAATTGGGTATGTTACAAATTCTCCGTACACTAAATTGTTGGTTGGAGTCCATGGGATCTGGGTTTCTATGGATATGAATGTTAATGGAACATTACATGTACTCACATGAAATAATTTCTGGTTTTGTGTGTTTGTTTGTGTGTGTGAGAGAGAGAGAGAGAGAGAGACATGGTTTTGAATTTTGAAACAAAGGTAATGAATCACATTTTAAGTTTACTAGTGGTACTTAATTACCAATAAAAAAAAATTAGTGGTACTTAATTATGTCAAAATACACACATTTTAGAGCAACTAAAGCAGCTCCTCCAAATTTTTGTACTATTTGGAGAGTCAACAATTAAATTTACACATTTTAGAGGAAATAAGCGAGTCTAAAAAACTATGAAAAGAAATTAGCTTTATGTGGTATGAGATGTAGAGTAAAATCTAACAAAATGGCGAACTACTTTGAAAAGTTTAGATCTGATCATTCAGAAAATGTGGTTGGATAGTTCGATTCAACTCCATTCAGGATAGCATGATAATTTATCTTTTGATTCCTCATTTGTTAGGCATGCCTCTGGGGCAGAAGCTATCACCTCCTTGATTGGTGAAGTGGCATGTATTGTGGCCATGGTAGTTTTTGTCTCAAATAGTTTTACTAATGATCCCAAAACTTGCTTGCCTAACCTTTTTTAAACTATAGTGGAATCTGGATATGGTTGGTTTATTGAACATAAAAGTCTTCTAGCTTACAAGCTAGATACATTTCTACTGAACTTGTCACATATTACTTAGGAGTTAAGACTACCAATTCCTTTCTTCTTACATTTTGTGCTCATCTGAATTTCAGGTTACTATATTATCCGAACTAATGGGGTCTCACAAGGCGTCTGATAAGCTATTGATGATGTACTTCCCTTTCTTGGGTTTTGGTGTTTTAGCTATTCTGCGTGGTCTGATGCCACACTCAGGCAGGACTACTTCAACTATTGGCAAGAGACCTCTATTGGGTAGGAAAAAGAGGGTTTGAGATACTACTCAGAAACTCAAATTTTGTAACCTTCTTACCCTTTTTTGAGTGTGTTTGTTATCAGTTTGGTGATTTCCTGATTTAGGTGATGTCCTAACAAACAATTCACAGGCATTATTAGTTGGTTTAATTATCAAACCATATAAGATCTTGGAGTAAATTGAAAATGAATGGTTGGACTTTGAGTTTATTTTTTTGTATTTATTTTCCCCACATGATCCTAGAACTTGGTTTGCCTAATTGAGTTTCATTCTGTTTATAAACTATACCCTACGTTGCTCTTTTAACACCTAATTAATTGCAATTATTCTCCCAAGATCTGTGTGCTTGTGTTTACTCATGTGCATCTGTATTTTGAGCTTGACCATAGGAGAAATAGAATGGCATTTAGATACTCTGCTATGTGGATCCTTCACTCCCCTTTTAATTTCAACGAGGATGAAAGATCTTTGTATAAGAGAATGGCAGGTTTTACTAAAGTAGAATTCCTGGGATTGTGCTAAGCAGAGTCCTAGCATGAGCAGCAGGGTCAGCATGTTATTATAAGCAGGAGTTCATACCTAATATTATTGCTCAACCTCTCTATGAGAAATCAGAGCTTTCTCGATGAACCTATGACCATTACACCATTATGCAAGTTGTCTAATTTCTGAAATCTAGCTGTACATCGGTTGGGCTTTTGCTGTGATAATTTGGTCAAAGTCTTTCTTGCATTTGAACATTGACAAGGAGGAAAAATACTTACTGCTCTTTGCTGCCATTTTATGTGATCAAATTTGACGGATGAGAGATGAGCTGTTCTTCAGTGATGAGAGTGTGGAACTGTTACAGCTACCTAGATCTATCACCCAGAGTTATTTCACTCATAAGTCAGTGTGGGATTCCTTAATCCTGCTGTTAAGAGCACAAGCATAAATGATTGCCTCCCCCAAATGGATGGCTGAAGTTTAATTTTTATTCATCAGTACATGACAATGGAGTGTATCGTGCCGCTGTGTATAGGGATTCTTCTGGAACATATGACATGCTTGGAGTCTTTGGCAGCTTGGGATATGGCTGGAGAGTGGGCGGAAACAAAGGTGGCAATGGTAGTCCCTGAAGCAAGGAGTTTAGGTCTCTCCAAGGTCGTTTTGAAGATGTAAAGAAGGTTTGTTTTGGCAATAAAGGAAGACTCAACTAAGAATTGGGAAATAGAGGATCTCATTCATGAAAAAGTTGAAAAGATTTTATTTCCTTTTTGTAATTGGTCAATTATTTTTGCTCCTAGATTAGTCAATAGAGTGGTTCCCAAACGTGCTATGTGAGCTGTTGGTTTTAAAGCTCGGGAACTACTCCATCTCCTTACTTCTGGGTTCATCCCAGAGGGGCTAGGCCCCTTGAAGTCTTTGTCTAGTTAAATAAAATGCAGGTTCTTTTTCGGTTGGTATTAACATTTAGTTTAGACTTTAGTAGAATTGAGTTTAGACTTTAGAGTTAATTAAAAAGAGTTTAGACTTTGGAGTAGCCAGGGGTCAACTCTGCACTTCGATTTTCGAAGTTGCCTGGGAAAGCTGTTGGCTAGTAGCCTAGTAGTAGTAGTAGTAGTAGTAAACTGTGTGCGTTTGGAAATTGTTGGAAAAATTGATTTGCGTTTTGTTTTGTTTGAAAATTAACTACCTTTTAATTTTTGTAACACATTTATATAAAAAATTATATTTTTTTTAATAAACATCGTATATATTAGTTATAAAAAATAAGCAACATGGAAAATGGCTAGAGATTATCAAGCATATTCAGGAAAAGCTAGGGATTTTTTTTCTAAGGGAGGTCAAGCTTTGAGAAATTTTTAATGGACTTCATCGTGTTGATTAACCATACATTTTCATATTAGTTGAAATAATCATTTTGAGAAAGAAGCCGTGATTTCAATTAAATAAAAGTAAAATTGGGTTGAAATACAATGTTAAGATAAAAAGGAATATCTTTCATCCGCACTGAAAAACCTACGACATTTCTAGAGTTTATGATTTCTTCTAAATCTCCTTCTAGGATATATAATTGCTGATACACCAACTTCATGCACAAATTCAATGGCTCTTACGGCTGCCATTGCTTTAACATCTTGGACCTGTTTAATAAAAAGAAATCTTTAACCTTTTTTTAAAGGTTCAACATCTTAAGGTCCAACATTTGTTACGAATGGTTTCCTCCACAGATTACTCACACTTTAAAGCCTAAGTATTGAATTTTATAAGCTAGTTATAAAGCAAAATAAAAAAGAAACAAATTGTGTGAAGAATAACTGTAAAATACTATTTAGATAAGTGAAACAAAGTTAAATAATTAATTAATTATTTTAGACCGCCACTGAACCACATGTAGTAAAATTGAAAAAAAATCTATAAAAAAAAAAAAAAAAAAAAAAAACTAGTAAAATATGAACAGTTGTATAGCCGTAAAACACATAGCACACGGTAAACTTTTTTTGTTGTTAAAAACAACACACCGTAATCCAAAGTAAACTACTTTACGCATTAAATTTTTTTGGTTGGTTCTATTCTAAATTGAGGAGTAAATTGCAGTTCCTTTAGTCTTTAGCAGTAACACTAGCTAACTGGATAAACATTGAGAGAGATATACCAGAGGTTGCCGATTTGGACTAGCGTAGGAGGTTGAAGCTGAGTGGACAACCAAGGACTTCTATATGCAGTGATAGAGCCATAAAATATCTTCAGAAAGGGCCAAACTAAATATACATAAAATTTATTTGTAACATGATTTAACAAATGCTATTTTCTTATATATAAAAAAAAAATATTATATCAAGTGTGTTTGTGTTATAGTAGGTGCTGTTTCTTAGATTTATGTTTGAAGGTTTATGCCACCAATTATACAATGCCATATCAACATTTACTAAAAAAATTAATTACAACTTGCCACACATAATCCTATTTCACAAATCAAAATCTCAGCTCCTCTTCTATCGTTCAAGAACTAAGAAGAAGCACACCTAGGCACCCCACCATCCATGCCCAAATATGCCACCACACGCTGCAGTATGCCACCACAAGCTGGCCAATTCGTTGCCGTCGCCATTGTCCTATCTATTATCCCACTCTCCACAACAACAAAAACAACATATGATGTATACGGTTTGATTGGGGTTTGAGGGTATGATTTTCTGTGGGTTTGAATATAGGTTGCCGAGTTTGATGGTGTAGATAGTTTGGTGTATACCGTGGCTTAGGGTGGCAATGGGTTAGTGACTTGGTGGTTCATTGTGTGCGCAAAGATGGAGATTGGATTGGTGACTTTAGGGTTTGATGATATCCAAGACTTATAGTTTATTCAACATGATCTGTAAAATTTTTCAATTGGGTCACTTTTGAATTGCTCTATTTTAGAGGAAGTTTATTGTAATTTTTGTTGTATTTTGGGAAATTTATTAGATACTCCCAGAGTATCATAAATGCGTACTCACACAATAATTTCCCTATATTTTGATCTAGTTTAATCTAAGTATATATGTGTGTGAAACCTCCTCTTGGAGACTTGAACCCCGGTTCTTGCCCTCCACATCCCATAAACACTTATACTTGTGGAGTGACCATCGTACCAAAGGTATGCGGCAGTTACTTATATGTTTCTAAAAATATGCTATTGTGGTATAAGAGTAATTAGAGAGGTAAAGGAAAAAGTGTATTAATAATATACAAACTTTTCCATTTTTATAAAATATATTAAATATACTTTAAATTAATGAGTTATGTATGGTATAAGAGTAATTAGAGAAAATAAAAATAATGCATTAGTCATCTATATAAATGTGTTACATATTTTTAGTAAAAATCTAGGAGGGGCATTATTTAAATTTACATATAAATTTTTTTTTTTTTTACCAAATTTATAAGAGGGAGGAGGGATTTTTGAAAAGTCAGGAAGGACCCTAGCCCCCCTCCCTTCGCCCTTGGACTCATGGTGAGGCAACTCATGGCTCAGCTCATTATAGACGTAGGATTTGTCGGAAGTAATGACCTATTATTGATTTTTTTTTCCTTAAATGGAAGAATGTCAATGTTTAAAAAGTGGTTATAATATTTTGTACCTATTCATCTAAAGAAATAAAAGATTAAAATTGAAAATAATCTTGTAATTTAATTGGTTGACACATCTTGAGTGTTTTTAAGGAAGACATTTAAGTTTCAAATAATTTTTCTCTATTGTAACTATTGAATTATCAAAAATAAAAAATATAAAATTGAAGTCTATTTTGGATGAAAACATCAACCTCTCTTGCTTTCCTTTAATGACAACAATACATTACCCTTGTCCTCATTTCTCTACAATCATAACCTCATACTTATTTGGTCATTCCAAATTTGATCCATTCACCAACCTTCACGGCTTCACCAACCTTCTTACAAATATATAAAATCCTAGTAAAAATCCAAACTGCATGCATCTACCAAACTCTCCAAAGTACAACAAACAGTAGGTTCATTCTCTCTCTCTCTCTCTCTCTCTCTCAACGACCAACATGGCCATTTCCACAAACCATGTTACGTCTCTTTCCAAACCATGTATCTCTTCCTTCACTACCCTCAAAGTCCTGTCAAAACCCAACAATTATTTCCACCTGGGTCAATCAGAATTCAAGCGTTCTTCAATCTCTTGCAATGTCACAGCTGAAGCTTCAACCCTTACCATCAATGCCAAAGAGAATGATTTCAAAACTTTACAGAGACCTAATTCTGTGGGTAGGTTTGGAAAGTTTGGTGGAAAGTATGTCCCTGAAACTCTTATACCTGCTCTCACCGAGCTTGAGGCAGCATTTCATGCCATTGCAGTCGATCAAGATTTCCAGGTTTGAAATTCTTTTTCATTTAAATTTGTTTCTATATCAATGATTTCTTTGTGTTTTGAATATTTCAATGGCAAATGTTTCTTTCTCATGTATGTATGTACTGATGTACATTATATATATATGTGTGTGTGTGAAGGAGATAATTAGGAAATCAGCTTAATTAATTAATATATTAATTTTTGTAATTGAAAGTGAGATTCTTTACTTGGAACAATATCAATGCTGCTCCATAATGGCCTCAGTTCCTGTCTTCAACCATTTAATTTCAATGGGACACTCAAATGGATTGTTATAAAACATTGAATTCCAAAATCTTTACCATGTAATATATGTAACAAAACAAGATTAAAAACTTGACATATGTGGCTAAGGTCCAAGGTAAATAAATTATTGACTATCCCTAAGTCTTAAACTATTAGGAAATGGTGAATTTAATTAGTTATCCATTATTCTAACCATTTCTTTATAATTTGTTATGAACACTATTTATAATTACAAAATTAATGGAGGTTAGTGTAGATTTTCTTTTAGATATATGTTGTTGTCATGTTTATTTTTCTATAATGGTGTTTTTTATTGTAGAAAGAACTAGAAGGAATATTGAAAGACTATGTTGGACGTGAAAGCCCTCTTTACTTTGCTGAGCGGCTTACAAAACATTATAGACGTCCTAATGGCGAGGGCCCTCATATATATTTGAAGAGAGAAGATCTTAACCACACTGGATCTCACAAAATCAACAATGCTATCGGTCAAGTTTTGCTTGCCAAACGTTTGGGAAAAAAGCGCATAATTGCTGAAACAGGAGCTGGTCAGCATGGAGTTGCCACTGCTACTGTATGTGCTCGATTTGGTTTGGAGTGTATTGTCTACATGGGTGCCCAAGATATGGAAAGACAAGCCCTTAATGTTTTTAGAATGAGGCTTCTGGGGGCTGAGGTTGGTTTCTTTAATTGTTTCAAAGTTTGTTTTAATTATTTTAGAATGAACCATTAGTGTTTCACTTTTGAGACTCATTTATCTTTCTAAAATTTGTTGGATTTTGTGGTGATAGATAGCATAGAATGAAGTTTCAGTATTTTGACTGGTATGAACTTTTTAGATTTACTCACGTCACAGTAGCATAGGTATGATGGATCTTTGCAGCTTTAGATGTCTTATGGTGGCATGTGGATACCTTTGAGTTGATTTAACACTACATTGATTAAGGTCTATTGGGTTCACAAGCTTCCTGTACTTAACAATAAAACTCTTGCTGATATAGGTGGAATATCCTTTGGCATGACATGTTTATGAAGGCTATATGTAATTTATCCTGGGATTGTGATTCTTATTATCACACTCAAATTCTGGTGCAGGTTAGAGGAGTCCATGCTGGGACAGCAACTCTTAAGGATGCTACATCAGAGGCTATTCGAGATTGGGTAACTAATGTAGATTCAACACATTATATCTTGGGGTCTGTTGCAGGGCCACATCCATATCCCATGATGGTCAGAGAATTCCATGCAATAATTGGGAAAGAAACAAGAAGACAGGCGTTGGAAAAATGGGGTGGGAAGCCAAATGTGCTGGTTGCCTGTGTTGGTGGAGGTTCTAATGCAATGGGACTCTTCCATGAATTTGTCGATGACTTCGATGTCAGGCTAATTGGTGTTGAGGCTGCAGGTCATGGATTAGATAGTGACAAGCATGCGGCCACCTTGACAAAAGGGGAAGTTGGAGTATTGCATGGGGCTATGAGCTTTTTATTGCAAGATGATGATGGACAAATAATTGAACCTCATTCAATTAGCGCTGGGTGAGAATCAACATGAAAAATCTATTTCTTATTGTTCATGAATTGTGTCTCTTTGCCACTTTGTAGTGTACACAAGTTGATTTTTTTTTTTTTTTTTTTCATTTTTTATTGATAAAATATAGTTTGGATTACCCTGGCGTTGGCCCAGAGCATAGCTTTCTAAAGGAGAGAGGGCGTGCTGAATACCACAGCGCAACTGATGATGAGGCTTTAGAAGGTATGGAAATTATATCTTTTGTACTTTCTTTCCGGGTGTCTAAGAACTTTTGTGTGCGTGCGCGACCTATGCTAGCATTGTTGAATATGTTTATAGAAGAATGAATGGGCTCATTCTCAAAATCATCTCTTGTGGTTCATGAAAATTGTACCTATTTTGATCCCAAATTGAAACTAGTTTAGTGAATTGGTGGTGTCACACGTATCACACACAACTTAATGGTTTTTTTTTAGAATACTAAGTATTTTTAACACACACACAACTTTATGGTTTTTAAACTTTTATCATAATAGTTGTATCATCAGAATAATGTGTTTGTGAATCAATTGGATAAATTGGCACTAACATGGATTCTACCCTTGTTTATGAATTATTGCAGTTAAAATATGTTTTTTTGGATTCACTAAATCATAGAATCTCCATGATAGTACTCTAAAAAATCATTTCCTTAAGAAGGTACTCAAATGGATTAATTGTTGGACAAGTTTAACAATATTTCATCTCATCAATACTGTCAAGAGTTTTGTAGCTCAATAGCATTACCTGGTCTCTTTTATAGGATACGAATCTCTGCTCTTCCATTGTAACAATCAAATTATCATTAAAAAAAAAAAAACATTTCATGAGTATCCTACTTGTTTGGTGATTTTGGTTGCCAGTGAGTTTTCCTATTTGCAATAATCAGTGACATATTAGTTCTTTCTTATGCAGCCTTCAAGAGAGTGTCTAGATTGGAGGGCATAATTCCAGCTCTGGAGACATCACATGCACTGGCTTACCTAGAGAAGCTTTGTCCTTCTTTACCAGACAAAACAAAGGTAGTCCTGAGCTGCAGTGGCAGGGGTGACAAGGATGTTCATACAGCCATTAAATATTTGCAAGTTTAAGGGTAGCTTTTTTGCCTCCTTTTAGTCTCCAATATCAGGACAAATGGGTTATTGAAGCTTCTTGTATTTAAAATTAAAACTGAGCTTCCCTTCTAATTGGGAAAATCAGTAGGAAACTATGTTGTATGTGGACTCTAATTTTACTAAGACTTTAAGTCTAATAAAAGTTATACCACATATTATTCAAGTAATGTCATGTCAGAGAAGATATGTGTTTATCGAGATCAGTTCTGTGTAAAATGGGCTCTATCGATTAATTGTGTACTTATAGAGTTAAAGTTGTTGTTGTTCTCAGTATAGTTTTCGTTTGCTTAATTTGGGGAAAGCTGTGAGAAAAAAATTGTCAAGCTATGGACCTTTGATCTTAATACTTATCCAAGAGATTGACTTAAAATTTTCCCAAAAATGATAACTTGCAGAATATTGAAGTGTGATCAGAACAGTTTACTAAAACCATCATTTAGAAAAACTTTACACTTGATTCCAAGCACTCAATATTGGCATACAATGCCTTCAATGTTGCCTGATATATGAGGCATCTTGTATCATGCCATGTTCGATTTAGCATTGTTGAGCACAGTTGTGGTCAAGTTCTATTGTGATGCATTTAGATGTCATGATTTAAGTACATGGATTTGGATTTGAGTGATTAAAATCCAAATAACTTATTGGGATAGTTTTAAAAGATCAAGGATTTGAATTTACCAAATTTACCAAGGATTTTAAACCTTCAAAATCAATGGATTTGAAATGATATCTAAAATTAATATATTTGACATCAAAAACATTTTAAATTTATTGATTTAAAATCTAAATCTAAATTCAAATTCCCAAACACAACTCACGCATATCAGAAAGAGGTGAAACGAGTGTTGAGTGTAAGGCGAACTGTAATGCAGTGTACAAAAGTGGGTAGTTTGACTGCCATTTGTTGGGTATTTAAAGCAAACAGGTATTACAATTCAAACGTTAAACTACACTAAACATTATATTCATTCAACTTCCTAGGTATATCTTTCTCCAAAAAAAAAAAAAAAAAAAAAAAAAAAAAAAAAAAAAAAAAAAACCTAGGTATATAATGAATTTTAAAATGTGCAGCAAAATTACAAAAGGGGGCCTTGATTGCCTTCATCCACTACAAAAAAAAAAAAAAAAAAAAAAAGCCCTACAGCAACGTTTTTTTTCCTGGCACTTTTTAAAATCGTCATAATAGAGAAGCTTGTACTAGCGCTTTTCGAAACCGCTGGTACAGGAAATCCTATCTCGGCATTTTAGAAAACCGCTGGAATAGGATTGTCCTATTCCCTTATGATGGAGACCTATACCGATGCTTTTCAAAGTGCTAGAATAGAGTCCACAGGCCAGCGCTCCAAAAGCGCTGGTACAAATCCGCTCCATTCCCTTATGGGAGAGACCTATCTCGGCGCTTTTGAAAGCGTTGGAATAGGTCACCTATGGGGATTTCTTAATTAACAAATAACCAATACTCCCCTAAACCTATAAAAAGACCAAAGTACCCCCCAAAATATTGAAAAAGAGCAAAATACCCCATAAATTGAAAAAGTGACCAAAATGCCCCTTTAAACACAAAAATATGTCCAAAACACCCCCGATACCTATAAAAGACTGATATACCCTCGAAACCTAGTAAATGACTAAAAAACCCCTAAAACATAAAAAATGACCCAAGCACTCCCCAAGACATCGAAAATGACCGAAGTACCCCATGTGCCTGAAACAAACCAAAATACCCTCGATTACTTGAATAAGACCAAAATACCCCTATAAGTCTGATAAATGACCAGAATGCCCCTAGAAATACAAAAAATGTCCTAAACACACCCGACACCCAGAAAAAGACTGATACACCCCTAAAACATAAAAAATGACCGAAATACCTCCTAAAGCTAGAAAATGACAAAAGTACCCCACATGCCTAAAAAAGGTGGAAAACCCCTCAATTACTTTAATAATGCGAAAATAGCCCTATAAATCGACAAAATGACCATAATGCCCTCGTACCCACCAAAAATGTCCAAAATACACCTGATACAGAAAAAAAGACCAATGCACCACAGAAACCAAAAAATAAAAAATAAAAAATAAAAAGACCGAATTACCTTTGAAACCTAAGTCCTAACCGAAACCCTCTCAAAACTTAAAAAATTGAGCAACCCCCCCCCCCCCCCCAAAAAAGCGCATAAAATTACGAAAATACCCCCCGAAACATGGAAACCGACCATAAATATCCCCCTATGTTTGAAAAATACCAAAATACCCCTCGATGAGTAAAATAAGACCAATATACCCCTATAAATAAAAAAATGACCACAATGCCCCCGTAATCGTTGGAGCTGTCTAAAATACACTCGAAACGTAAAAAATAACCGATACACCCCTAAAGCGTAAAAAATGATTGAAGAACCTGTGAAAGTAGCGTTTATAATGACAGAAAAAGTAGAGAAATGTCATAGCATGACCAAAATACCCTCCAAAACATAAGAAATGATCTCATATCCTTTAAGCATTTTAATAATTTCTTAAGTTCCATGGGCATTTATGTTATTTTTTAGGCTTAGGATGTATGTGTGTAAAATTTTTTTACTGCATAGGGGGTATTTCGTCATTTTTTGCATTTATAGGGGGTATTTGGGTCATTTTTTTAGTCTTAGAGTGTATTTTTGGTCATTTTTAGGGTTTAGGGGTACTTTGGTCCTTTTCAAAGTTTCTAGGGTATTTTGGTCACCTTTTGGCTTTGGGTGTATAGTGGACATTTTTAACGCTTATTGGGTATTTGGTTCATTTTTAGTGGTCAGGGGTATTTTGGTGTCTCGGCCATTTTTTGAGTTTGTGGGGTACGTTGGCTTTCTTTTAGTCTTAGGGATAGTTCAATCATTTTAAAATGAATATTGAATTATATGTCTTCCAATTTTGGTTTTTTCTTATGATTCAAGGGTATTGTGGTCTCTTTATAGGCTTCAATGGTATTTCAGTTATTTTTCTTGCTTCGAGGGTATTTCAGTCATTTTTTGGGTGATAGGGATGTCTCATCCATTTTTTGAAATTGTGGGGTAGATTGGCCTTCTTTTAGTCTTAGGGGTATTTTAGTTGTTTTCACTAAACAATACATTATATTTCCTCCAATCTTGGTGTTTTCTTAGGATCCAAGATTATTGTGGTCTTTTTTTAGGCTTCAAAGGTATTTTAGCTATTTTCTTGCTTCGGGGGTGTTTCAGCCATTTGTTGGGTGGTAGGGGTGTTTTGGTCATTTTCTACGGTTATGAAGGTAAGTTGGCCTTCTTTTAGATTTAGGGGTATTTTAGTCATTCCAAAGTAATATTAAATTATATTTTAATTTTTTGGTCCTCCAGTCTCGTCTTACATTTTTTTTTAGTTATTACATTATATTTTAGTAATTTGTAGTGAGGAATTATATTTTATTAATTTGAAGTATTAAATTATAATATATTAAATTAGTTTGAAGTATTAAAATAAATTAAATTTTGTTAAATTGAATTATTAAAATATATTTTTATTAATTAATATATTTCATTTTATTAATTTATAGTGTTAAATTATATTTTATTAATTTGAAGTATTATATTAAATCTTATTAATTATTAAATTATACTCAATTAATTTGTAGTATTAAAATATATCTACATAATTGGAAGCATTAATTATATTGTTTTTAATTAGTAAATTATATTTTATTGACAATAGTAGTATTAAATTTTATTTTAGTAATTTGAAGTATTAAATTATATATTTGTTAATTTGTAGGATTAAATTATATTTTCTTAATTATTAAATTATATTTTATTAAAAAAATCCTAAAGAGCTATTAAGGCCGGCTTGATTTTCGCCACAACAAGTTATATTCCCATCATAATAAACCTTAGCCTACTCTTTCTTTATTGTAGTAGCTTTAAGTTTGCTATAAAAGGTCAAAATGTTGTCACAATAAAAATCTGTTGAATTCCCTTTAAAACTCTTCGGTTCCCACCAAAACACTTGCTAAAAAATTGGGATCTCTTTACTCTTTCACTCCAATCAAACCATCGGATTGCCCACCCAAACGCTCTCTACCTCATTCTCCCTCACTCTCATCTTTGTACCCTTGCTGCTCGGACTGCCATGCCACCACCATCCTCCCCGTAGCCGGTCCAACAGTCCTCCGACAACCTCATTCTTCGTTACTCCCTCCCTCACTCTCCCTCACACTCCATCAGCCTTGCCTTTTGCTGCAAACACCACCACCTCCGACAACACAACCACCGTGGCCATCCTCAATCTCCTTCCCTCCCTCAGCTGCTTGACACACCCCCGACGGTATACTTTCCCCCGCCCCCTGTATGGTTTTTTTTTTTTTTTTTTTCTTTCTTCTTAGGCTTCTGTGACACTCTGAACTGGTGGTTGTTCTAGAGGGTCATTGTTTTTTGAGGGATATCCAAACACTGTAGTGTGACTGTAAGTATTTTGTTAAGAGTTTTGGATTTGGTGCTTTGAACTACAAAATTTTAATTTTTTGTACTCTAGTGTATTTGGTAATACATGGTTATAGTTGTTGGTTTAAAAAAAAAATTTATTTAACTTGGGAGTGTTGGTTACCGTGTTCGAAGAAAATGAATCATTTTGTGCCTTTTGTTGTTACTTGAATTGTGAGTGTTTTTGGTGTTGCCCACTTGGGTATTTTCAATTTTAGGTGAAGTTGGAGATGGGTCTTGATTATAAGTCATTTTTGTGATTTACTTTGTGTTAATGAGTTTCTATTTGTTTGGGTACTTATTTTGGTTATTTGTGGGAGTAATTTTTGTTGAAATGAATGGTTGAGTAGGTAGATCTGTGTTCAAAGAGTGAGTTTTGGGTTTTTGAGCTAGAGTATGTCATAGCAATATAATTGAAATGGTAAGTAAAGGATGGATCTGTACCGAGAATGACATATTATCAACGTATAACATACTAGAGCAGAATACATTGTTTAATATGGTTTTTATTATTTAAAATCCGATATGGAATGAGTGTTCGTATATAATTCTTTAAGGGCACTCACATTTGAGTGAACCTTCTTTCTAAGAGCATTCTTATCAAGGTTTGTAAAAAATTTAGCATTTTTCCTCTCAAATTTCAATTTTATAACATATAACACCCCACTTTACAACATCTCCTCCATCAAAACTTCTATTTTTTTTAACATTCTATTTAAATATTCTTTCTTTATCATTTTTTATTTTTCCTTCTCTCTCCTTTGTCTCTCTCTTTCTCAATTGAATAAAAAAAGTGGGCTCCAATTGAATAAAAAAATAATATACATTTTACCATTTGGTGAATAGTGCGGTTTCAAATATGAAACCGCACTGTTCATCAATGCCAAAATTTTTGGCATTTAAAATTCTTGATAGAGCAAACTTTTGGGTCAAAAATGCTAAAAAAAGCATCTTTTAGCATTTAAAACTCTTAATACGAATGCTCTAATAAGCTATTCTCTTACTTATCATAAAAAAAAAAAAAAGGTCAGCTTTGCTTTATGTCTTTAGTGTGAATTACCCTAAAAGTAGTTTACCTTATTCATTTTCTCAAATACTATTGGAACACATTTGTTTCTACATATAAATATTTTGAACTTTGAGGTAGTAAAGAACAATTAAACTTGCATGATATACATTAGAGGTAACGAAAAGAATTTAAGTACTTCCATTTATTTGGATTACACCCTTCTCTTTCTTAATTTTTTTCCCCTTAGCCTTTCCTTTTTCTTTTTCTTTTTTCCCATTTCCTTAAGGCAGACCCTCTGGAACATAACTAAGATTGACCAAAAATAAATAAAAATTTATTAAATTTTATATCAAATTCTAAAATATTGGCGTTAAACTTGGTGTCTCCAGTTTGTTTCTCTACCATTAAATCACACAATATTACTGTCAAATATGCTTGAAACTTGGGTTGGATCTTTGTTTGTTAAGTTGATAAATCAACTAAAATGAGCTAACCATTGAGTTTTACTATTACATCACAGGGACCCTTTAGTCTGATGATATCTTGGCGATTTCTCTTTAGTTAATTTAGTATTTCTCTGATTAAGGAATATGGTGAAATATTTAATATTTTTTATCCTATGAATAGGTATAATTTTGGACAGAGAAATAATATCTGATCATGCTAAGCCATAAAATTTTTCCCCTCCTCGAAATCTTTGCTGGTTCTAAGTTACCTAACATAAATATTTTACTGGCTATGGAGAAGACACAATTTCTGACTCCCAAAGGGGAGAAGACAGTCAATCTAGCAAGAAGGTGAGAAGAACTTGTTAGTAATTACAATGTGCAATTACAAGAATTTTCTTTTAACTCAAGTATATTGTGTGTATATTAAGAAATTTAGACATGTGCTTGGTTAAATTTGGTACATGCAGAAAAGTATAAGCTTATAGGCAATATAAACAAACTTGCTCTATGGATAACTAACCAAAAAGTTGCATACAGTGATATAGCCATTGTTTTTTAAAGGCCAAACAAATGTTCATCATAGCATTCTACGCAGAAGGAAAATAAAATTTAAAAGTTTCTACTAATGGTGGCATATTTAGAAAGATCATCCCAAGTTAACTGTGAATAAATTGATTCTGCTCTGTCACAAGTTAAAGGAATCAAGTTAAACTAATAGTGAAATTCCAATTTCAGAATATGTTTGTCATTAGTAATACTATATTCTCATTAGTAATGATAGGAAATTTAGACCCCTTAAACCACAATTAGATTGCGTAGCCTAGATTAATTAGCCAAGTTGTTACTTAGTCAAATTAAACAGTTCTAGGTTAAAACAATCACAAAATCATATCATGCATATAAAACATATAAAGCAGCGAAAATAATAAATAACACAAGATATGATCACCCAGGAAAACCAAACCGGTAAAAAACCTAGGGAGGATTTTACCCACCTATCTTCAAGGCAAACCTGAATCCACTATTTGAAAGAATCGAAGTTCATACAAAAGGACTTACAAGCTCCCCGCTTAACTTCCTAATGCTACCCACCAGTAGAACTTACTGACATGACCCCGTGCAAGTTTCGAATCCACGAACTCCTTCTTTCTTGGATTCTCCTTCAAGTACAAGCACCCACGCTTGATATTCTTTAAGCTTTAATGGCAGCAACCTTGTTGATCATCAAGATGTTGAAATAATCTCTACCTTGAAAACCCTAAGTTTATGTGAAGGAAAGCTCCTCAAATATCTCACAAGAGATTCACATAAACAGCAAATATGAGCAACAAAGACTTAGAGAAGTTTGGGTACAAAACCCTAATAAAAGGAGGTACAAGAGGCACTCTAATCTCTCTCACTAAAGTCTCAAAAACGTTCTAAGGTTTTCCTTATATATATAAGAGTTTTACTTGAACCCCAAGATGTTTAAATAGAGTTTGGGTTGAACTGGAACTCTGCAGAAAAATAAATCTGTACGTGGTTCGATCGATCGAGTCTAATTTTCGATCGATCGAGACTTACAGATTTAGTCCAATAAATTCTGCAATCACTCGATTCCAATTTTACAAATAAACATACTTTGAGCAAGCCTAAACCTAGACTAAATGTTTTGATCATGGTTTGCCAACAAAATACAAATTGAAGTTCTAATACATTAATTCCTAATTTCTTAGAACCCAACAATCTCCCCCTTTGGCAATCCGTGACAAAACACATCACAAACATGAAATGCTCAAAGTTACAAATAGCCCAATACAAAGATAATGCTCATAACAACAAATCCAATCTTAACTACTATCCATCAGTTGCAAGTGTAGACAGCAGCTCAATTGAATCGACTGTATATTCCTGAAACACTCAACAAACGCATAAACGCATGTGTGACAGAAAAACAGTAAATCAACAAATAAATTCTTGACTTCACAAAACACAAAACAAAGACATATATCATGAAAAACTCATAAATATAAATCAATGAGCAGTGAATAAGAAACAGAAATAAAAACAAAAGTAAACTAACTCTCCCCCTAAGTTAGATATAACAAAAAGTTTTATTTTCTTCCCTTTCAAAAATAATGCCAACTCCCCCTAAATAAGACAAACATGATTCCCATAAAGCAATAATTTCTCCCCCTTTTTGTCACATATTGACAAAGACAACTCATACAAAGAGTAAACAATCAACATACGCAATAAAGGATAAGTAAAAATAGAGAATCAAAGGGAACACAAAACAATTCAACTCTATAGAAAATAGAGGCAGCTCCCCCTATGAACAACACAGGTTAAAAAAACTTTTCTCCCCCTATAAAAATAGGAAAAACAAAATAAGTTGTGGGAAAAACAGTTTTGGGGAAAAATAAAGGGGTGGGGAAAAACAGCAGCAGCAGCAGCATCACCAATAGGATCAAGAACATCCTCACCAGCAGGACCAAAGTTAAAAACACACAAACCAAAGTTAAAAATTAAGGTGAGGATACACATGAAGAAAAAAATATTCTCTCTTTCAATAAAAAGCAAACATGGCATTATGTGACCCATAAACAGTTGCATGAGTAGAGAAAATATTTACACATTGATTATCCATCATATCTCTTAAGAAAAATATTTTCTACAGTTCACACATAAAAAAGGCATATACTAGAAAGTATATCGCTCAAAAATTAATCAATCAATTTTTGATCAAGTTGAGTATCCAATGTAGCAAAGTGTATGCATGCTATGTGTGAAAACAATGAAAGATATGACTGCAAAACTGTAAGATGGATACAGAAATCAATGCAATGCATGTGAGTCTTAAACACAAACCAAGGGTAGACTGCAAGTTAGCACAAAAACAATATAGAATAAAAATCTATATGATGCATGAACAAATACAATGTCATGATGCATGTACTAATGCAGTAAAACTAAGTTCAATTGAGATCAAATTGACAAAATTGGTTTGAGCATAGAGTTTCTAACAAAAACCCCAAAAATTTGAAAACCACTTGTTGAATTTTTTAAACAAATTGATGAATTGAGCATCACATAACACAACTCACAGAGTATAATGCTTAATTACATCCAAACAACAAGCCAATTTCATCAAATTCAACTCAATTTCACAAAAGCCCCAATTCGGATCAAGAACAAACCCTTTTTAAAAACTTGATTCGCGACTTTCGATTGATCGAAAAATACATTCGATCAATCGAATGAAACAGTCATTTTTAACACATTTTGGGACACTTTTTCGATCGATCGAAAAACACTCTGGATCGATCAAAATGGGCAGAGGCTCACTAAATTTTGAGAAAAAAAACACAGTTTTGAAAAACACAAACCTAATTTTGAAAACAACTCCTCAAAGCATTAAACAACGAAAACAAAATGCATGAGTATGAGATGGAATGCTTTTTCAAAAATCCAAATTTTAAACCCAATTTTCTCAACAAAAAAAAAAAAAAAAAAAAAAAAACAAGTTTCAATCATTTTCCCATTGAACTTTCTTAAGCAACAAATATGCTGTGCACAAATCTCAAGATATTTTCAAAATTTTCAAACTTGTAACACATTTTGCATTAAAATCAAGGAACTTTTAATCTTGAATGGCCACAACAAAATCACACACAATAAAATGTACCAAGGTTAACAAAGAGTAACTTGTGTAGTGTGTGTAACTAGCAAAGCTTAAGATACATGTGAGGTGATATGTGAATAGTAATCAATCACAAAGTCTACAAAATTCATCACATAGAATTTAAAAGAGACTATCACCTAAAGAGTTACATCCTATAACTCTCACATCTCCTAGAACAAAAGCTTGCAATCATGTAAGTTTCTTGCATTTTTGCCTCTTATTTATATGAATTGGCATTCAGCCTAATAGTACACACCGGTTTGAATTAAGTGAATTGGCATCAAGCCTAATAGTACACACCAGTTTTAATTAAATGAATTAATTGACGCTACACCTTATGTTCTTTTTGTGCATGTGCTACACTTTCTCGAGCACAAAATCTTATGATATGCACTAAGGTGTTCATGATTGGCTAGTGAACAGTGGTGAGATGGTTATTTATGCCTTTCTCAAAAGGATCAAGTCCGTCAGTCAAAAACATATGACTTCAAGATCGAGACAAAGTGATTAATAACCACAAACATCTTTCCCACACAACATGCACTACTAAACTTCAACTAGTAACGTGCAATAAAATAAGCTCATCCAAGCTAAACAAGGTACATAAACATGTTATGTAAAGATAATATGGCCAATCCTTGATTATAAATCCAAGATCTATAATACAAAACACGAAAATCTTTTTGGTTTTAACAAACAATATAACCACTTGTTGAGATTTTTTTTAAAAAAAATTTAAGACCAAAAACAAAAAACACACATTGTGTTAAATGAACAATGCAAATGCAATGCATGACAGTGCTTAACTAAGCTATAGGGGGTACATAAACAAGAAATACCAATTTCTTAATTAACCCTTGAGAACATGTACAAACTAGTACATTCTCACACAAAATAAAAAATAGCTTAGCACAAACTATTCAAGTTTCTCCATAATGTCAAGCATGTTCTAAATCAAGAGAGATATTAAAACTCATGTAATCCTCAAGAAAAATAAAACAAGACACAAAATAAAATATTTTTGTCTTTTTGAAATTTTTCAATGTTTTTGGATTTTTTTTTTAAAAAGAAACCTAGAAAAAAAACAAAACAACCAAAAACAGAAACAAGACATGTCCATAAACAATAGAAAGAATTAAAACAGGGACAAGTCAACAACACTTACCTTAAAGGATCTTTTCTCACCCATATAGCACGAGTCTTCGGCTTTGTAGGTGAAAATCCATGAGAAGCAGAGTGTATTTGAGGAATTACACTAATCTTCTGAGACAGACTAAAATCCTGCAAATTCCTTTCACAAGCCAACAAGCTTAAATTTTTCAAAATAATATGAAACAATTTATATGAACTTATGGCAGGAGCAATATCATCACATATCCTAGATTGACATACAGAATGCTTAAATTTCAACTTATGACAATTAGGACAAATGTGACCGGAGACACCACAAAAGTGACAAACAGGAACAAATTTAGGAACATCAGTATTCCTAACAGCAAATCTAGTCTCAGATTTTTGTTTTTGCCTCAACAAAGAACAATTTGGTCTAATATGACCAACAACACCACAAAGGTGACAGGTAGGCACAAAAACAGATTTATCATGCTCTCTAACAGTAGGTTTAGACTTAAGTTTAGAAACTTTAGCGTTTACATCAGAACTTTTACTTTTGTCTAACTTAGCACAATAAGCCTTTTCTTTATTATTCCTCTTGAAAGGAGGGATATAAACTTTTTCAGTTTTAGGCTTAAGAGAAACAGAAACAATTCTGTTATCATCAGCAGGCTTGGTATTAATCAAATTTTCAAGTTTAGCTTTAGACTCAGCTAACTCTTGTTCCAAGCTTTTCATCTTCTCATCTTGAGAGGAAATTTGATTTCTCAAAAATTCATTCTTTTTATTAGATTCAACCAATCTAACAAGCAATTCATCTTTTTCAAAATTAGCCAATTTTAACTCTTCCTTGAATTTCTTAAAAATTTTCAAAGATTTAGATAATTCCTTGCGAAGAGTTTCAAAAGCATCAAAAAAATCAGCAGAAACAATAGTGTCCTTTCTATTCAACACATCATAGGCATCAACAAAATCAGCAGAAGCATGAACAGAAACATGATCAGAAAGACACTTCAAATTATCCATGACAACAGGGGTCAAGGATCAGCTCAAAGATCAAAAGATCTACAACAGAAGAGCTACCCGCTCTGATACCACTTGATAGGAAATTTAGACCCCTTAAACCACAATTAGATTGCGTAGCCTAAATTAATTAGCCAAGTTGTTACTTAGTCAAATTAAACAGTTCTAGGTTAAAACAATCACAAAATCATATCATGCATATAAAACATATAAAGCAGCGGAAATAATAAATAACACAAGATATGATCACCCAGGAAAACCAAACCGGTAAAAAACCTGAGGAGGATTTTACCCACCTATCCTCAAGGCAAACCTGAATTCACTATTTGAAAGAACCGAAGTTTATACAAAAGGACTTATAAGCTCCCCGCTTGACTTCCTAATGCTACCCACCAGTAGAACTTACTGACACGACCCCGTGCAAGCTCCGAATCCACGGACTCCTTCTTTCTTGGATTCTCCTTCAAGTACAAGCACCCACGCTTGATATTCTTTAAGCTTTAATGGCAGCAACCTTGTTAATCATCAAGATGTTGAAATAATCTCTACCTTGAAAACCCTAAGTTTATGTGAAGGAAAACTCCTCAAATATCTCACAAGAGATTCACATAAACAGCAAATATGAGCAACAAAGACTTAGAGAGGTTTGGGTACAAAACCCTTATAAAAGGAGGCACAAGAGGCACTCTAATCTCTCTCACTAAAGTCTCAAAAACGTTCTAGGGTTTTCCTTATATATATAAGAGTTTTACTTGAACCCCAAGACATTTAAATAGAGTTTGGGCTGAACTGGAACTCTGCAGAAAAATAAATCTGTACGTGGTTCGATCGATCGAGTCTAATTTTCGATCGATCGAGACTTACAGATTTAGTCCAATAAATTCTGCAATCACTCGATTCCAATTTTACAAATAAACATACTTTGAGCAAGCCTAAACCTAGACTAAATGTTTTGATCATGGTTTGCCAACAAAATACAAATTGAAGTTTTAATACATTAATTCCTAATTTCTTAGAACCCAACAAGTAATACTGAAACTCAGTCTACAACATCAACCCTGTTTGGGCACTATGCATCATAATAGCCATTTCATATAATGAAATCCATAGAATAAATGAACAGAAATGAAGAGAAATGACCTGTAGGTTGGCTTGAATCCGAGTGAACACATTTAAATTTTAATAACTTTTATATGAAGTAAATTGGGTCAAACTAGAACCTGATATGACCCAACCTATATTGCCAAGTAAATAATCATTAAGGTAGACTCAATTCCTAATCTTTCCTTTAAGAAATCAATTCATTATATACGTATTCTTTGCAACCTTTTTTTAAATTTTTTTTTTTTTTTATTATGAATATATATCACATTACGTTCAGTTTGGCCGTAAATTGCTAAAATTATTTAACTTGAGTAATTGTAAATTGTATTAATCTTAAGATATATCACATGCAAATTGAAATATATGATATTTTATCAAATTAAATGCTACTAATTAGTTGTCATCATAAATAATTATCTTGAGAAAGTAGAAACCAATTGGTGATGCAATTATTTCTATATTTAAAAATGGTCACTTTGCTTTTGTAGGATTTGCAGCTTGTTTGAAGTTTACCCTCTTCTTTTTGTGGGCAAACAGTGGGATTGATAAGGGGTAAGTAAAATTTGCTTTTTAATTCCCTTAAATTGTAAAATGATGTGTCTAAATTATTGCTGTGGTGGGTTGTTGTTTTGGAGCAAGCGGGTGGCTTGCATGGAGAGAAAAGGTGGTGTTTTTTTTTATATATATTGAGAGTGTTGTTTGTTTTGTGAATATTGTCTTATTGGTCAATTTGTAGCCAATTTCTCATATTTTGTCTAAGTAAATACATATAGTATGCTGTGGTGGGTTGTTTTTTGGGAGCAAGCAGGTGGCTTGTATGGAGAGAAAATGTTGTGTTTTTTATATTGGGAGTGTTGTTTGTTTTGTGAATATTTTGTTATTGTTCAATTTGTTGTCAATTTCTCATATTTTGTCTAAGTAAATACATAGTGTAGGTGCGCCTCATAATTCAGCACATATCAATGGATAAGAGTTGGATGGACGCTAGAAGGGGTTCCGAAGAATACGTCCATGGGCTTGACTCATTTGTGGAGTTTGCTACTCACACGGCATGCCAAGGGAAGATCTCATGTCCTTGTCAAAACTGTAGGCATAGACATTACCTGTACTCATTTGGGATGGTGAAGAATTATAGAACTTGGGTGTTTAGTGGGGAATTTAAGTCCACATTAACCACTACTGAAGGTGGAAGTAGTTGTGTGCTTGAGAGTTTGGATCAATATGGCGATTTCCATAGGATGCTGCATGACTTACACCCCATGCATGATATGGCACCGGCTTCATTGGACAAAGGTCCTAGTGTGCAACAAGGTCTAGATGGTCCTTTTGTGCAACAACCGGTTAAAGGTCCCAATGATGATGCAAAAAAGTTTTACGATCGAATACAAGATGTGGAGAAACCTTTATACAAAGGGTGTACAACATTTAGCATATTCTCAACCATTGTGGTTTTGTACCACTTAAGGACTCTTTGTGGTTGGACTAACAAATTGTTCACTTTGTTACTCCAAGTCTTGCAAGATTTACTTCCTTCAGATACTAAGTTGCCAAAAGATTGTTACGAGGCTAAGAAGATAATTACGGATTTGGGTTCGAGTTATGAGAAGATTCCTGCTTGTCCTAATGACTGCATGCTTTATTGGAAGGAAAAGAGTAACCTTGATGCTTGCCCATATTGTGAGGTATCAAGATGGAAACCACCCAAGTCGCCTGTAGCTGATAAGACATAGGCTTCATCAAGCAAGAGCAAGAAAAAAGCTACAAAGGTCCTACATTGGTTCCCTTTAAAGCTAAGATTGCAACAACTCTTTCTATCATCCGAACTAGCCACTAATATGAAATGGCTACTGGTCGAACAAATGATGAGGTAATAAGGTATCCCGCTAATTCTAAAGCTTGGAAAGAATTTGATGATAAGTATGTAGAGTTCGCATCTGACCCCCGCAATGTCAGACTTGGGTTAGCAGCGGATGGGTTTAACCCGTATGGAAAGATGAGTACCATACATAGTACATGGTCGATTGTTTTGGTTCCAAACAACCTCCATCCGTGGATGTGCATGAAAAGGTCTTCCTTGATTTTGTCACTTGTAATTCCTGGTCCAACCTCACTTGGGATTGCTATAAATGTGTACTTACAGCCTTTGGTAGAAGAATTAAGAGAGCTATGGGATGTTAGAGTCGAATCATTTGATGCATCTTCTAATACCAGATTCCAATTGCGTGCAGCACTGATGTGGAACATAAATGATTTTCCTGCATATGCTGACGTTTCCGATTGTAGTACGAAGGGTATGCTTGCATGTCCATGTTGCATGTATGATACCGAGTCTCGTTACCTTAAACATGGCTGGAAAGTTTGTTACATGGGACATAGGCGATGATTGGATAACGATCACGAGTTTTATGAAGATGGTATAAATTTTGATGGGATTAAGGAGTTTAGATTGGCTCCAATGACACCATCGGGCTCAGACATCATGCAACAAACAGAGAAGTTAGTTGGACGTTGTCTTGGGAAGAAGCATTAAGCTCTTTATAACAAAAGAAATAGGGGGGAGACGACATTGCCCTCATTGCTAATATGTTGTCTTGTTTATTTATGAGTACTAGGCGAAGATGAGAGAGCTTATGGCAACGGGGTCACAGTTGCAGGGAGACGACATTAAGGCTGGCATACTTTGGCAGCCTGACGATGCATTTGGACAGGTCATCGATCCAGAGAGAAGTGGCTGTGTCAGAGGGGTAGGCTCTAGTCTAACCCCCTTTAGCAATCATGCAAGTTCAATGGATGACAGTACACCACCTCCAACATCTACTACAACCGATCAAAGGGTTCAGGAGTTGTCTGCTCAAGTAGAAGCAATGAGGGAGAAATGCACTCGTTATGATGCCATTGAAGCTGAAGTGAGGCTAATGAGGAGGATGTTGACCTAACTGTACCCATCGTTTCCCACTATGTCTATGGTAAGAAGTTTGAATTACAATGTATGTTGTGTGTCATATTTATTAGATATATGCCTGTGCATGTTTATTAGATATGGTAATGTAAATTGTGGCCCCATGATAATGGAAAACACCATGCTTTTCTTTCCTTGAAAACACAGTAACATCTTCAATAACCATAAATCTGTAAGATGTAAGTGGAATGCCTCATTGAACAACTCATTGAAAATTACCCATAAGGGTCATATATAGTACAATCGTGTCTCTTGTTTAGTTCAATCTCTATCTATGCCTATTATGTATGTATGTCTTAATTTTACTTAGGTTTCAAATGGGTCAGTGGCTCTCATGTAAAATAAGTTCACGTTGTCTTTGTTGTGGTCAGCATCAGAGTTTCATTGTGTCACAAATTTCATTCAAAGATGCAATCTTGTTGAGATATTATAGAGCAAATGGGTTTTTAGAAGTTATCTTGAATTTAAAGTCACCCTATAAGTTTTTATTTATTTTTTATTTTAAATTTTTATGTTGTTTATTAAATTTTCATTTTAACTTATTTTAGTTATTAACTTTGTTGTGGTTTTGTGACTGGGAGCTTGGAAAACATTTTCCTTTTCTATGTATTGATAGTTGTTTGGTACTTATTTGTACCTAATCACTTATTGAATCTTTTGCATAAATTGCTCACTAATCATTTTCTGAGAAATTTATTGAGACCAATGCCAAGAAAGTTTTGATACATAATTTTTTTTTTTTAAATTTATATTTGAAAATATTCATAAAATTCTCAAATAGAAATTCATTTTGAGTATAATTTTGATTGACTGCCTACCTTCAAATCTCCCTTGAGAACTAAAGTGAGTGACTAGCTATGGACACAACAAAGGCAATACCTTTTTCCCAAAACCAAGTGACAATTGTCTTGGAGTTATAGCTTTGATTATTGCCATACAGCCGCTCAGGAATTAGTTTCCTTTTAGCAAAATAAGACAATTGGGTTTATTTGAATTTGAGAAAGAAGTAGAAGAGAGGGGAAGGAAGGATGGAGAGGTGATTTGTAAGGCATAGTAATTGATTGATACTAGGGAAGTTTGCTTTTATGTACTGGTTGAAGAGTGGTGTCACTTTTGTTAAGCAGTTTTTAGTTTGTTAATTATAAGTGACTTTATGAGTGAACTGAATTAGTTGGATAGCGCAACATGAGAGTGCCCACTTGAAGGAAATAAGTTTTAAAGCTGTAGCTTATTTAATTGAACTTATTTAAGGGTTTAGCTAATATAGAATGTGATATCTAAAACATGTTTCTCATATAACTTAATGTATTGCTTGGTTCTTTTTAGGAGAGTTAGAGTTAAGGTTTGAACATTTCCTCTACACTTTTATATATATGTTTGCCATAGTGTATTTTTTAGTCCACTTGGGTTATGTTCTAAATAGACTCTTTTTGTTAAGTGCAGTTATACTTTTATCTAAGTTGGTCATTTTTTAGCATGACAAATAAATAAAAATAAACTCTCTCCTTAAACAAGCACTAGTCTAAGTACCTTACTACAATTCAAGGCTGTTTTGGTGCTAGACTTGCTCATTATTTGGTCTAGATTGTATGGTAAAAAGACTTGTTTTACTTTGTGGGGAGCTACTATGGCTTGTCTTTTATGGACCATTTGGAGGGAAATAAATTTGAGAGTTTTTGAAGGAACAAAAAGTTCAAATGCTTAACTGAAATCTCAAATTTTGAGTGTGTTTTAATTGCTAATGTCGAACTTGGTAGTAATACTAGTGATATTGTGTCATTCAGCTACTAATTTTGTTGTTTAGTACACTAATCCATTGTGTGTTTCTTAATTTGTAGGATAGTGACGGTGATTCTGTAGTGGATATCCAGTCTCTCGGTGCTCAGTGCTTATCATTTGATGATACGCAGTAGGCGATACTTTGGGCCCTATTTTGGAGTAGTTACTGTGACATATTGATATTTATAATAAAGTTTCAAACTTTGAAATATATACACATCATAGTTGGAAACTTTATTATAACATTCTAGACAATTGGAATGTATTCTTTTGTGCAGGACATTCTATATAGTTAGAATGTATTCTTTTGTGCAGGACATTCTACATAGTTGTGTAGAATGTATTATTTTGTTCATAACATTCTAGACACTTGGGATGTATTATTTTCTGTATAACATTCTAGACATTTGGGATGTAATTATTGATATGGTGTAATTAAATATATTTAGTTTGTTGGTTTAATGTGTTATTGTATTTACTATTAGAGAATATGAATTGTGGTTCATTACAGTTGCTATAAAATATGTATTGGAAAATATGTATTGTAGGTACATTACAGGTGTTAAAAAAATTATATAAAAAAAGACCTATTGCGGCGCTTTAAAAACTGCTGGAATATGGTATGAGCAGAAGGTATAGGCATATGCCTTATACCAGAAGTTCTCAAAGCGCTGGTATAGGCAGAACCTATTGTGGCAGTTTAAAAGTGTTGGTATAGGTCTTTCAATTATATTCATTGAAGACATGGAATAGGTATTGCCTATGCTAGCCCTTTTAAAAGCGTTGGTATAGGTTGTATTCATATTTTCATAAATACCCTATAGGGGCGGTTATAAAACCACTGGTATAGATAGACCTATAACGGCACTTTTTAATTAAAAAAAAGCGCCGGTATAGGCCCTGCAATCCGCTAGTACAAGTCTTCAAAGCTATTGGTAAAGGCTGTTCAACACAAGTAAAAATGCCAAAACAGGGTTTGAAAAGTGCTAAGACATATCTTGGCGCTTTTGAAAAGCACTGGTACAGGTCCAACGACCCTATATCGACTGTCACTGCACAGCAGTTTGAAGCACCGAGAAAAAAAACATCAGGATAAGCATTTTGACCCTATTCCGGCTCTTTCTGGGGCTATCCCAGCAGTTTTGCAAATGCTAGGATAGCCCCATTTTTTTGTAGTGATCTCAGCATAAAAGTAGTGTGCTTTTGAAGAAGCCTTATTGAACCTTTCTTCATCAATCTTTTCTTGTGTGTAGAGTCTTCATTCATCTAAAAATGTTCACATAGGTGTCCAAGATTTGTGCAAATCTAAAAGAGATCTGGCTTGCAATCATGTAAGATAGTATCTAATGAGATGTTTCATAGAGCATTCTTCTCATATTTGGTAGACCCTTTATAGTTTATACATTTAAAAATGGGCTTTGCATGATAGGGTCTTATAATTTTATGTCCACATTTTTCGTTTTATTGTAAAAAATAGTTTTTACGACATTATGAGCCCATTTGTTTAGGTGTTTAGATTGCTCAAAACAGTAGTTTAGCGAATCGCAATTTCGGGCATATGTTTGGCTAGGCGATATCTGCGACATTGCATTTAAATTCCGCAGATTTTTGCGATTTTGAAAATGCAATTTTCTAATGCTTTTTCAGCATCGTGCGATTTGGAAGATTGGGTTGCCGCTAATTGTTTCGGTTGAAAACCCAAATTAGCCTCAACTTTAGGATAATATTTACCAAAATACTAGCCTATCCCTTCTCCATATATATATATATATATATATATCTCATTAGTCATTAGTTCTCCTCACCAGTTTCACAATATTCGCTTCTTTCTTCTCTGTTATTGCTCAGTTGCTCTCTTCGATAATCGTCGTTGTTCTTCATCACGATCTCCAGGTAAACATTCTCCATTACTCTAAAATTATTATATTGATTTAGGCTTTTGCATGTTAGTTTAGATGACTAATTAAACTCAAAATATTAGAACTTACCTTGACTGAGGGATTTGTTGTTATTGCTGCTGTTTCTTTACTGGTTGTGAAGTTTTTAAAACAATTTCAGATAGATGGGGTTGATCAAAACCATTTGGATTGGATGGGATTAGCTTTTATTGCCAAGTAAAAAAGATACTGGTTATTATTGCCAAGTAAAAAAGAACACACAAAATAAAAATCCATAATCCAAAGTTAAAAAAAATAAAAAATGTATGGACAAATCACAAACAGACAAATAAAAAACACTAATTTATTGTTAAAATTGTTGTTAAGATTAATTATTTTATGTCTACCAATGCACTTTTGCCTATTTTATTAATTATAATTATAAATATACTAAACTGAAAGACAAAAAAATCACAACAATGTGAACAAACTACACTGTAGGATACTACAAATTTTACTATATAAAACTTACAAATTAATGTATTGCTAATTTTTTTTTTAAATATTCATGGCTACATCAAATATGTAAATTTTATATAATAAAATTTGTATCAACTTTGTATTAACTTTAACATTTTTCATATTAATTAGTCTAACGACCATTGCCTCTTAGCCACTTGACACGAACTACCATCTAGTATTACCTAACACTAGAGCAATCTTTGTAAAATGAGAAAAGCTCCACATTTTACTCAATCAACTCCTAAAGTCTTTCATATCAGTCTATATATAACTGTGTAAAATCCAACCACAATTACAGTAACTATGTAAATTATCTTGAGGACGAAGGAATAGAGTGGATAGTAAATTATTGTCTGTGATGAAAGATAAACAATTAAAAAAATTAAGAAAAAAATTAATATTTTAATGAAATAGAGTTTAGAATAGATAATTCATATGACATCTTTAAATAGTGATTATGTAAAAATTAATTAATTTTTTTTAGTAATAGTTTCAATTTATGTCGTCCACTATTGATAATTAATCTTTATTATTAGACAAAGACAAAAATAAAGAAAAAAAAAAAAAAAAAGCACAACCACAACTATCATCATTCAACAAAAGACGACGGAAATTCTAATGGCCCATTTGGTACATAAACTTAAACAAATGTTTTCAATTTTTAAACAACATTACATGCATTTCCATACACTTTTTCACCCACACATATTTCCAAAAAAGCTGAAAATTGTTATTTAAACACACGTACCAAATGGGCCCTAGCTTTCTTAATTAGTCTATCACCTAGTACCCACATTCTATTTGTATCCATTTTTATTTTTAAAGGTAAATTACATATTTGGTAGGGGTGACAAAATTGGACACGACTTGCGAACCTGATAGGACATGACACGAAATTAGCAAGTTATGAGTTGAGGCTTAATGAGTTCGTGTTATATTCGGATTGACCCGTTTAATAAATGAGTTATGTTAGTGTTCAACCCATGGAATTTGTTTGATCTGTCTGAGCCATTTAATTAAATGACATTTTACTAATTACTCTTTCAACCCTAGGTATATAAACTTATTAGTTGTTGTGGTTTGTTTTCTTTGACATATTGTGATTGGTTATTTGTGATATTGAGATATACTTTAATTTTGAATGATTATTTGTGATGCAATTACTTGTTAGTTCTGGATTTTATATCAAAAATATTTATTTGTTTGTTTTTTCATAAATTTTTTTTTTCATTTTGATAAAATCTAATAAACAGGTTGATATGATTGACTCGTTTAATAAATGGGTCATATTATGGTTGATGAATTTTAACCCGTTTAATAAACATGTCTGGTTAGTGTTGACTTGTATAGTCAGATACTTTTGAGTTGACACGACATAAACCCGACACGCGAACACGAATTGACACCCCTAGAATTTGGTTCTTATCATTTATACCATATTTTATTTTACTGTATAATTTTTTAATTATATCAATTTGGTCTTTAATCTTTTAGTGCTATGTCAATTTAGTCATTGTCGTTACCTTTTGGATGAAAATGGTTGACGTTTGCCATGTCAGTAATTTTTACTAACAGTAGGGACTAAATTTATATGGTACTGAAATGTTAAGAATCAAATTGACATATTTGGTTTCTCAAAAAAAAAAATTTGACATATTTGGAATGTTAGAGATTAAATAGAGATTAAATTAAAATATGGTGGAAAGGAGAGGGACAAATTAGTAATTTACCCTATTTTAAAATATACTATCTCCTTCTCTATCTCTAGTAGCTAGTAGAGAGAGAAAGAAAGATATATATATATATATATATAGAGAGAGAGAGAGAGAGAGAGAGAGAGAGAGAGAGAGAGAGAGAGAGAGAGAGAGAGAGAATTACTAGAAGTAGATCGGCAGAGACGATAGACAGAAGTGGTGGAGGTGATGAATCGGTGGCAGAGTGGAGCCTTGGAGTTGGAGGAAGGCAAATAAGAGTTGTGAGAGGCAGAGAACTCTCCATTGAGACTTAGACTGAGACTAAGACTGAGGCACACAAATTGGGTTAAAACTAATAACTCCTGTCCTGGGTTTTCTGTTGTAATCGTTTTGTTAAAATTTTTGTCTAAAAGTATTTTTTTTCCTTTGTTATCTGGATTTGTGAATTGTGAAAATTTATTTGTCTAAATGTTTTTCTTTTTTGATATCTAGCCCAACTGCCCAAAAGATAAAATTCTTGTGTAAATATAACTTGGGTTGCACTAGTATTTAAGATGACAAGAGATAGTTGACTAGTAGTAGTAAAAAAACAGACCTTCTTTCTCCTTCGGTTTCTCTCTGATTGTATGTTCCCCTAAAACCAATACCTCACAATGTCGTCTGCTTTCGATGCACTTATGTCCGATGCTTGTGCCGCCGCTGCCAAGAAAAAGCCTCAACCCCAACTAAACCCTTCTTTTCCTAAAAAATGCAAAACTCTTGATTCTAACCCACCCTAAAACCCTAAAACCACCAAACTCCCCAATGAGAATGTAAACAAAAGACTTAATTTGTTTGGGCTAGAGAGGGTTGAGCATTTGAAGATAAAAATGTCCAAATTGTGTATCTTTTGGCTAATAGGATTGCCCCAGTGCATGAGGGGTTAGAGCTTGGAATTGGGGAGGCTTCGATCATTAACGTGCTTGCTGAGGCTTATGGGAGGACTAAGGTTGGGCTTAGAAAACTATACAATCAATTGGGAGGTTGGGGTCTTGTTGCAAAAGCTTGTCGTTCATCTCAAACTATGATGAGCAAGCCTAATGCCTTAACTGTTACCAAGGTCTTTAATACCTTCCACCTCATTGCTAAGGTATTATCATAGTTATAACTTCTTTTCAAATAAGTTATTATACCCTACTTTTCTTTTTGTTTTTATGTTTTCAACCTATTACCAACAATTTATAACTTATAAGACTATCCATCCATAATTGTATTACATGGTATCTAAAACTACACATTCCAACTAATTATTATGGGAGAAGTAAGTGCCAAGTTTAGCTATAGCTCATTGGTTTTTAAATCTATTTTCTTTGTTATAAGTATGCATGTGATTATTTTGTCATAGGAATAATTAATATTTCGATTTAGAATAAAGAATATCAATGTTGTGATGCTTGGTTTGGGTTGACTCATCAAAATGAGTTGGATTATGATGGAAATTTAGATCCCTTAAACCACAATTAGATTGAGTAACCTAGATTAATTAGTCAAGTTGTTACTTAGTCAAATTAAACAATTCTAGGTTAAAACAATCAAATAATCATATCATGCATATAAAACATATAAAGCAGCGGAATAATAAAAAACACAAGATATGATCACCCAGGAAACCACACGGTAAAAATCTGGGGAGGATTTGACCCACCGATCCTCAAGGCAAACCATAATTCACTATGAAAGAATTGAAGTTCTTACAAAAGGACTACAAGCTCCCCCGCTCGACTTCCTAATGCTACCAACCAGTAGAACTTCCTGACACGACCACGCGCAGGCTCCGAATCCACGAACTACTTCTTTCTTGAATTCTTCAATCAGCTACAAGCTCCCCGCTTGTTTTTCTTTAAACTTCAATGGCTGCAACCTTGTTGATCATCAAGATGTAGATAATATCTCTACCTTGAAAACCTTAAGTTTATGTGAAGGAAAGTTCCTCAAGGATCTCACAAGAGATTCACATAAACAGCAAATATAAGCAACAAAGACTTAGAGAGGTTTGGGTACAAAATCCTAAAAATAAAATGAGGCACAAGAGGCACTCTAATCTCTCTCTCTAAAAGTCTTAAAAACGTTCTAGGGTTTTCCTTATATATAGGAGTGTTTTACTTGGACCTCAAGACGTTTAAACAGTGTTTGGGCTGAACTGGAACTCTGCAGAAAAATAAATCTGTACGTGGTTCGATCGATCGAGACTTACAGATTTAGTCCAATAAATTCTGCTATCACTCGATTCCAATTTTACAAATAAACATACTTTGAGCAAGCCTAAACCTAGACTAAATGTTTTGATCATGGTTTGCCAACAAAATACAAATTGAAGTTCTAATACATTAATTCCTAATTTCTTAGAACCCAACAATCTCCCCCTTTGGCAATCCATGACAAAACACATCACAAACATGAAATGCTCAAAGTTACAAATAGCCCAATACAAAGATAATGCTCATAACAACAAATCCAACCTAACTACTATCCATCAGTTGCAAGTATAGACAGCAGCTCAATTGAATCAACCTGTATATTTCCTGAAACACTAAACAAAACGCATAAATGCATGTGTGACAGAAAAACAGTAAATCAACAAATAAATTCTTGACTTCACAAAATACAAAATAAAGACATATATCATGAATAACTCATAAATATAAATCAATGAGCGGTGAACAAGAAACAGAAATAAAAACATAAGTAAACTAACTCTCCCCCTAAGTTAGATACAACAAAAAGTTTTTATTTTCTTCCCTTTCAAAAATAATTTCAACTCCCCCTAAATAAGACAAACAGGTCATCTATGTCATCTATGTCTCCCCCTTTTTGTCACGTATTGACAAAGACTACCTAATCAGAAGGTAGATAGAAAATATACGCAACAGAGTAAGAGAAAATAGAGACAACTCCCCCTATGAAGAGCAACAACTCCCCCTAAGAACCACAAAGGTTTAAAAAAAATTTCTCCCCCTAAAAAAATAGGAAAAACAAAACAAGTTGTGAGAAAAACAACTTTGGGGAAAAATAAAAGAGGGTAGGGAACAGCAGCAGCAGGATCAGAAACAGCCTCATCAACATGACCAAAGTTAAAAACACACAAACCAAAGTTAAAAACTAAGGTGAGGATACACATGAAGAAAAAATATTCTCTCTTTCAATAAAATGCAAACATGGCACTATGTGACCCATAAACAGTTGCATGAATAGAGAAAATATTTGCACATTGATTATCCATCATATCTTTTAAGAAAAATATTTTCTACAGTTCACACATAAAAAAGGCATATACTAGAAAGTACATAGCTCAAAAATTAATCAATCAATTTTTTAATCAAGTTGAGTACCCAATGTAGCAAAGTGTATGCATGCTATGTGTGAAAACAATGAGAGATATGACTGCAAAACTACAAGATGGATACAGAAATCAATGCAATGCATGTGAATCCTAAACATAACCAAGGGCAGACTGCAAATTAACACAAAAACAATATAGAATAAAAATCTATATGATGCGTGAACAAATACAATGCCATGATGCATGTACTAATGCAGTAAAATATTAAGTTTAATTGAGATCAAATTGACAAAATTGGTTTGAATATAGAGTTTCTAACAAAAACCCCAAAAATTTGAAAACCACTTGTTGAAATTTTTTTTAAAAATTGATGAATTAAGCATTACAAAACACAACACATGAATTATAATGCCTAATTACATCAAAACAACAAGCCAATTGCATCAAATTCAACTCAATTTCACAAAAGCCCAAATTCGGATCAAGAACAAACCCTTTTTAAAAACCTGATTCGCAACTTTCGATTGATCAAAAAATACATTCAATCGATCGAATGAAACAGTCATTTTTAAACAAATTAAAGCACTTTTTCGATCGATCGAAAATCAGAATAGATCGATCGAACTGGGCAGAGGCTCACAAAATTTTTGAGAAAAAAACACAGTTTTGAAAAACACAAACCTAATTTTGAAAACAACTCCTCAAAGCATTAAACAACAAAAACAAAATGCATGAGTATGAGATGGAATGCTTTTTCAAAAACCCAAATTTGTAAACCCAATTTTCTCAAAAACAAGTTTCAATCATCCTCCATTGAATATTCTTAAGCAACAAATATGCTGTGCACAAATCTCAAGATATTTTCAAAATTTTCAAACTTGAAACACATTTTGCATTAAAATCAAGGAACTTTTAATCTTGAATGGCCACAACAAAATCACACACAATAAAATGTACCAAGTTTAACAAAGAGTAACTTGTGTAGTGTGTGCAACTAGCAAAAGCTTGAGATACATGTGAGGTGATATGTGAATAGCAATCAATCACAAAGTCTACAAAATTCATCATATAGAATTTAAAAGAGACTATCACCTAAAGAGTTACATCCTATAACTCTCACATCTCCTAGAACAAAAGCTTGCAATCATGTAAGTTTCTTGAAATTTTTGCCTCTTATTTATGTGAATTGGCATTAAGCCTAATAGTACACATCGGTTTGAATTAAGTGAATTGGCATCAAGCCTAATAGTACACACCAGTTTTAATTTAATTGAGGCTACACCTTATATTTTTTTTGTGCATGTGCTACATTTTCTCGAGCACAAAATCTTATGATATGCACTAAGGTGTTCATGATTGGCTAGTGAACAGTAGTGAGATGGTTATTTATGCCTTTCTCAAAAGGATCAAGTCCAACAGTCAAATAACATGTGACTTCAAGATTAAGACAAAGTGATTAACACCATAAACATTTTTCCCACACAACATGCACTACAAAGTTTCAACTAGTAAAGTGCAAAAAAGTAAGCTCATCCAAGCTAAACAAGGTACATAAACATGTTATGTAAAGATAAGGTGGCCAATCCTTGATTATAAATCCAAGATCTATAATACAAAACACAAAAATCTTTTTGGTTTTAACAAACTTTATAACCACTTGTTGAGATTTTGAACAAAATTTATGACCAAAAACAAAAAACACACATTGTGCTAAATGAACAATGCAAATGCAATGCATGACAATGCTTAACTAAGCTATAGAGGGTACACAAACAAGAAATATCAATTTCTGAATTAACCCTTGAGTACATGTACAAACTAGTACATCCTCACACAAAATCAAAAATAACTTAGCACAAACTATTCAAGTTTCTCCACAATGTCAAGCATGTTCTAAATCAAGAGAGATATCAAAACTCATGTAATCCTCAAGAAAAATAAAACAAGACACAAAATAAAATATTTTTGTCTTTTTGAAAATTTTCAATGTTTTTGGATTTTTTTTAATAAAAAAAAACAACCTAGAAAAAACAAAACAACCAAAAACAAAAACAAGATATGTCCATAAACAATAGAAAGAATTAAAACAGGGACAAGTCAGCGACACTCACCTTAAAGGATCTTTTCTCACCCATATAGCACGAGTCTTTGGCTTTGTAGGTAAAAATCCATGAGAAGCAGAGTGTATTTGAGGAATCACACTAGTCTTCTGAGACAGACTAAAATCCTGCAAATTCCTTTCACAAGCCAACAAGCTTAAATTTTTCAAAAGCATATGAAACAATTTATATGGACTTATGGCAGGAGAAACATCATCACATATCCTAGATTGACATACAGAATGGTTAAATTTCAATTTATGACAATTAGGACGAATGTGACCGGAGACACCACAAAAGTGACAAACAGGAACAAATTTAGGAACATCAGTATTCCTAACAGCAAATCTAGTCTCAGATTTTTGTTTTTGCCTCAACAAAGAACAATTTGGTCTAATATGACCAACAACACCACAATGGTGACAAGTAGGCACAAAAACAGATTTCTTATGCTCTCTAACAGTAAGATTAGACATAGGTTTAGAAACTTCAGCGTTAATATCAGAACTTTTACCTTTGTCTAACCTAGCAAAATAAGTCTTTTCTTTATTATTCCTCTTGAAAGGAGGGATATAAACTTTTTCAGTTTTAGGCTTAAGAGAAACATAAACAATTCTGTTATCATCAGCAGGCTTGGTACTAATCAAATTTTCAAGTTTAGCTTTAGACTCAGCTAACTCTTGTTCCAAACTTTTCATCTTCTCATCTTGAGAGGAAATTTGATTTCTCAAAAATTCATTCTTTTTATTAGACTCATCTAATCTCACAATCAAATCCTCTTTTTCAAGATTAGCCAATTTTAACTATTCTTTAAATTTCTTAGCAGTTTTCAAAGATTTAGATAATTCCTTACGAAGAGTTTCAAAAGCATAAAAAAAATCAGCAGAAGCATGAGCAGAAGCATGATCAGAAACACAATTCAAATTATCCATGACAACAGGGGTCAAGGATCAGCTCTTAGATCAAAAGATCTACAACAGAAGAGCAACCCGCTCTGATACCACTTGATGGAAATTTAGACCCCTTAAACCACAATTAGATCGAGTAGCCTAGATTAATTAGCCAAGTTATTACTTAGTCAAATTAAACAATTCTAGGTTAAAACAATCAAATAATCATATCATGCATATAAAACATATAAAGCAGCGGAATAATAAAAAACACAAAATATGATCACCCAGGAAATCACACGATAAAAACCTGGGGAGGATTTGACCCACCGATCCTCAAGGCAAACCAGAATTCACTATGAAAGAATTGAAGTTCTTACAAAAGGACTACAAGCTCCCCCGCTCGACTTCCTAATAGTACCAACCAGTAGAACTTCCTGACACAACCACGCGCAGGCTCCAAATCCACGAACTACTTCTTTCTTGAATTCTTCAATCAGCTACAAGCTCCCCGCTTGCTTTTCTTTAAGCTTCAATGGCTGCAACCTTATTGATCATCAAGATGTAGATAATATCTCTACCTTGAAAACTCCAAGTTTATGTGAAGGAAAGCTCCTCAAGGATCTCACAAGAGATTCACATAAACAGCAAATATAAGCAGCAAAGACTTAGAGAGGTTTGGGTACAAAACCCTAAAAATAAAATGAGGCACAAGAGGCACTCTAATCTCTCTCTCTAAAAGTCTTAAAAACGTTCTAGGGTTTTCCTTATATATAGGAGTATTTTACTTGGACCTCAAGACATTTAAATAGAGTTTGGGCTGAACTGGAACTCTGCAGAAAAATAAATCTGTACGTGGTTCAATCGATCGAGTCTAATTTTCGATCGATCGAGACTTACAGATTTAGTCCAATAAATTCTGCAATCACTCGATTCCAATTTTACAAATAAACATACTTTAAGCAAGCCTAAACCTAGACTAAATGTTTTGATCATGGTTTGCCAACAAAATACAAATTGAAGTTCTAATACATTAATTCCTAATTTCTTAGAACCCAACAGATTATTTGGACAATTGGTTAGATATATATTAACATGAGAGTTATGGTTTGTTTTTAATATATATATATATATATATATCTACACTAATTTGACTGGAAAGGTCTTCTAACATACTTCACTAATATAAATTGTATCCAGGAAACAAGTATTGTGGTGTTTGTTAGCTTCTAAAGACTTAGGATTTTATGTATTTAGAACTCTAATGTGTAATATTGGTAAATCATGATCAAAATAGGTTGTTTAGTCTTGTTTAGGCTTGCTCAAAGTTGTGTAATTCATGTAAAGTTGGAATCGAGCTGATGCAGAAGCTATTGTGCATTTCAGCCTAGCTCGATCGATCGAAGCTTAGACTCGATCGGTCGAAAGTTGGCCAGATTGCGTTTTTCTGCAGATTTTTAACTCAACCCTATCTCATTAAAATGTTTAGGGTTTTATATTTTTTCCCTAGGTATATAAGGCAAACCCTAGCCACGTTTTAGGTGTGGCTCTTGTTGCTCTTGTTGCTCATATTTACGGTTTTGTGTAAATCTCTTGTGAGATTTTTGAAGAGTTTTCCTTTACACAAAGCTTAGGGTTTTCAAGGAGAAGATGTTATCTATA
This sequence comes from Quercus gilva, assembly GCA_023621385.1. Lineage (NCBI taxonomy): Eukaryota > Viridiplantae > Streptophyta > Magnoliopsida > Fagales > Fagaceae > Quercus > Quercus gilva. The sequence continues at coordinate 37,833,475 of CM042480.1, forward strand.
TCTTGATGATCAACTCAGTTGCTGCCATTGGAGCCTAAAGAAAAACAAGTGGGGGTGCTCGTACTTATGGAGAATCCAAGAAAGAAAGAGTCCGTGGATTCAGAGCTTGCACGTGGTTGTGTTTGTAAGTTCTACTGGTGGGTAGCAATAGGAAGTCAAGCGTGGGGGCTTGTAAGTCTTATTGTATGAACTTCAATTCTTTCACATAGTGGATTCAAGTTTACCTTGAGGATAGCTAGGTCAAATCCTCCCCAGGTTTTTACCGTGTGGTTTCCTGGGTCATCATATCTTGTGTTCTTTATATTTCCGCTGCTTTATATGCTTGATATGATTATATGATTGTGTTAACCTAGAATTGCATAATTTGACTAAGTTAATCATTTAGCTAATTCTCTAGGTTAATCATTTTGTTGTTTTAAGGGGTCTAAAAACCTAACAAGTGGTATCAGAGCAGGTAGCTCTCTTGTTGTTGATCTTTTAATTTCTGAGCTGATCCTTGACCCCTGTTGTCATGGAACATAGACACTTTCTTATTATTCCTTCTCACTTTAATGGAAATAACTATGCTTATTGGAAAGTAAGGATGAAAGCATTCCTGAAATCTATTGATGAGAGGGTTTGGAATTCCGTTGAGTACGGATGGGAGAAGCCCACTACTCTTGTGAGTGAGTGGCAAACTTCTTAAAAAGAAGTGTTGGGGACATATTTTTATGTAATTGGCATATCCTTTGACAAAACGCACTTTACTTGTATTTGGGTAAATCTAAGTAGGTTCAAGATGATCATTACAAGTGGTTAAATTAAAGACATGAAGACTACTTAAGAACTGCTCAAGAAAAGTGCAAATCTGCAGATCTCGATACCTGCTAGAGAGAAGCTCGATCTGTCGAGATTCATTAAAGCTCGATAGATGCCTCGATCGATCGAGCTTACGGGTTTTCAGATTATAGCCAACAATATTTTATTCTAAAAGGCTATTTGTTTATGGGTTTGTATAATTCTTATTGGACTAGGAAAGTCCAAGGTTTGTGTAAACCTATTTGGAATAGGAGAGCCCATTAAGCTCCTATTTAAAGGAGGTGGAAAAAGAAAAACCTAACCCTAGAGAGCTTCATAAGGTTTTCTTTTTGAAACCTTAGCCTCCTTCTACAAAAGAAAGAGTTCTTGCTGCGTTTCTTGTACGCCTTTAGGTTTTGTAACCAAGCAAAGTCTCTTGCACCAACATTGAAGATCTTATTGGTGTTTCTATGTGAAGCTGCTGCAAGTCAACTACAACAATCAAGGGGTTGCTGTGGAGTTAGTCAAGTACTGAGATTCGTGCAAAGGAGTAAGCCGCGTACTGGGATCCGCACATCAAATTGGTTAGTCACGTACTTGGGAGCCGTGCATTAAAGGTGGAAATTGTCACTACAGATCAAATCCAATTGTGTATTGGGGTAAGGGTTCAACTGTAGATTGGTAAGGTACTTGGGATTCCTTTACTTGTAACCGTTTAATTTGATAATAGTGGAGTTTCGGGAGTTGTGACTTGAAAATCACCCGGTGGGGTTTTTGCCGTTAGGATTTTCCCCATTCGTGAACAAATCACCGTGTCATTTAATTTCCGCTGCATATTTAGTTATTCGGTGATTTGTTTGTGCTGCCACGCTATTGCATGATAAATTGATTAATTAATAACTTGGCTAATTAATTAATTTGTTTAATCACAAGAGGTCATTCAATTTGTGGCCTATCAAGAAGCAGCTGCGTTCAATAGCAAAGCTATGAATGCTATCTTTAATGCTGTTTCTATGGAGGAATTTAAGAGAATCTCTAATGTTGAGGTTGCTTACACTGCTTGAGATATCCTCCAGACTGTGCATGAAGGCACAAAGGCAGTTAAGATTAATAAATTGCAGCAATTAACTTCTAGATTTGAAAGCATTAGGATGTCTGATGATGAAACTTTTGATGAATTCTATGCTAAACTGAATGATATTGTCAATTCTACATATAATTTGGGTGAAATCCATGATCAACATAAAATTGTTAGGAAGATTCTTAGATCTTTAACTGAAAACTTTAGACCTAAAGTGACTGCCATTACTGAGAGTAAGGATGTGGACTCCATCCTTATTGATGAACTTGTAGGATCTCTTCAGTCCTATGAGTTAAACCTACCCAAAGCTAGCAAATCCAAATCAATGGCTCTTAAGTCAGTAGATGATGTTGAAGTTGGTGGATTTGATGATGAGCTCTCTGCTACAGATATTGCTTACCTTGCCAAGAACTTTAGAAACTTTCTTAGGAATAGTAATAGAAGGGCAAGAAATACAAACACTGCCGAACCTAAAAATTTTAGGAAGAATGACCCCACTAAGGTTAGCAACACTGAAAAACCTAGAGAAAAAGTAGGTCAATCTTCTAATAATTCTTTGGGTTCTTAATGTTTTGGATGTCAAGGGCATGGTCATGTTAAATCTGAATGCCCTACATTCTTGAGGTCTAAGGGCAAAGCTATGGCTGTAGTCCTTAGTGAGAATGAAGTTTCTGATGATGAGTCTGGATGTGACGAGGATGGAAACTTCATTGCTTTCATTGCTACTACTGTAGTCAATGAAAGCGTGTCTGTTGAAGAGAACCCTTCTGATGGGGAACTCTTTAAGGATGCAGATATTCAAGAGGCCTATAATAAACTTTGCAAAGTTGCTGCAAAGGATGCTATGAATGTTGAATTTGGCCTGAAGAAAATTGAATCTCTTGAGCTTGATAAGAAGAATTTGCTTGTTAAACTGTTTGATGCTAATGAACTTTTGAACAATGTGAAAACTGAGAATATGCTTTTGCTTGATAAAGTTAAATATTTAGAACTTGATTTATCTGTTGCTAGATCTGCTAGTTCTAAACTTGATCAAATGTTGAGTGTTCAAAAGTATCTTTTTGACAAATCTGGTTCAGGTTTTGTTGAAAGCATCTTTGTGTCTACACCCCATTTCACAAATTTTATTCCTTCATCTTCTTCTGAACCTTCTGTGAGTGAGGTTGTGAGTGAAACTGTCAAACCCCTTGTGAGTGAGGTTGTCAAACCCATAGAAGTTTCACCATCTAGGAAGATTAGGGTTGATCTGAAAAAATCTAAACCTAAAGAGTCTACCCTTTCTAAGGATAAGATGCATGGTAAACCTGCTTGGGTTTGTCATTTTTGTGGGAAGTCTGGACACATTCGTCCTAACTGTTACAAGCTTCAAGCTGCTAAGAGAGCAAACAAACCAAAAGTGTCTGTGCCTCGAGCACATGATCCTATGACACTCATTGGTGAATTGGTAAAGGCTTTAAACCTTTATTCCAATCCTAGAGTTGGAAATCACTCGAACGTGAATATGAACTCCAATGCTCATGGTGCATCAAAAAGGTTTTGGATACAAAGGACTCGATCTAATTGAGTCTTTCTGATATGGTTCTTGTGCTTCATTGCTCTACTCTTTGTGACCATTGTTGCTTAGTTTTTTGTTTTTTGGTTTTTTTGTTCTAGGATTTGCATTGCATTACATTCATGCGTTTCATTCTAGGATTTATTATATTTTCTCTTTTAATAATAATAATAATAATAATAATAATAATAAAAAATAAAAAAAATGAGGAAGCAAATTGTGTTTGGCATTATTGTTCTTGGTTTTTGAAACAAGGTTGGTTAATTTATTTTCATATAACATGTCTTATGTACCTTGTTTAGCTTTGATGAGTTTATTTTTGCACTTTACTAGTTGAATCTTTGTAGTACATGTTGTGTGTGAAAGATATTTATAGTTTTTGATCACTTTGTTTTGATCTTGAAATCACATGCCTTTGATTGTCGGACTTTATCATTTTGAGAAAGACATAAATAACCATCTCACCACTGTTCACTAGCCAATCATAAACACCTTAGTGCATATCGTAAGATTTTTGTACTCGAGAAAGTGAAGCACATGCACAAAAAGAACATAAGGTGTAGCCTCGGTTTAATTGCTTAATGCTTAAAATTAGTGTGTACTTTTAGGCTTGATGCCAAATCACATAATTAAAATTGGTGTGTATATTATGTGGCAAAATTCAAGAAACTTACATAATTGCAAGTTTTTGTTCTAGGAGATGTAGGAATTATATGATGTAACTCTTTTGGTAATAGTCTCTTTTAAATTCTATGTGATGAATTTTGTAGACTTTGTGTTTGATTTTTATTCACATATCACCTCACATGTATCTCAAATTTTTGCTAGTAGCACACATTACACAAGTTACTCTTTGCTAAACATTGTACATATTATTATGTGTGTTTTTGGTCTGACCAACCAAATTTGAAAATACCTTGAGTTATTATACACAACATATTTTTTGTTGAAGAATTTTAAAGGAAGATTGGTTGAAATTTTTTTTGGAGAAACTGGGTTTAAAACTAGGGTTTTTGAAAAAGCATTTCATCTCATACTCATGCATTTAGTTTATCAATTTCAATATTTTGAGTGTTTCTGCCCAAAATGTGTTTGTTTTTTCAAAAACTGTGATTTTTCTCAAAAAATTTGTGAGCTTCTGTCTGTTTCGATTGATCGAAATTGTGCTTAAAATTTTTTAGGAGTCTCGGACTATTTTGATCGATCGAAAGTAATTTTCGATCAATCGAATATTGCGAATCAGGTTTTTACAAATTCTGATCTTGACTTTTTCAAAACACTTTTTCAAAAGTTTCAAACTTTTTTCTCTCTTTCTCCGACTCGGCAAGCTCACTCATCACAATTCATGTCCATTATGCAATTCCTTTTTCTTTTATTTTTCATGTTTCATGCATCTTTCTTGCATTGTTCATTGAAATTTTCGGACCTATTCCTATTTAGGGTTTTTGATGATTCAAGCCATTTTATGTAAAATTGATCATTGAGTTTTTGTTGGGACATGATATAAACATGATCTTGTTGGTTTAATTTGATCAATTTTGTGATTTGTGAGAAATTAAAAATTCAAAGGCTTGTAATTAATCCGAATTGGGGATTTTGTTCAAATTGGGTTTAATTGATGCAATTGGCTTGTTGAATTGATCATTATATTGAGTATTCTAGCTTGTGTGATGATCAATTGGTCAAGTTTTTCCTAAAACTTAACAAGTGGTTTTAAAAATTTTGGGTTTTTGTTAGAAACTCTATGCTTAAGTCAATTTTGTGAAATTGAACTTAAATTGAACCTAGTTTTACTGCATTAGAACATGCATCATGTCATTGTGATTGTTCATGCATCATATAGATTTTTGTTCTATATATTTTTTTTGCTAACTTGCAGTCTGCCCTTGGGTTGTGTTTTTGTTTTTGTTCTTTTTGGTTCTTTCTTTGTGTCCTTGTCCTTTCTTTAGTATCATGCCTAGGAAGACTAGAACTCGTAGGTTTGTTCCCTTACCTTCTCCTCCTTCCTTTAACCATGAAAGGTTTCCTAGTGAGAAAAACCAAGAGGACTTTGAGAAGCTGAACCTTAAGAGAAAGATATGGGCTGAGCGTTCTGTTGTGTTAGATGAGGTTGATCTTGCCATTAGGGCAAATTTTAAGCGTTGGGGCTGGTTACCTCTGTTGGATATTTCTGATCCTCCTCTTCTGGCTACCCTGATTAGAGAGTTCTCTTCAAACATCTTTATTCGCATCTATGATTCTAACACTTTGGTTAAGAGTTGGATATGAGGTGTAGAGTACACCATTACTCCTACGGTAGTGGCTAATGCTCTAGGGGTACCTTTGGTCCAACAGCCTGTCTACCCGTATGATGAGTCTCCGCCTTTGGATAATGTTATGTCATACATCACTGGGACTTCTATCCAGTGGGGTACTAATCCTCGGATCACTTCTGCTGAGCTTCCTGAGACTACTTATCTTTTTCTTAGGATAGCCTGTCATTCTATTTGGCCTATCTTTCCTCTTCACACCATTCCTTTTGAGTGGTGTGTGTTTCTATACGCTTTTGTTACCAATGCTCTTATCAGTTTTCCTCACATGTTTCTTCGTTTTTTGAACGAACTTTATAGGAGTTCATCTTCAGCTTATGCTCTTGTTCATCCTATTTTTATTCATAGGATTTTGTTATATCTTAGTCTAGATGATTTCCCTTCCTCTGAGCCCGTTCATGTTATTGCTCCCATAGGTGCGTCTTTTTTTAGGTAAAGGGCTGCTTAGCTTCTAGCTGGCTCTAAACACCCTAGGTTTGAACCTTCTGGTACCGCACCTCCTCATCCTTCCTCTACAGGTCCTGCTGGTGAGGATGTAGCTGATCCTATTGGTGATGCTTCTGCTGCTGATGTTTCTCCACCTCCTTCGGATGACTTTGATATACGTCATACCTTGGAAACTGTCATGACCGTTCAGGCGGCTCATGGTCAGATTTTGGTGGACTTGCTTGATGATCTATGTGCTTTAAGAGCCGACTTGGCGCATTTTCGTCGTTCACCCTTGCCACCTCCTTTTGATGATGGCTTATGATTGTCCTTTGGCATTCCATCACAAAAAAGGGGAGTAGACTTTTGTTACTTGTAGAGGAGATTTGTAGTTAGGGGGAGTTTTCTTTTGTTTGCAAAGCTAGTGGTGATATTAGATTGTATCTAGGTGCTTCATTGTGTATACTTTCTTTTGATATCATTTTTTTTGGGCTATTCATGTTAAGGGAGATACATTTATTCTGATATATGATTTTTGATTCTTGTGTTCACTGCTTATTGGTTTATATTTATGAGTTATTCGTTGATATATGTCTTTATTTTGTGTTGTGTGAAACATACAAGAATGCTTTATTTTTGTTGTATCTAGCTTAGGGGGAGAGTTAGTTTACATACTTGTTGATTTACTGTTTTTCTGTCACACATGCGTTTATGCTTTTGTTGAGTGTTTTAGGAATATACAGGTTGATTCAATTGAGCTGTTGTCTACACTTGCAACTGATGGATAGTAGTAAGGATTGAATTTGTGTTATGAGTATTATTTTTGTAAAGCGCTTTTATTTGTAAACTTTGAGCTTTTAATTTATGTTTTGTCACGGATTGCTAAAGGGAGAGTTTGTTAGGTTCTAAAGACTTAGAATTTTATGTATTTAGAACTCTAATGTGTAATGTTGGCAAACCATGATCAAAACAGGTTGTTTAGTCTTGTTTAGGCTTGCTCAAAGTTGTGTTATTCATGTAAAGTTAGAATCGAGCTAATGCAGAAGCTACTATGCATTTCGGCCTGGCTCAATCAATCAAAGCTTAGACTTGATCAATCGAAAGTCGGCCAGATTGCGTTTTTCTGCAGATTTCCAACTCAGTCCTATCTCATTAAAACGTTTAGGGTTTTATGTTTTTGCTCTAGATATATAAGGCAAACCCTAGCCACATTTTAGGTGTGGCTCTTGCTGCTCTTGTTGCTCATATTTGCGATTTTGTGTAAATCTCTTATGAGATCTTTGAGGAGTTTTCTTTTACACAAAACTTAGGGTTTTCAAGGAGAAGATATTATCTATACCTTGATGATCAACTTAGTTGCTGCTTTATATGCTTGATATGATTATATGATTGTGTTAATCTAGAATTGCATAATTTGACTAAGTTAATCACTTGACTAATTCTTTAGGTTAATCATTTTGTTGTTTTAAGAGGTCTAAAAACCTAACAGTGTTAATTAGTATATATGTCGTGCAATATAATCTAGAGGCATTGTTGTTTGTTTGCCAACGTGCAGGACTCTAATTTATGGAGGGAGATGTGAGAACTCTGTTGTGCGATTAAAAATTGTTATTAGAAAGTACTTCTTTTGTAATTAACTTGCTGTTATGTTGAACTTTTGAAAGGAATCGGGGAAGGATAGTCAAGAGAAGAAAAAAAACCATACCAAGGGGCTACTTGTTGCTGCTTCCGATTGTGAACCTATATATCTAATTCGTCTACTTCAGGTTGTAATTCTGACATTTATCAGATATCACCTTGTTGACTCCTTTATTCTATATAAAGCTTTTATAATCTTCTATTTAAAGCCTTTATGATTTGTTTTGTAGGCAAATTTGCGTATTGGATTGGCAGAGCAGACCTTATTGGCAGCATTGGGCCAAGCTGCTGTATATGCACATTCTACACCACCTCCAAACATCCAGTCTCCTTTAGATGAGGTGAGTTTTTGTTCTTTAGATTTGGAAACATTCTGCAATATGTCATGTATTCTGATAGTGTGGAAAGCCTTTTGTTTATATGTTCATCTAAAGATAAATGTTCTAGAAAAGACATCACTTTTAGGCATAATATTTAAGCTTGAAGTGCCCATATCGTTGACAGTTTGTGAGGTTAAATCAAATTCTATCACTTTAACTATTCTGTAGAAAGTTTAAACATACCATGTATATGGTTCAATCAACATATATCTAAAAATTAGAGACCAAAAAGCAAAAGAATAGTAAATTAATTTTGTTTAGTATCTTTTAACATGTAAATAAATAAAAAAATTGTTTTTGTAATGCAGCACCTTCAGAATAGTGGTTGTATAGTAAATCATTGGTCCATGCCATTTCTTTCAAGTTCAAGCAGTTAATATCTTTTTTAGCGATAAAATAAAAAGCATGCTTTATGCTTCTTCAATAAGCGCCAAAAATAAACCTTGGGGCTTCAAGCTTTGAGTTTTTAAGCACGCGCCTAAGGGCGCTTGGATGACCTCCCTCCCCCCCCCCCCCCCCCCCCCCCCCCGTTTTCTTTTTTCCTTTTCCATTGTTGTTGTCAGATTTATTTTCTGACCAAGTTAGTGATAACTAAGTAGTCTTAGTGGGCCTAGTCATTTTCATAATTATTATTCTGCTTTAATGTTCTCATTTAGTTAGATTTTATGATTGTGCTTGCATCAGGCTGTGAAGATTGTTAAACAAGCATACTCTGTATTTCCTGTCTATGATAAAGCAGTCTCTGCGCTTCTTAGTGGCGGTGTGTGGAATCTTTAGAAAACATGTAACTTTACACTTGGTGTCCTAGTTGGACCTATGCTAGCAAAGCCAACTAAAGCCGTTCTGGAGATTGTACATAAATTCCAGGATACTAAGTTTACATGTGAATATAAGTATGATGGAGAACATGCCCAGGTGATACTACTTGGTCCAACAACTATCCACCAATTTTGTATTGTTAAGTGTTAATAAAATATGCCTCGTGCTATAACTTACTCTATTTTGGCTCAGATACATTACATGGATAATGGTTCAGTTGAGATATATAGTCGAAATGTTGAACGGAACACTGGAAAGTTTCCTGATGTTGTGTCTGAAGTTAAAAGGTAGATTTATGTTATAGGTGGCATTTCCTATCAGTTATATTGAGTGTGTAGTTGAATAGTATCTAGATTAATCTCCATTGTATGTCAAATTATGAGCGGTTGCACATTTCTTTGTTTGGAGAGAAACTTCCATCAGTGAAATAGATCCTGTAGTTACCAATGGAATGTCAATGCATTTTTTTCTAACACTTTATCACCATTGAGTACCTTTCTCCACAATGTTATGTCACTAGATCCTGTAGTTACCAATAGAATGTCCAATCATTTTTGTTCTATCACTTTATCATCATCGAGTTCCATTCTTCACAATGTTAAGTCACGTGCTAGCCTTGGGTATAACATTTGTATTTCTGTCAATTAATGTGGTAAGAGTTAGTGGTGTTCAGTATTTGTTTGCATGTTAAATTGTTAGTAGGCAATTTGTCATCCTCGTTGTTGTTAATGCCTACTATTGTTATGTAGGTTAAAGAAGTCATCTGTTAGATCATTTGCTCTAGATTGCGAACTTGTTGCTTATAACCCTGAAGAACAGAAAATTTTTCCCTTCCGAGTAAAGTGTATTCACGTTTAATTGATGCATCTCTATATCATTCTTTATAGATGCAATGATTCTACATTAATCCAAAATCCAGTCTCTATATCCTGTCAGAGTTCAGAAAGGAAACAAATACTTCAAATCCATAAAAAAATATATTTTCTTTTAATTGAACAAATAATTAAAAGATATCTACAAAGTGGTCTGTGAGACTGGAAAAGTTTGGACTCATTTTTTGGTTAAATAGCACGGGAAGAAGTGGGAACAATGAATAAAGTGGAATGCATATAACTTTTACGGCAGTGGCACCTTGACCCTATCTTGGACTCTGCCTTGATATTTGTTTTTATGTTATTACATATTGATAAGATGTGTGACATTTCAATAGTTTCCCAAGTATATTGAAGCAATAGCTACATTTACATCAGCTCATTTTCTTTAATTCTTTCAGGCTTAAATATTCCTTTTAAACTATGTTGCATTGTAGCTGGTCCTTCCAGAAGTATTGAGTTTCTGCAAGTTCCAAAATTTAAGATTTAGGGAGATGTCATAAAATAAAGTGGCAGAAGACAGTGTTCTAACTTAAATGCTGATGATGTATCAATATGCAAACGGCTATGCTAAATAAATCATTTTATTCTCCATGAAACTTTCTTTAGTTTTTAAAATCCTGCTTCTCTGGATTTGCACATGCAATCTTGTCATGAAAGAATTATAAAAATCTATTTATGGTTGATTTCATCATTTCATGGTTAATTTTTGATACAAAAGCTTTTATGTTTGCATGGGGATTAGCCAATTAGCCTTGACTTTATTATATAAAATATCCATCTTGCTATTTGTGCCTTATCCTATTGCTCAACGCCATCTATTTACCTGTTCTGCTTTTCCATCATTCTAAAGGAAAAAAGTAATTTAAACCTTTTGAAGAGAACTTTTGAAATATTTATTTTCTTTGCTTAGAGTAAATATCTAATTGTTGACCCATGGCTCACAATAGGCTTTGTTGAGCTGACTCAGTTGAGTGAAGGTATTCTTATCAATGAATTTTATGACAGATCCTTAGCATTCGGGCTCGAAAAGATGTGGCTTTGGAGGATATCAAGGTTGAGGTTTGCATATTTGCTTTTGATATGTTATATCTTATTGGCCAACCACTTCTTCAGGAACAACTTAAAGTTTGTAGGGGGGTATGACTTTTTTCTTTTTATCTTATTTAGTGCTTTTTATTTTGTGTGTGTTTGTGTGTGTGTGTGTGTGTGTTTGTGTTTCCCCCTAGTATTTAATAGTATTAAATCTATTTTTGTTGTTTGTCTAGATGCCAATTTTGGTACTTTTTTTTTTTTCTTTTCTGCTGACAATTTTTGGTTTGAAGGGTTTTGCATGTGATTGCCTTTCTTTATGAATATCTGCCAATTCATCATGCGGCAACACAACTCATACAATATAATTGTTTATAATATGTGACAAAAATATAGCTGTTGAAATCCAACATGAACATTTTAATGCTGTCTAAAGTATGTCATAAGGTTATCAATCTGGCTTCTTATAAATTTCGTAATCTTATATTTGCTTGATATGTATGTGGTGTGTTCTATCCATACCATATTTATGGCTAAGACCATATATCGTACGTTTTGGCACGAGGGGACTAAACATGTACATGCACCTGACACCTATTCCCAAGTCCAAGCAACATATGTGAGGATTTCAATAATATTGTAGTTAATCTGATGAATAACTTAAAGAATTAATTGTACTCAACAAGGTTATTTGAGCAGTAACAGAGGCATTGATGCTTGGGGAAATATAGGAGAGTAATGTTACTTGAGTGTGTTTATGAAGTCTTGGAGCATTGATGCCCTTTGTTATGTATCTATTAGATTGTTATACAAATGCAGTCTCTGAATTTTTGAAAGATGGTCCTTTGATTAAAAACATATCCATTGCAAGCATGGCATTATTTTAATTGAGAAATGATTTTTATATGTTAGTGTTGTTGATTTTCCGATTATGGACTTTAGTTACGCATCTAAGTCAGAACATGGTAATATAATCATGCCTTTGGGCTTGTCAAATTGTGCAGCATCTTTATGGCTCTTTTGAGGAAGAAACTGGATATTTCCAATTTGCAAATGCAATAACATCAAATGATCTTGACGAAATACAGGAATTTCTACACAGTGCCGTTGATGCAAGGTATCCCTTTCGTAAGTTGGCTAGCCATGGTGGGACATGAATCATAAGGTTTTATTATTCAAGTATGTTGATGTGTTTATTTTTCCAAATTACATCAGTATAGCAATTTGAGTACAAATGCATATCACCTACTGAGCATCCTCCTGATTACATGGATGTTTTATATGCACAATCTCCTTAGCCTGATCACTTGCCTTCTCATTAAGATGGATTTTTTAATAATTGAACTACTGCTCTTTTTGCGTCACTAATTGATCTTGGTTTGAAGTTGTGAGGGTTTAATTATCAAAACATTGCCTAAAGATGCTACATATGAGCTTGCAAAGCAGTCACTTCACTGGCTAAAATTGAAGAAAGATTATATGGAAAAGTAAGTAGTAAATTACATGAAGAAAGATTGCATATCAGCTTTTTCATATTTTTACTATGACTTTGGATTTTCTTTTCATTTATTGGGTGTGCTCTGCAGTTTAGGGGACTCACTAGATTTGGTACCTATTGCTACTTTCCACGGCAAGGGGAAGCATATAGGTAACTGAAAAGACATTGAGCGTGCGTTTGGGAGAGGATGTTTTTGCGTTTTGAGTTTGGGAGAGGCATTGTTCATGGACCAGCCATGAAGTGAAAAAGCAATAAGTTTTCAGCAATAGTGTTTTGCTATTCTAAAATTATTTTGCTATAGTGTTTTAAGCAATAAGTTTTCAATTTTCAGCAAAATAAGTAGTATCCAAACAGATCCTGAATGAAATAGTACTTGCAAATGCAATTTTATATTTTTATTTTGTCTTTTAGTAACCAAACCTGGGGTTTTATTGTCAATTACATATAATGTTTCTTTCTGTGATATATAGGCTGTGCTATCTTTTCCTCTTCGTATCAGTGTCCTAATCTTAAGTTCTTGCCTATTTTTTGTTGATGGTGATATACTATCTCTCCTTAGGTGTCTATGGTGCTTTTCTCCTTGCTTGTTATGACAGCAGTAAAGCAGAATATCAAAGCATTTGTAAATTATTTGAGTCAATTTGTGGTTTTGACTGGCTATTGAGTGTTTTCTACCTACTGATTTTATTTGGTCTAATATTTGAATGTGATTGGTAGGCACTGGATTTTTCGAAGCAGATCTTGAAGAACGTTCAGCTAATCTCACTTCTGAAGTGATTTCCGGACCAAAGGTCTGTGTTTGGCTCTTTCCTTCTGATGCTCCCACTAAAGGGTTGTTTATAGTTAGGGATGGTATAATTCTACTTGCTACTTCCAAGTTCTAACATTCTTCTCATTTATCTTGCAATTCTTTAAGAGGAATTCTATTATAGATTTCCTCTATTTCTAATAAGTTTATAATACTACTTGTTGCTACCCTGGTTTGCCCCGGGTGTTGACACTTATGATTAAAAAAATATTCTTCTGAATTCTAGCAGTACTACCAGTATGATGATTCAGTGAAGCCAGCTCCAGATGTATGGTTTAAACCCAAGGAGGCAACAATTTTATCCTTTTTGTTTATTGTAAATATTCCTTTTTGTTTTGGTGTGGTCGTGCGGTTTGGTGAACACCCCTAGATTTGGGTTTAGTAATTGTCTAGGATAAAGTATTTTATACATACTGCACAGTTTGGATACAGTATTACTCAATTGATGACAAAAGTTGGGAGTGCAAATCATTGTTTAACACAATAAAAATTGTGAATGTAAATTTGCTTGATCTATTCTGGGATACTGTGAGTTTAATTTTTCCCCCTTTTCTTTTATCCTCCATTTGGTTGTTGAGAAATTCTGATTATAAAGAAAATGTAAAGAAAATAAAAATAAAACACGTTAATTAGTAATTTGTGTTTTAAAAATGCCGAAAATTGAAGAAACCTTATACCAGTAGTAACATAGATGATTGTAGTAGACTCACAAAAGTGCAGCTCTTTTTCATGCATTAGTTGTGTAATTGTCTTCCAGGTCTGGGAGGTGAAAGCTGCAGGCTTGACCATTAGCCCTAATCATTGTGCTGCAGTTGGCATAGTGGATCCTGATAAGGTTGATTGGATTTTTTTTTTTTTAATTTTTAATTTTAATTTTTATATTTGACATGTTTTGTAATAAACACAATCTAGAAGCTGCTCTCTTCACCATCTATATTCATTTGAAGGGAGTTTCTCTTCAATTTCCTCGGCTGGTACGTTTTCGTGGAGTTTAGGAAGTGGAGCAAGCCTCATCATCTGAGCTGGTGAACACAAGTCTTTATCATCCAATTATTTCATTATATGATTACATAATAAAAGGGAAATGACTTAAAAATAGGTAGAGAAATTATAATTTATTTGTTCTCTAATATCTTTAATACTTTTTTATTTTTAGGTGGCTGAAATGTGTTATTCTCAAAAGCACACGATGAATGATGATGAAGATGATTGAGGAACAGTCATTCGTGGAGATGTTAGATCAGCAGCCAATTTGAGTAGATATCCCAATGTGAATTTTTGGCATTCAGAATTGATGAGTGCCTTTGTCACTGTACTTGATTTTGACAATCTTTCCTGTATGTGCAGACTGCAGTTACAGCATTAACTGCCCTGTTATGTAGAGAATTTTTCCGAAACAACCCAATGGTATTTTATTATGAGAATGGACTACTTGGTGCACACAAAAATGAACACAAAGTAGCCTAAAAATACGAAAGAGTTTCTAATATCTCAAATCTCCTCCATCACCACACCACCACCACATTTCCATGGCTACCGAAACCAATCACAGCCCTTCAAACGACTCCACGTGGCATGAAAGATGACCTATCCGCCCTTGGTTGCCAGTTCCGCAGTGATGCCAACTTCCTGGCCCCACCACCACCACCTTCTTCTTCAATCGCAGCCGTTGATCCCTTATCATCATCAGAATCACAATCGTCTCAAGCTCTTGTTGGAATCTGTAACGATCTTGTTGAAATCGATGGGAGCTTGAAGAGTAGGTTGTCCCTTCTGTCCAGTACTAAAGCCGTGAGTGAGATCTCGAAGCTCTCTTCCAATTTGTTACAGTTCGAAAACAAAGAGAAGAAGGAAGAAGAAGAAGCTTTTCGACAAGACGAGGACGACGATGATGTTCTTGATTTTGTTTCGGAGATTTCCACGTGACCCGAGCTCTGGATGCCTTGAACTCTTTGATAGCTGCTCCTTTGGCCTTTCTAAGAAGGGTACAGAGTTCGTCACTTCTTTTTTGCAGATGATTAAGACAAGTGTCATTCTCAACAACATCTGTTTTAAGCTCTTCAACGAGGTTCTTTAACTCCTCTACCTCTTCCTCAAGCTTGACCTTCACTTTAGCCTGACAGCTGGACTCTATCTATATTTCACGAATCTTTGCCTCTAGTCTAACCCTTTCATGGTCCAACTCATAAGCTTGTTTGGATGTTGCCATAAACTTTGACATAGCCTGTATAAAAAAAATTGGATGTAAGATAAGTAGATGAATATATCAATTTATGGATGATTTAAGATGAAGAAACTAACTTGAAGAGATCATGAACTATGGAATGTTCAAATTCCTTCACAGATATGTCATAACACACAACAACGTCCTCTTTAGTCACAGCTTGTTGGTACTTTTCCCAGGTAAGATCTTCGTTCTCAAGAAGATTCATAGGTAAACTTTTGGGAGGTTTAGATGGGATAACTTCAAGATTGAACGGCTCCTCGTCCAAGATTTGCATTGAAGGCTGTTTGGTGGGAGCAGGTGGGATGACTAAACCATGTTTGACGACCCCAAATTTGGACGACTTATGCTTTGCCTTCTTATGGCCTCGACTGCTTGGAAGACTCCCCATGTCAATCGTCTTAGACATAGTCTTCCTTTTATCCCTCATTGCTGGACGAGGTTAGGAATGAGTCCCTTCTTGCATAGTTTCCTCGTCTGCCAATCCCTTCCCCTTATTTTCTTTCATGGTTGCCATTCCTGCAAAGAAGAAAAATTTTAGAGTTTAGACGAAACAAGTAATAAAAATGCAAAGGAGAAAACTCACGTCTTCGATTGGTAAGCTCGTGGGCAAGCATTTCTTCAGTGGGTTCAGGGCCAAGTCCCCAACTCGCAAGATTGTGAAGTGTCACTGAGCAGTGAAATGTCCTATCCACAAAAGAACGAGCTCACTGGATGCGGTCTAGATGGAATTTGGACAAAGCAGGTTGTCTTATAGCTATTAAAAAAAAAAAAAAAAAAAGGTTAGATGAGTAAAACAAAAGAAATGAAATAAGTAGTCAAAAAGGGACATACCCTCTAGACGAAGATTCCCCATCTCACTAGTATAGGAGGGAAATGGATCACTGCCTACCTCAATAGGGTTTCCTGCCTAAAACCCGCAGATGAAGAAGAACTTCGTCTTCCACTTCCTATCAAACGTAAGGAAGGACTTCACCAATTTACAGTTGGAACCTATAGTTAAGAATTGATAAAAACCTAGGGATTGACTGATTTCAGAGGGCTTGTAATAGTATAAGAACTCGTCTATAGTTAGAGGATGTTTTCCATCAAATACTTCCCTCCACAAAACTTGCATAGAGACGATAAGCCTCCATGCATTGGGATTAAGTTGGTTAATTACTAAACTTAATCTAGAGAGTATTTCTCTAGCAAAAGAATTAAGAGGAAACCTAAGTCCTCTTAGAAGGTAAGCCTTATAGATGCCAACCCCAAAATAAGGGTGACTACACCATTCACCACGGACGACCAATTAAGGATTGAGGTCGTTTGGGATCTGGTACTAACTCCTAAGGGAAGTAAGTTTTTTCTCGTCAGTTTTAGAAGGAATTCCTACTATACAACTATATAGAGTCTCCTCTTCACTTGAAGAAGGAGACAAGGGGGCACTGGTGGATGTGCCAGCAAGTGACCTAGAAGCTATCCTTATGCTTATCTCCTCTTGGAAAACGTCCAAAGGAACTCCATGAACCTCGAACGTGTATTGCTCGTCCGTGGTGTTTTCCCCACTACTACTACTACTACTACTACTACTACTACCTCTAAGACTGCTATCATGGTACTCGTCTATCTCCCTATCATTACTATTGCTGGACAAAGACACTATGATTTCAGACATTTTGAAAAATTGAAGAAAAACCTAAAGACGAGAAAAAAGGATACTTGGCTCTAAACAAGGATGACTAAAGACGGAAACTCCTAGACGAGGCTTTGGATGACAAAGGTTAGAGGAGAAAATATAGGAAATGTGAGAGGGTAAGAGAGGAATTCCACTATTTATAGGCGACAGACCTAGTCACTGAAACAATGCAACCAACCAAATGGAGTCACGTGGCACTTCCCTCAAAGAACGAAATGAAATTATGAACGAGCCTCGAGATTGAACCATGTGTCAACATCAAGGGCAAGATCTAAAAAAAAGATGAAAAAAAGAAGACAAATTATTAAATCAAAATCAAATAGCCATAAATCAAAGCAACAATGACAGACAACACAAGGATGATGGGGCAACTGATGGGGATCAATTAAGGTTAACTCATCCTTGGATGTCGTCTATGACCATATCATGTCCAAAGAAAGCAATCTAAGAATGACGGTGAAACAACACTTGTCCTTTAACAACGAAATGATCTGGTCTGAAATTCCTCCATGGACGATTAGAATATATGGACAAGTATATGTATAGACATAGACGACTGAATTATACTTGATAAATCCTACAAAGAATTCTCCAAAAGTTCCACATAATCATACCACGACACATTGCTCTTACTACGTGGAGAGGACTCCTCAGACTTCGCTCCATATACTCCATTTTCTCTGTTAACCGCCTATATCATCCATGATGATAGTGGATCCAAACAAGTATACCTACTACTAACTCTCTATAAAAGGAACAAATCTCATTTACCCAAGGTAAGCTCTAGCCATTCACAATTTTCCATCCTTGTGTCTTAGAGAGAAAATTGACTTAACCGTCAGAAGGTCTTTGGTCGGGTCACACCGGTCACATTTGATAGAATTTTTTTTTTTTTTTTTTTTTTTTTTTTTTTTTTTTTTTTTTTTTTTTTTTTTTCAGGACTCACAGCCATCACCATAGCCTGAAACACTACAAGCCTACTGATTTTTGTGCATCATCTATATATATATATATATATCCGTTGTGCAACCCTTGATTCTTATTAAGCCACAGTTTCTTAACAATCATCCATTAAAATATTTTCTAATGTATCTGTAAGGACCAAAAAGAGAGAGAGACAAAGTTTTCTGTAAGTAACAAGACAACCTTCCCCTTTCTTAGATCTAACACAATAGAATTTGTAAGAGATGGGCTCTAACAACAAGCATTCCAATCCCCCCTAAAGCCCCAGTCTTCCCCTTTATATAGTCTGTTGCCTTTTGATCTGCTCTGTCCATCTTTAGCTATCATTTGCTCTTCCTTTGACACTTGTCACCTATCTTCTCTCCCAGGAGCAGGCGGCAGCAGTAGTTGGTGCAACTGTTACGGGCATCATTTCAGGTCACTTCTTCATTTAATGCGGCTGACAGAATTAGTGTGCGCCATTTATTACTGATGTGATTGGGGGCTACTGCCCTGACGGCTGCCTGTCTGCCACTGACCTGTGCCTTCCCCTGCCGATAAGGCTTCTCTTTTGGCACTTGGCGTGGTGCTCCGCAAGGTCTGGCTCTTTCCTCGGGAGCTATTATTCCTTGGGCCCCTACCAATTCTGCGCTCGGCCCAATGCAGGGCTCTTCCTATTCCTCCTAGGGTCTCGGCCCATTAGTTTAGCCCCCTGGCCTTCTTTCTCGTTCCTCTGGCCTCCTTTCTCGTTCCTCGGGTGCCCACAATAGCCCCCTAAAACTTTCACTTATTCTGCTTGAGGCATAAGTGAAGTTTTAACTCCATGGATGAATCGTACGTGTTGTATGCGTTCACACGAGTTGACGTCTTCTCAACTGTCATTTGCACGCCCCTGACGCTTCGGAATCCGCGAGCTCTCATATATGGCGTCAGGCGGCTACTTGTCTCCCCACGTTCTACGGTATGATTGGGATCGTGCGGCCCCTGTCCATCCTCATTTATGGGTGGGAGTTTTACTGCTCGTTTTTGCCTCCTATAAAAGGAGCGATCAAGGCTGGCGGTGGCTCATTTCTGGCATTTTGGCGTTTTTACTTTGGCGAAGAGAGATTTACTCCCGAGGAGCATCCTTTAATTTTCACAGTAGGTGTGTTGGTTTCCCTTTTTGTCCTGCTCCTATTTCTCTCCATGGGTAGGTACGCTAGACTGGTAGATACCGAGGAGGCTAAGATGGCCTTTAGGGCCAAGTACAGGATTCCCGACAATGTGGAATTTAGGCATTGTGAGGAGGGTGAATGGCTGGTCATAGAACGCCTTCCTGAGTCAGTAGTTATTCCTATAATCGCCTTCATCGAAGGTGGGATGAAACTTCTTATGGGCCCAGTGACCAAGGATTATCTCATAAACTTTAGGCTAACCCCAATCCAGTGTTCCCCCAATACTTTTAGGATTCTTGGGTGTGTAGAGGCCATCAATCGTAGGATGGGGACCCGTCTTACATGGCATGATGTGAACTGGGTGTACAACTGCCAAAAGGGGGAAAAAACCAAATACTACATGAAGAGTAAGGTCCCCGCAGTTAGGTTAATCTCTTGCTTGCCCGATTCGAGCAAGGGCATGGACGAAGACTTCCTTCTCGTCTCGGGCGGGTGGCACGATGGCCGACACTGTCCCACCCAGGAAGGGGAACCAGGTAGCATTCCCGAGGGTCTGGGTTACCGTTTTAGGCTTTTTAGATGAGCTTCTTTCTAGGCATCAGTTTGTTTTTTTGTTTTTTTTTTTTTTTTGTGCCCTTGTTTTCTTTTGTCTCTTTGCTAACGATAACTATGTTCTTCCATGGCAGACGAGTATCACACAACCCCCGCCAAACATTTGGTAAATTTTCCCGATCCGAACCAGATTCTCTAGTTAGAGATATTTCTTCATCGGGACGGGCAGCTCCGAGCCGCGCACGTCATCCTTGGCTACACTCCTTCAACCAAACGCTTCCAGAGCCCGAAGAACGTCATCAAGGCCCGTAACCCACGTTTGGCCAGGATAGACGTCGCCGTTCCGGGATTTTTGCTGGCAGGACCTCCCCTCGAAGGGACGTAAGACGCCCAACTCCCTGCGCCCTTAGCTGCTCAGCTTTTGTACGCCCAAGAGCCTCCCTTGCCATCAAACGAAGAGGCGGAGGGATCTACATCCACCTTCGTCCAAGAAGTCACCGAGAAAGACTTTGAAGTCTTTAATCGCCCCGACGCTCCGAGCGCATCTCTAGCCCGATCATCATCGGCTATGGGGTTCCAAGAGAAGACACCTGACCTCTTGGCGCTACTGTTGGCCCACGCCGAGGGGTCCTCCTCGGCGGTGGTGGTGCCACCTCATCCACCGACTCTAGCTGCCACCCGCACATCTCCCGCCGATGCTGTGGACAAAAAACGGAAACGTGATCCCAGCGGAAAAGGGGCAGCCACGCCCGAGGAGGGGGAGGTATCCGAGCCCCCAGTCAAGAAGGCCAGGGCTGGAAAGGGTCAGTCGAGGAAGAGGCCCAACCCTGTTGTGTCCTCGAGGGAGAACGGCGGGGAGCAGACCAAGAAGGCCTCCGTCTGGAGGCCCGCCTTTACTCTCAGCTCGAGAGCTCCTATGCTGGATGACGCCAATTTGAGAGACCCTTCCAAGGGCAGCTCGGGCCTGGTGGCAGAATGCTTGGAGAGGGCTCTGTGCCTTCCCGAGGACGTGGAGGAACTGAAATCCTTCAGGAAAAGGGAGGTCTTCCTTTCCCTAAAACAGGATCTAGCTAAGGTATCTCAGCCGTCTTTGTCAACTTCTTCATCAGTCAAGTATTTTTACTTTAGCTACTTATTCTCCTTTTTTGTTTTCCCATTCTTGTAGGCCATTCAAGCTGCTTTTATGGCAGAAGATTGGGTTGATCATTCTCTGGATGCGGCCAGGAAATCTGAGAAGGCTTATGAAGCTGCTGAGAAAGCCAGAGCCGAGGCAGAGAAAAAATTAAAGGACACCCTCTCCCAGCTGTCTGAAGCGGACAGAGCCTTCCGCAACGTTGAATCTGCCCTGAAGGGCTATGAGAAGCAGGCTTCTGATGCCTTAGAAGCCCAGAAGAAGGCCGAAAGTGCCCTGGCACTCACAATGGTGGAGTTAAAGCAGGCGAACCAGCAGCTGGCGGACAAGGACGCCGAGAGAGCTCGGGCCGAGCAGGAGGCCTATGATGCAGGCATGAACAAGATCGCCGCATCTCTTACTGCCCAGCTCCACGACGTTGCTCGCGCCTTCAGCCAAGAGGTCTAGGGGGAAGCTCTGAACGCAGCAAGCGTCAGTCTTGACTCAGAGCTCCGTGCTCCCGAGCAGGTTTATTACCTTCCAGCTCTGCGCTTGCCGCATTCAGCCCCCAGCCCTCCCTTGGATCCGAGCTCCGTTCCTCCCGTCTCTGCCGAGTCCCAGAATCCTCCTTCTTCTCCTGTCTCGTCCAAGCGGTTACCTCCTCTAGAGGACTTAGTGGACTTGGAAGCTGAGAAGGGGGTGCCCAAGGGGGTGCCTTTGAAGAAAAAGAAGGATAAGAAGGAAAAGAGTGCTAAGGACAAGGAGCCCCAAACTTAGCTTTCTTCTTTTTTATGTATGCCTTTCCCTTGCGGAATTTTGTAGTAGGGCAACCTATATGTAATACTTCCTCTCTTTTCTTCTTCTTTTATGTAGCCGGGGCCTTATCCATGTGGCGCCTCCCCGTTTTGTAATCGGTTTTTTTTTTTTTTTTTTTTTTTTTGCAATGAACACTTAAGTTATTTTGTCTTGTAATGTATTTGCAGCTTCCCCTCCTTCCCCCCCCCCCCCCTTTTTTTTTTAGTAATGACTTAGAAATGTATTAAAGCAAAAGTGCTAAATGGAGCTACAATTTTCTGAAAGAGACAAGTTAACTTAATAGCTTAAAATATACTCATACTGAAGTAAATTAATTAGGCAATGTTAATTTTCCTTAAGCTTGTGGCCGAGGAGCCAGGCAAGTCCTAGGCTTTTTAACACTTAGAATTTTTCTTGCGACGTTAGTTTTTCATGAGCTTGTGGCCGAAGAGCCAGGCCAGTCTTGTGTTCTGCTTAACACTTAGAATTTTTCTTGCAATGTTAATTTTCCCTAAGCTTGTGGCCGAGGAGCCAGGCAAGTCCTAGGTTCTTTTTAACACTTGGAATTTTTCTTGCAATGTTAGTTTTCCATGAGTTTGTGGCCGAGGAGCCAGGCAAGTCCTGGGTTGTGCTTAACACTTAGAATTTTTCTTGCAATGTTAATTTTCCCTAAGCTTGTGGCCAAGGAGCCAAGCGAGTCCTAGGTTCTTTTTAACATTTAGAATTTTTCTTGCAATGTTAGTTTTTCATGAGCTTGTGGCCGAGGAGCCAGGCCAGTCCTGTGTTCTGCTTAACACTTAGAATTTTTCTTGCAATGTTAATTTTCCCTAAGCTTGTGGCTGAGGAGCCAGGCAAGTCCTAGGTTCTTTTTAACACTTAGAATTTTTCTTGCAATGTTAGTTTTCCATGAGCTTGTGGCCGAGGAGCCAGGCAAGTCCTGGGTTATGCTTAACACTTAGAATTTTTCTTGCAATGTTAATTTTTCCTAAGTTTGTGGCCGAGGAGCCAAGCGAGTCCTAGGTTCTTTTTAACATTTAGAATTTTTCTTGCAATGTTAGTTTTTCATGAGCTTGTAGCTGAGGAGCCAGGCCAGGCCAGTCCTGTGTTCTGCTTAACACTTAGAATTTTTCTTGCAATGTTAATTTTTCCTAAGCTTGTGGCTGTGGAGCCAAGCAAGTCCTAGGTTTTTTTTAACACTTAGAATTTTTCTTGCAATGTTAGTTTTCCATGAGCTTGTGGTCGAGGAGCCAAGCAAGTCTTGGGTTCTGCTTAACACTTAGAATTTTTCTTGCAATGTTAATTTTCCCTAAGCTTATGGCCGAGGAGCCAGGCAAGTCCTAGGTTCTTTTTAACACTTAGAATTTTTCTTGCAATGTTAGTTTTCCATGAGCTTGTGGCCGAGGAGCCAGGCAAGTCCTAGGTTACTCTTAACACTTAGAATCAAAACACGAAAGCTGAAAATTTCCATTAAAAGTAATATCGTCGCAAATTGCTTACATTCCACGAGCGGGGGATTACATTTCCATCTAGGTCCTCTAGCCGATAGGCTCCAGTTCCTGCGACAGAGGTGACTTTAAATGGTCCTTCCCAGTTAGGGCCCAGTTTACCCCAAGATGGGAGCTTGGCCGTCCCCACTATCTTCCTCAAAACCAAGTCTCCTGGGGACAGGGGCCTGTGCTTGATCCATTTGTCATATTCCTGCTTAAGCTTCTGTTGGTAATGGGCCAATTTTACCATGGCCACGTCTCGTCTTTCCTCAGTCAAGTCTAGGCTGTCCAGGAGCAACTGACGGTTTCCTTCGGTGCTGAACTGGTCTGTCCGTAAAGTTGGAAATTCGGCTTCTAGGGGGATCACTACCTCCGAACCGTAAGTTAACAAAAATGGGGTTTCCCTTATGGACTTCCGTGGCGTGGTGCGGTATGTCCATAGTACGTGGGGCAACTCGTCAACCCACCTTCCTTTGGCGTCGTCTAGCCTCTTTTTGAGCCCGGCAACTATGGTCTTGTTGGTGGCTTCAGCCTGCCCATTGCCCTGAGGGTATGCTGGCGTGGAGTACCCATTCCTGATTCCCAACTCTCCACAATATCTTCTGAAAGATTTGCTGTTAAATTGGAGCCCATTGTCCGAAATTAGGGTATGCGGTACCCCAAATCTGGTGACGATATTTTTCCATATGAACTTCTTGGCGTCAACGTCTCTAATGTTGGCGAGGGGCTCGGCTTCAACCCATTTGGTGAAGTAGTCCGTGCCGACGATGAGCCATCTTCGATTGCTCGAGGCCTGAGGGAAAGGACCTACTATGTCCAGGCCCCACTGGGCGAAGGGCCAAGGGCTGGACAGAAGGTTCAGAATTCCTCCCAGCTGGTGTATGTTGAGGGCGAACCTCTGGCATTGATCACATCGCCTGGCATAGTCCTGGGACGTTTGGCGCATGTTAGGCCACCAGTATCCCTATGATAGGGCTCTATGTGCTAGGGATCTCCCGCTAGTATGGCTTCCACAGATGCCCTCATGTAGTTCCTCGAGCAGCGGCTCCACGGCCTCCGGGTGTACGCACAGCAGATATGGTCCCGAGTACGAGCGCTTATACAGCTTATGCTGCTCGGACAGCCAGTAGTGCAGGGCGGTTCGTCGTATCTTTTCTGCCTCGGCTTTGTTTTTTGGCAACGGCCCCCCTTTCAAAAAGGTCACAATGGGATCCATCCAGCTGGGGCCTACATGAACGCTGGATATCCCCATCATGGGTGTCTCCATAAGGGTGGGCGTGTTAACTTCCTCTACCAAAACAACCCGAGGCAGGTTCGATTCTAACGAGGTGGCTAGCATGGCTAGGGAGTTTGCATGCGAGTTTTGCCCCCTCGGGACTTGTTCCACCCTAAAATCATCGAAATGCCTCCATGCGCTTCACACCTTGGTGAGATACTTTTGCATCCTTTCATCTCTGGCCTTAAATTCCCCATTAATCTGGCCAACAATTAGCCTAGAATCAGAATATACCTCCACCATCTTTCCCCCGAGAAGTTTGACCAGGTTTACTCCTGCCAGCAAGGCTTCGTATTCGGCCTCATTGTTAGTGGCCGGGAAGCCTAGTCACAGTGACTTTTCGATTACCAGCTTTTCGGGCGTAATTAATACTATCCCCACACCAGCTCCCTTTCGATTGGAGGCCCCATCCGCGTAAACCCTCCACATGGGGGCAGTGGTAGTTGACGAGACCATCAGGCTCGTGATAGCGCTTGCCTCTTCACAGGCGCCCTCGGAAAACTCTGCTACGAAATCTGCTAAAACTTGGCCCTTTATTGCCGTGCGGGGCAGGTATTTAACATCATAAACCCCTAACCTTGTGGCCCACTTGGCAATCTTGCCCGTGTAGTCGGACTTTCTCAGTAGGGCCTGTAGTGGCAGCTGAGTTAGCACTGCCACTGTGTGGGCTTGGAAATAATGTGGGAGTTTCTTGGTCGCATGTACAACAGCTAAGACCACTTTCTCTAGCGGGAGATAGCGCATTTCCACCTCTTGCAAGGACTTACTGACGTAGTAGACCGGCCTTTGGACCCCGTCCTGGTTTCTGACCAATACAAAGCTGACGGAGTGTCTCGTGACCGCCAAATAGGTGTAAAGGACTTCCTCCTTATCAGGTCGGGACAGGATTGGTGGGTTGGACAAGTATGCTTTGAGATCCTTGAACGCTCGGGTGCATTCTTCGGTCCACTTGAAGTCCTTCCATTTATGTAGTAGTTGGAAGAAGGGGCAACACCTGTCAGCGGACCGCGAGATAAACCTGCTCAGTGCGGTCGTCATCCCGGCTAGCTTCTGTACCTCCTTCGGGTTTCGGGGGGGGGGGGGGGTGCAGGCTGTTAATAGCCCTAATCTGCTCCGGGTTAACCTCGATCCCCCGATGAGTGATCATGTACCCCAAGAATTTGCCTGAGCTTACCTCGAAAGAACATTTTGATTCATTGAGTCGTAACTTGTGCTCCCTGAGCACCGCGAATATCTCTGACAAATCTGCAAGGTGGTCCTCGGCCCTTTTACTTTTGACCACCATGTCATCTATGTATGCTTCCATGTTTCTTTCGAGCTGCCTTTCAAACATGCAAGTGATCATCCTCTGATAAGTCGAACCAGCGTTCTTGAGGCCGAAGGGCATCACACGATAGTGGAAGTTGCCAGTGGGAGAATGGAAAGCCGTTTTCTCTTGGTCGGCTAAAGACAAAGGTGTCTGATGGTAGCCTTGGAATGCGTCCAGAAAACTCATCCGAGGATGCCCCACCGTGGCATCCACTAATTGATCTATCTTGGGAATTGGGAAAGGGTCCTTAGGGCAGGCCTTATTGAGGTCCGTAAAATCCACGCATACTCGCCACTTCCCACTCTTCTTCTGCACTACAACAGTGTTGGCTAGCCACACGGGGTAGAAGATTTCCTTGATTGCTCTAGCCTGTTTTAACCTACTCACCTCCGCTCTAACCGCCTCGGCGTGTGTGTCAGATGATCGCCGAGGGGGTTGTTTACGTGGGGCCACCTCAGGATTCACGTTCAAGCGGTGGCACGCCGCTCGGGGCTGATCCCGGGGATGTCACTTGCATCCCAGGCGAACACGTCCATGTTTGCCTTCAAGAACTCTACCAGCTCTGATTTTTCCCTAGGTGGCAATTGTGATCCTATTTGAAAATACCGCTCTTCGCATGTTCTAATCAATACCTTCATCAATCCCTCAGACGACTGTTGTGACGCCTCAGTTGGCTGCTCGGGGGTAGCCCCCTATGATTGCTATTGGGCCGCATTTCTGTAACTGGGGGTCGGGTTAGGTGAGTGTTGCGTAACTGCAGTCACCAGGCATTGTCGGGCCATCGCCTGATCCCCCACCAGTTCTCCCACTCCCCTGTGAATGGGGTACTTGACCTTAAGATGCAAGGTTGAAAGGACGGCCCCAATGGAGTGCAGCCATGGTCTGCCGAGGATGGCCGTGTAGGGGGAGAAAGCCTCTACTGCTATGAAGTTTACCCAGACTTCCCTGCCATCAATCTGCACAGGCAGCTTAATTCTTCCTTGAGGAACCACCATTTTTCTGTCGAAACCCATGAGTGGGAAGTGACACGCATCCAAGTACTCGGGCTTAAGACCCAGTCCCCTATACAAGTCGGGGTACATCACGTCAGCTTGGCTCCCCTGGTCAATTATTACCCTTTTGACGTTGTACCCCTCGATTCTAACAGTGACTACCAGGGCATCCTCGTGCGGTTGCTGGGTTCCCCTCTTGTCTTCCTCGGAGAAGCTTAGGTCAGGGACCGCCATCCTTGGTCTTTTGTTGTGCCACTCTTCCTCCCTTGGGTTCGGGCCTCCCACCACGGACAGGATCTAGGGGCTCGGCATGGCGCCCTCTCCTGATCCGGCCAGAATCATGTTAATGGTGCCCAGGGCCGGGCGTGATTGGTCGCCCTCGTGCAATCCCATCCCCGAGTGCCCACTCTACCTTGTAGGGTGGTGCAAGAAGCGGCCAAGTTTCCTTGCCTTCGCCAATTGGCTTAAGTGACTTCTTAGTGTCCTATAGTCTTCTGTCTCGTGGCCCTTGTCTCGATGATAGTGGCAATGGAGGTTTTGGTTTCTCTTGGTCGGATCCCCGCCCATCCTGTTTGGCCAACTGAAAAACGGCTCATTCTTTATTTTTTCCAGTATTTGGTGCATCGGTTCTTTGAACAATGAGTTGACCATATGGACCCCTTCTGGGGTCTGCCGCCCGGGGAACTCCCTTCGTGATCGGTCGTTATGGTATCCTCCTCCCCGAGGATCTCTCTTTTCGGGGTACATCCTGGCCTTACCCTTCCCTTGGATTTAGTCTTCTTCCAATCTCTTATAGGTTTCTATGCGCCTCATGAGTTAGCGCATGTTGGCGGCGGATTTCATCGTCAACGACTTTCTAAGGTCGTGATCAATCAAAAGGCCGACCTTGAAGGTCCTCACCGCGACGTCTTCGAAGTCACCGTCCACTTCATTATACATTTCCCAGTAGCGGTTCGCGTAGGTTTTGAGGGTTTCCCCTTCCCTCATTGCCATGGATAGCAGGGCGTCCAACGGTCTAGGCATCCTGTTACAGGTGATGAACCTCGCACCAAGTGCTCTAGTCAACTCCTGAAAGGATCCTATGGTCCCTTCGCCCAGTGCGTCGAACTAGCGCATGGCCACAGGCCCAAGGCTGGAAGGGAAGACCTTACACATGAGTGCCTCATTGGCAGCATGTACGGCCATCTTCTGGTTGAAATGGCTGACATGCTTCACCGGATCCGTTCTCCCATTGTATATGTTGAACGTTGGCTGGGAGAAACGGTGAGGGAGCTTGGCCTTGTTAATCCTCTTGACAAAAAGTGACTTGGAGATTTGCCTCAGGGCCTTACTTATAGCATCGTTTCTCCTATCTTGACGAGAGGGCAACCTCTCGTGTCTGCGGTTGCCTTCGTCCGAGGTGTCAAATATGTTTCACTAGGCGGGGTCCTAGACCTTCGCTGGTATAGCGAGTCCGAGCTTTCCCGCGAGCCCTCACTCGACGCCGCTGACGGGCTCCTCCTATCACGCTCTCTTCGCCTCAACTTCCTGCACAGGTGATCAATTTTCCGTTGTAACGCTAGTGTGTCCTGCCTGTGCTGGGCTCGACTCTCATGGCGGGGGCGATTTTGCCCTGCTCACCTTGAGAGGTGCGGCCCTCCTGGTGTGCTGAGGGCCCGTCGTCTATCCCTTCTGCGCTCCATGTTAAGGAAAGGGTCCTCACCCTGTAATCCAACCGACCCCTCCTCACTTCTGCCCTCATTCACCATTGCCGCACAAGATAAATCCGCAGGAGCTTGTTGTTCCAACAGACGGCGCCAATTGTAAGGACCAAAAAGAGAGAGAGACAAATTTTTTTGTAAGTAATAAGACAACCTTCCCCTTTCTTAGATCCAACACAATAGAATTTGTAAGAGATGGGCTCTAACAACAAGCATTCCAATCCCCCTTAAAGCCCCAATCTTCCCCTTTATATAGTCCGTTGCCTTCTGATCTGCTCCATCCATCTTTAGCTATCCTTTACTCCTCCTTTGACACCTGTCACCTATCTTCTCTCCCAAGAGCAGGCGGCAGCAGTAGCTGGTGCAGCTCTTACAGACATCATTTCAGGTCACTTCTTCATTTAATGCGGCTGACAGAACTGGTGTGCACCATTTATTACTGATGTGACTGGGGGCTACTGCCCTGACGGCCACCTGTCTGCCACTGACCTGTGCCTTCCCCTGCCAACGAGGCTTCTCTTTTAGCGCTTGGCGTGGTGCTTCGCAAGGTCTGGCTCTTTCCTCGGGAGCTATTATTCCTTGGGCCCCTGCCAATTCCACGCTCGGCCCAATGCAGGGCCCTTCCTATTCCTCCTAGGGTCTCGCCCCATTAGTTCAGCCCCCTGGCCTCCTTTCTCGTTCCTCGGGTACCCACAGTATCTTATTTAATGCATTAGATGTAATTTGATAATGTTATGTTCGTACAACTATATTTTTCTTATGTAAGTAATATTCCTTCTATTAGATGTGAACTTATT
Source organism: Quercus gilva (assembly GCA_023621385.1). Taxonomy (NCBI): domain Eukaryota; kingdom Viridiplantae; phylum Streptophyta; class Magnoliopsida; order Fagales; family Fagaceae; genus Quercus; species Quercus gilva. The sequence goes on from CM042480.1 coordinate 37,862,684, forward strand.
TAATCTTCAGCATTTAACCTGACCATATTAGTTTGTACATTCAGGGCAGTGGTTGGCGGACTTGTGGCGTTAATGGCATGCGCAACCTCTTGGTGGTGGCGGCAGCAAAGATTGATGGTGATGATGGTGGTGGTAGTGGTGGTTGGGATGTGATTTTTTTTATTTTTTTTTATTTTAAGAATTGAAATTGGGAAAGTCATAAATTAAGCATTTAATTAAATAGGTGAACATGTGTCATGTTTTTATTCGTGGAATATAGAGTGGAGTAAGGAGAGTGGTACAAAAATATTTGGATTCAATAGTTCAACATTTGTAATTTGAAACATAAACATTTTTGTTTAAGACAAATAAAAAGTAACGGTTGAATTGTAATGGAGTACATCAATGGTTTTGTCCATAATTTATATTTAATTATTTTAAAATATAGAGAGAAAAGATAAAGAAAAAAAATGTGTGACATGTGAATGAGGTGGATTAACAAGAGCGTAGAAACATTAATGCTATACTTTGACTTTTTTATATTATTATATAGATGATGAGTTATGAAGACATTGTAATAAATATATTTTGTTTGTTTTGGTTTAGTTCCAGAAAGAAGCAAAAGGACTATTTACCGAATTGTAAATGTAATTCAACCTTTTTTTTTTTTTTTTGAGAATAAATTTAATAGTTACAATAGGAGAGAAGGATCCTACATGTACTCCGTTGAAAATACAAAAAGATCGATGTCAATTGAGCTATGTAGCTCTTGACAATATAATCCTACATAAATAGAACTGTAGAAGCGCGTAAAGTATATACTTCAATGGCAAGCAATTACAAGAACAAACATCCATTGGATATCATAGGAAAGCTCACAAAATGAAATGAAACTTCTAAACCATTATATATATATATATATATATTTTTTTTTTACCAAAGAATAGAGTTTATTTTCGACGTACCCAATGGTTGATTTAAAATTAATTAATTCAAATTTGGGTTATAATTAACTCAGCTGATAAAATTAATCTTCTTGGAATAAGGGACTTAGATTTGAAAATCAATTGATGTGTCTTGACTTATGCTCCGTTCGTTTGGGGTAAAAATAGGGAAGATGGAAAATAGAGAGAGGAAAATATGGTGGAAAATGTTGTTTTCCATTGTTTGTTTAGGGAAGAAAAATAAGAATGATGGAAAACTAGAGAAAAAGTTTTCTCTCCGGAAGGGAGAAAAGTGCTAGTGTTTTTCCACAAATGCCCTTACCAGGTTCTCATCTTTTTTTTTTCTTTTTCTTTTTTTTTTTTCAATGTGACGTGCTTTTTTTTTTTTTTTTTTTTTTTTTTTTTTTTTCAGCGTGACATTCTCTTCTTCTTCTTCTTTTTTTTTTTTTTTCAATGTGACCTGATCTATTGTCCCCCATCATACTCCTCATTAATCTTCTTTTTTTTTTTCTTGTTGATTTTTTGGTTTTTTTTTTTTTTTTTTTTCCTGTATGACATTAATTTTTACATTATAATAATGTAAATTTATATATATGATGTGGTAAATTTTATATTATTTAATGGGTACAAATAAATCTATTTCTTACATATTATATAACAAGGGTATAATAGTCAATTTATATAAATTACATTTTTCATCCTTCCATTTTTCTGTCCAACCAAACAAAATAGTTTTTCTCCCTCCCACTTTTCCACCCCTTCAACTGAACACACAAGAGAGAAAACTAAATATTTTCCATCTTCCTACTTTTTCATCCTTCCACAATTTTCCATCCCCCCACTTTTCCACTCCTCCAATTGAACGGACTCTTAATGATAAACAATTATCATGAAACATTGTGTGTGCCCTAATATATGAAGAATTATGGGCATTATTTCCAAGTTTAAAGAGTCACTAAACCATACACCTTCAAACAATTTTTTTGTCAATTCATGGAATAATCTCTATGCAGTTGAAAATACCATTAAAAAAAAAAAAATCTCCCTGGATATATAAATATTCTGTCTAATTTTCAACCACAAAATGAGACATGCAATAAATAGCACAGAAGGCCTTCCAAATCCCTCCTTTGCATGGTGATATCGATTGATGCTCATGAGGTCATGCATGATTGCATATATATATATATATATATATTAAAAAGTTAACCATACCTACATAATCACGCACGTATAACTTACTAAGTACAAATCAGACAAATCAGCTTCGAACACAAAGATATAATAATCTACGGAAGCAATATCCACTTCAAAAGATCTTAAGATTGTAAACAAAAAAGAAAAGAAAAGAAAAAATTGCTAGTAGGTGTGAGGTTCTTCACCCACTGGTGTTTCAAAAACACACGACCGAACAACAAACAAAGAAGGAAATAAGTGAAGCACTTTATAAGCTTTCACTCATGCAAAACCCTAACCCTAACTACCAAGTTAAGAAAAGGTGAAAGAAAGTTCAACCCTATTCATAATAATAAGGTGTAAAGCTTTTTTAGCTTTTTAAATTGTTTGAAGAAGTCAATACCCGAACCCCTAATCCTTGCGCGTAAACTTTTGCAAACTGCTTAGAATGGATCATGTAAGGTGCGCTCTTGACTTCTGCCCATCTTGTATAAAGAAGAAATTCTTCATCACCTTAATTTGTTTCTCTTAATTTCCTTTTCTTTTCTTGCTTCTGTTAATCACTGCAACAATTATACACAAACTGATGTGATAAGTACACTGAGCCATACTATAACCTACCTAATTTTATATATGTAAGCACCATTGTACATCCTTAAAAGCAATTTACTATTAATTTTTTCAAAAGAAGCATGCAAAACCCCATAAATTAAAGTGAATACTCAAACGATACCCGAGGAAAACATCAACTACAAATACTTTTTTTATCAAAGAAAAGGGAAGATATACTACCTTGAATTTAGGGTTTGTAGATCATGCGTTCTCACAAGACAAAGAAGCCTTAATCCTCTCAACGGTGCAAGCAATAAGGTTGTTAACAGTTGCAACTGACCCAAGAGAAAGTTTTGCTGTAGGAACTGAATCAACCAAAATCTGAAAAGCAACAGTGAGGAGAGATCCTCCAGATGTAGTAGCCTCACCAATGCCTCCTTCATGAGCCATTGTTCCATCAGGGAGAATAGCAAATCCTGAAGGAAGTAGGGCCACATAATCTGGATCTCCACCATTTAGTACTAAATTCATTGCAACAATATCAACTGGTGCATAAATCACGAAAGAGGCTGTTGGGTCAGTGCAACTCTCTTGTAATATCAACATGTTGCTCTGGCTTGAATTTGCACTCTACGATATTATACAATAGGTTAATTAGTTGGGTATTTCATGTGAAGCACCATATGCTGAAATAGAATAAGTTTGGGAACATTTAACAATGGATCCATCAAATGGAACTTACATTCACTCGAAGTAGAGATACGCAGTTGCCTGTTTCCCTGCCATTAGCAATATGTGCCATTTCTTGTACAACTCCACCATTTGAAAGAATGTCCCACTGTCACAAAGATGTCAAAACTCATTGAGTTTTTCCTAGTAAGGCTTCAAGTTTAATTCTTATCTTTTGGATAGGCAGGCTCATCTTAATTTCATTGTTTTGTATTTCCAACTCTTCTTCTATCAATATCCTCAATTGTAAGTGCATCTTAAGATACAGGATATGATTACACACAAAATTACAATACAAAATACATCCTTCAAAGATAGCCGAACTATACATTGGTCCCTCAATTACTAATAGTGTTGATTTAGTCCCGTAAATTTTAAATTAAGTCAACTTCTAAAGATAAAATCAATTTTATTTTGAAAGTTAAAAGACCAAATTGACACAATTAATAGTCGAGAGACCTTGATTTTAAAAGGTGAAGGATCAAATTCACACAATTAAATGTATAAAAATTGTAATAAATATATAATTGTGCCAATTATACAAGGATCAAAATTGTCATTTTGCCTTAAAAGATTTTTTGGAAAATAAATATTAAAGTTTAAAGACAAAAGGAAAGGGATATGATATGATACACAAGTTGGCAACTTTGTTCAAAATCCAAAACACGTGAACTTCGATATTATATATATATTTTGACAAATATATTCTTTACATTACATGTAGTCTAGTCAATCTCCAAGTGGTTAGGTTATGTATGGTTTATACTTACCATGCAAAGTAAAATATCTAAACAGCTTAAAGATATTTAAGCTATTTACACTGTAATTAGCTTGTTAAATATAGAGATTCCTAAACTAATTAAAAAGGGACGCAAGTTAAATTGCCTTTATAAGCCTAATGTTATGTGTTAGGCATGTATGCATTTCCTATTGCTGATTATTCAGTTGTTTTCAAATTAATGATCTATATATATATATATATATTCAGATTCAGATGCCAGTACTCAATTAGGTTCTGAATATTATATACCTCGCTTCGAGAGTTCTCATCACGGAGAAAATCAAAAACTCTTTTTGGTGGAACAGGAAGCCAGAAGGAAGTAGCAGCACTTAGCACAATGCCAGGAGGTCTGCCTGGATCATCTATGCTCTTTCGGGTCATGACCCTTACATCATCTGCCCCAGTTCCAGACAATGTCGTCCATGTGTGTGTAGTAGAGGCACTCACTCCAGCACAAAAGCTTATCACCATTCTCTCAGCCAGTTTCAACATACTCTTTCTTCCTTCTTGATTTGTTATGACTAAATTAAATAGTAACATATAAAGGGGGGGTTGGAAAAAAAAAAAAAAAACATTGTCAATGCATTAGTTTCAAAACTCAAAAGAGAATATTTCCACTAGTATAAAATTTTAACATAGAAATAATGGTTTATTTTTATTACCTCCAATATCACCGGTGGGAATGTTTGTTGCCATGGCGCTTGCAAGACGTTCACATTGTCGATCTAGGGTTGCTACCCAACGTTTTGCACCGAATGCATTACCTGAGCTAACAAGCTGCTTGTATAGATTGTGAACACCTCTATCATCAACTTCTATATGCTCAACCCATGTAACCTAGGGCATAGAAGGACATACAGAAAGAGAAACAAATAATTAGTGTAAGCATGTTTCTCAAAAAATAAAAAATAATAATAATTAGTGTAAGTATGATTGATTCAGCTTATTATTATTTTTAACTTTGTAAAGGTGCAATTTCAAATTGCTGAGCTAAATAGGCACTAAGAGGACCATTAGAAAAGTGAATTGAAATTAGTCATCTAGCCTGACTATTAGTACCTTTGAATATCCATTGGGCATTTCTTGAATCAAACAACCAGAAGGCCTTCTTCGGCACCTCACTGCTGGACTAGGGCGCAAATTATCCAAGGAAACGTCAACCACTGCCCAAGTACCATCAGCATGCTGTTTACAGTACCTCACATAATAACTCTCCCGAGTCGGAACGAGGGGTGAGGGAACTTGGAATTCTGCTGTCATCTAATTAACAAAATTTGAATTTATATCGTTAGAACCAAATTGATTCAAATGCATATATAACCAGAGACTCCCCTGTATAGTAAGCCAAAAATTTATTAAGAAGTACAATAATACAATAGACATGAAGTTCTGTATGTACCACTTGCAGTGCACCATTATAATTTCCTGCCACTCCAGTTGATAATACTTCCAGAGTCACAGCTCTTGAGACAATCCCAGAAAACACAGTAGACCACTGACTCTGAATATAATAACAAAATGACAAAGCTTAATTAGGGCTCAATATTATTACTGAACTTTTAGATGATAGAAACCCTAGCTACCTCTCTTAACTGGTTTATACAAAAGAGAAGAATTAAGCTTACCACATCCATTAGAATCTCAACAAGGTTGATGTGGTTCATGATGACAACAGCAGTTTCTCGTGAAGCTTCGCATTTGAAGCCGGATGGTCTTGGTCCAATCCCACGAGGAAATGTCCTAATATATTCATCCTCATTTATCATCGAGGTGCCATCAAGATTTGTCATCCATAAGGGTTCCCCCATTTGAGCCATTCTGATTAGTTCCTCCATTGCTGCAACCGCAAGCTCAATGATCATAGGTTTATCAGCTTCGGTTGGTGCATTGATAGTCCTAAGAAGGTCTCCAGCACCATATATCTCTCCTCCAATGCCTGGCTGCCCACCAAAACTCCCAACTCCAAGGTCTAGTGGCCGGGTTGGGACCGGTGGAGAAAGAAGAGGGTAGTTCACAACTGGCTTGCCAACATACTTTGCAGCAATTGCTGAAATCCTATCAATCTGGATAACAACAACAACAAAAAAAGGAATATTTTTATTTATTTATTTTGAGTATCTAACCTTAAACAATATTTACCAAAAATATATCATCTAGACAAAATAAAAATACTTGCAATTCTTGTACCTCTTCTCTTAATCGGGCATTTTCGAGTCTCAAATGATGTTCATCAAAGGACATCTCTCCTATTGCAGTTGGACCACCACAATTGGGACATGAGGCATTGCTAAGAGCTTCTCTGTACCTCATGTTATCGGCCCGAAGCTTTTCGTTCTCAGTTCTCAGATTTGTGTTTTCATGACGCTCATGTTGGGTCTGTGACAATAAAATTTGGTGAATGACCAAGAAGCTAAAATTGGGAAACGAAAAATTAAAGGAAAAAAAAAAAATGTCAGAGTTGACTAATGTAATGTAACCCCACTTTCCATTAAAGAAGAGTAAGGTATGGTAACTGCACGATGTTAGCATATTCTTATAGTTTATATTTGTAAAGAACAGTTCAGGATTATTAGACCAAAAAAATGGATTTTACCTTCATTTGGGTGCGCTTATTTTGGAACCAAAATTTGACTTGCAATGGCTCCAACCCTAATTCACGGCTTAGTTCTTTCCTTTGCTTGTCATCTGGATGTGGACACTCCTTAAAGAATCTAAAAGAATGTCCAAAAAAACCCCATTAAAAAAATAGAAAAAAGAAATTAAGAAGGGTTTAGATTTTAGAATTAAGATATTAAATAAAAAAAAATAGTTGCAACAATTTGAAAACTTGTTAAATTAAGTTGGAGCTAGCTAGCTTACGCTTCCATTTCCTGGATCTGGTGCTGAGTGTGGCGGTGGTAGCGCTTCTTTTTGTTGGGCCGTGGATCTTGGTCGTCACCGGAGGCACCTTCATGGTTTTCGCTACCAGATTTAGTAGCACTGTCAAATTCATCGTCTCGAATTCGGGCTAAATCACTCTCGGATGTGTTTTGAGCCATGTCTAGCTGGTGGAGCTGACCATCCATCATGTTAGGCTGGAACATATCTACAGATCTTTAAGATTCCGAAGGCTTATGGTTTTTCAATCTAAACAACAGAATGGAAAATCTCCACTCAAATGAAAGGAAACCCACATTTCCCAACGTATATGCACAAGAACCTATTTCATTTACTTGTACATGAAAAAACCTATTTCATATTTGAAGAGAAAAACCCATGTTTAATTAAGTACTAGTATTTGAACAAAAATATATACATATATCAACAAGAAGCTTTGAAATACAAATCTCTCTCAAGAGAAAGATTTTAGGCTTTTTTTTTTTTTTTTTTTTTTGAGAAGGATTTTTCTTGAAATCGAAAATTAATTAGTCTCAATAGACCAAATCACTAAAATAATATCTTAAAGTTTCAAGTTCTAAACGTTAATGAAAGAAGAGCAACCCTTAATGAAGATTAGAAGATAACGAGGAAATGAACATAGACCCATCATCCTAATCAACATCATAATCCCCAAAAAAGATTTTAATTAATTAATTAACCTTTCAATATATATTTAATTTTTTTTTTAAGTAGGAAAATGGGATCAAAAAGCCTTTAACTACAAAAGCCGATTTAAGAAGCAAGATGAAGGGAGAACTGAAACACTGACCTGACCAAGGGTAAGTCCAGAGGATGATCCAAACCCATTTCTTCCGATCATAGACGGCATGTTGCTCGCCGGAATCATAATCCCGGCAGGCATATTTCACGACCCACAAACACTTCCCAAGCAGTATGTGTGTGTATATATATAGCTTTTGAATAGTACAAGTACTCTACCTTTCACCCAGAAGAAAGGTGGACAGCACTTTGTCTTTCAGGGGAATCCTTATATAGAGGGGATAGAAGGGTTTGTGTTTTGTGTTTGTTTCCTAGATTCTCTGGCAGTGGTCTGAGAAAAAGAGAAATATGGAATTTAACAAAGAGGCAAACGCTGACTAAGGTGTTTTTTAGGTCTGGAAAAAAGGGGTTTCAACTCTTAAGTCTATCTGTTACCTACGTTAAAAAAATAAAAAAAAATAAAAATTACAATACCAAGAAAGATAGGGTTGACAAATTTGATACGGCTTTTGACAGAGACCAAAATCATAGTAAACCAAACGAAATAAACATAACGCTCACGAAGATTTCGGAGAATCCAACTGTGCCTTCTCACTTTCTATATCTCTCCAAAAACCAACGTTTCCTATTTCTCCTCTTAGCCCTATCCAACCAAAAAAAAAAAAAACGTTAAAAAAGAATGTAAGAAATATTACAAAAAGAGTGGGAACCTTAAAAAAAAAAAAAAAAAAAAATTAGAGTGCATATATAAATGGTGATTTTTTTTTTTGGGGGACGGGGGGGGGGTTGGCCGAGTCAAGAAGTGCTTAGAGAGAGAGAGAGAGAGAGAGAGAGTGATATATAGTACGTGAAGATTTGCTTGTAAAAAAATTTCACTTACCAGTGAATATAGAACCCCCTTGGAAAAAAAGGTCCAGAAGGAGAAGGATATCAGATCTGATTTGGGGCTAAGTTGTTGCCAGGAAATCAGTATTTGGGGCTATGAAAGTGGTTTTGGTAAGAGTTTTTATAGTAAGTAGAGGTATATATATGGCTTGTAGATAGAAATGGGGGAAAGAAAAGTGACACAGAGGAAATGGAGGAGGGGTAGTATCAAAGAGAAGAAAACACAGAGAAAGAGAGAGAAGAGGTAGGCTTTAGGAAATGAAGAAGTAGAGCTAAGGAAGGATTAAAGGGGAGCAGGTGAAGAAATATGTGGCAGCGAGGAGTAATTGCAGAGCGTATTGAGAGGGTGCAATTGCATTTAATGGTTGGAGAGAGGTGTAATTGCAGAGAGAGAGAGAGAGAGAGAGAGAGAGAGAGAGAGAGAGAGAGCATTTTTTTTTTTTTATTAAAGATTTTCTCCCTAGGAAAGTTTATGGTGCAACGAATGACGGCTACCATAAGTTTTCCCCAATCCCATTTAGTTTGAACTTTATTCTTTACATTCTAATGAAACTAAACTTTATCTATTTTTGTTAAAAGCATGTTGTTTAACATTTTTAGTGTTTTCTTTAGAGATGTTTATGGTTTAAATCTCTCTAAACTTAACAAACAGATAAAACATATCATTCTTTCTTTCTTCTTCTCATCATCATCATAGGGAAAATGATGAAATTACTTAATAAAAATAATGTGCAATAAATTCATTAGTGTTCTTGATTTTTCAGGAGTAAATTATTTCAACCTTGTACAAAATATATAGAAATCATACTGTTAAAAGTTTATGAGTGCTACGAGGCACAAAAGTTTATTCCAACAAATTTCACGTGTCATTTAATTTGTTAAAATCAAATAGATGAGAATATACGATGATAAGAATCTAATTTTCTTATTATCCAAAAAAGAAAAAACAAAAATGAAAACCAAAAACATGAGGATACAATTAATTAATGCATGGAAGGCGCGCAAGTGGTGAATCATAGTTCTATAAAACACATTATCTTCCTGTCAAAAAAAAAAAAAAAAACATTATCTTTGGTTTTGTTATTCATTTGGGAAGGGGGAAAACACTTTATATATGTGCATGCAACACACACACACACAATTATTGTATTGTGTGTAATTTCAAAAATTGGTGTTTTATGATTCAAGTTTAGATTGAATGAAACACAATCATGTTTACAACTAAAGAGAAAAATGAAGGGAAAAAAAAGGTTTAAAAAAAGTGTAGGAAAAAAGAAATTCTGCACACCATGGGTAAGGCCTAAGGGTTGACGTTCAGCCTTTCCGCACTGCAAATCTATCCTATTATTTTCTTTGAAGAGTTCCGTACGGATTGCCTAATTCCTAAAAAGCCTAAAATAATTCAATTATGGTAAATTCCAGTACGCATAATTTAACAAAAAGAAATTTATATATATATATATATATATATTTTTTTTCACAATACAATAAATTGATAAAATTGTGTAAAGATTTCCTAATTTCCCTGTAATGAGACAAATATATGAAATTCATTTCCATCGAGTATGAGACTATGAGTCCCTATCATACTAATCATTTACAGGTTTAAATTTCACGTTTTAGTTGGGATCATGACTTTCAGCCCATTAGGATGGTAATGCTAAGCATTATTTTTCCCTATCCTGTAAATAATAAGACAACAATTTTAGTAATAAGATCATGTCATTGTAATTATCACAGACAAAAAAAAAAAAAAAAAAAAAAAGGGTTTTGTGCAGGTGGTGAATGCCAAAGCAAGAACTGAATTTCATTAGTACTCATCAGTCATCATCCTATATATTTTTCAAGATTTTGCCACGTTTCTTAGAGGATCAAGAGATTAAGCACATTCAATGCCGAAAAGACAATTATGTTGGTCTCTCATTCATTAAAAAAGGGATTTAATCCCTAAGGTATAATCATAAAACTATATGCCTTAATGAGAAAAATATCTTTTTATTTTATCTTTTTTTTCTTCTCAGAAAGAAGAAAAGAAAAGAAAGTCTTCTTTTTTTTAATCCATAAGATAGTGAATTTTTTATTTGAAAAAGTGAAAAGATTTTATTTTTTGTAATTCGATAATTATAATAAGAAATGGAGGATTTGAACCTTAAACTTTTCTATTGTAAGCACCAAAAATTACCTGTTAATTTACAAAATTATTGACAATGATAAATACAAATTGACATCATAACATCTAAAATATGAAAAATCATGCAGATCCAAGGCAATGCAGTTTCTTTTCTTCTTTTTCTTCTTTTTCCTTTTATCTCTTAGTGCAGTAATTTAATTTGTGTGGTATAGACAATTTAACCCTCAATTAGATTTTTTTTTAAGAAAAAAAAAATATTTCGTGTAAAAAAATAAAATGAAAATTTTCATGAATTAAATGAACCCAACAATGTACATCTTTATTAATGATTTCGATATAAATTTTTGTCTGTCAAGATAGAATATCATTGTCAATTATAGAAACAAATATGAAGGATAACCATTATTGTTCCAAATGTAATGCATTTATTAGTGTGGAGAAGGTGAAACGTATAATTATACATGTGAGTATGACAATGAGCTGTGACTTTAAAGACCAACCCCAATAATGACCTTAAATTTTATAGAAAAGCATATAATCCTCATTGACTCTCCCATGTCAGACGTTATATATATACATATTCCATCTATCTGTTTTAGGGAATGTTGAAATATGGCAATATCAAAAACACAAGGAAAGAATGATTTACACAAATAAGCACACTTAAAACGGTATACTTAATATTCTTACTCGCGACATGTTAATGTACGTGACTATTCCTTTGATATGACCTGTGCTACATAGCGTGAATACTTATCACGTTCCTTACTATAAAAAGTTTTATTAATTAGTCTTCTTACTTTTCACGGATCTTATGCCAAAAGCTCAATATATTTTCATGCATTTTGTCTCTGAATGAAGCAATGTTCTTTAGTCAATGCCCTTACAACTTAGCATGCATTATTTGTCCCCTTCTTTTGGGGTTTAGTTCAGGAGTTCAATTTCTTTATTTACCACTTTTTATTTTTTATTTATATATATATATATATATATAGAATTATTTACACTTGCTTTAAAAAATACCCTTTCGATAATAAGTAATGTCCGTGTGAAAATAAAATCGATTTGTAGTCCTAAATAAGGAAGTGAAATAAATATGGAGTAAAATAACTCATAAGTATCACCAAAAACCCACTAAACTTATTAGAGTTTCTTTTTTCTCTCTAAAAAAAAAAAAATTAGAGGTTCTTATATTCTTATTTAGGAAAAAAAAGGGGGGGGGGGGGGGGGGGGGATGGGGGCGGTTCGTATTTTCTTGGATAAATCAAACTTATATTTTGGCTAAAATGATAAAAGAAACTTATTAGTAACATTTATATAAGACACAAAGAATAACAAGGTGATGAGAAAGAAATATAGAGAATGTAAACATATGGAAAATGAATTAAGGTTTGAATATATATATATGTGAGAATGATTTTCATGACTAGGGTTGGTGACATTGTCAACTATGGTTATTGATTTAGGTGGCCCTCTTTAGAATGAGCCCAACCAGGTCTTCCGTGCACAACCTCTCTGCAATCTTCCCCATTAAATGACCCTGAGCAGGCTCTGCATGGCAAACCACATTTACTGCATTCATGCCACTCTTGCACACCCACCTGGAGATCAAATATATACCCAAAATCATTGATATCTTAAACTTTACAATTCACGGGTTAATTAAATTCAAATGTAAAGTAAAGAATATCTTTCACAAATATCATCAAAATTAACCAATAAAAATAATTTTAAAAAATTACTAAAAGTTATGTGACGTAATTCTATTCATGTATGACTAAGTTTTTATCAAATCTAAAAATGGTTGTAGATTATTAATTAATTTAAATAAACGATGACATTTTAAAAAGATTTCCAAGCTTTTAGTAATAAAATTCAATTGAATGAGCAATTTTAACTATTGAAAATTCTGGTAATAGAGTTCATGCACCTAGAATAGAATTAGTTCAATAATTTTAATATAATTATAGCATGCTGATGACTATTTTCTTTAACATATTGTTCATGTTGAGCAAGGAAAAGACATTCATGACATGTAGAATGCAAATTTTACTATACAGAACTATTTGCAACGTCAGAATAGGGTGTTAAACCAAATTATTATGATTTTTTTTTATTTTATAAATTCGATAATTGAGGGAGGGAGATTCTAAATCCTAGATGTAGGGGTGTGAGACCTAGCAATATATATATCTATATATATTTTGGGCCGGGGGATCAATCCAAGGACATGAAGTAGTTCGAGTATGGGTGAACATTATCATGGGAGTCTGTGTTAGTAAATGATGAGGTTAGTTAATTTGATCATAAGGGTTCATAAGAGTGGTTCAAGGATGAATGCCTCCTCAACTAAGCAAAGGCGAGATCCGAAGGGGTGGTCTGCCATTCAGGACAACATTTCAGGAAATTCTATTGATACTGATAAGCATCACAGAAGCGCAGGATAGAGGGAAGTCCTAAAATATCTAAAGAGAAAACTGCTATCACCGCATTGAATGCTATGTAGCTAACTCTCTAGCCGAATTAATGAGGAAGTGATACTTGAACAATAATTTTCAGCTTTACAGCTACTATTAGAGACTTGAGGAAGATGCTGATGGGACAATAATCAACACCAGCAATCTACTATACATGTGGAGGGTAAAGATGAAGGAAGGAAGAGAGTATAAAACAGAAAGAAGACCCTGAAGGAAAGGGATTAAGAAATTAAGAGAAAAACACTATAGCAATCAAGATTTGAACTTGTAATCAAACTTGAGATAAATATATAAGAACTGATCTCCTCGAATTATGCCGATGATGATTTTCTCTAGATTAAACCAGTCTATCTTCATTTTCTTGTCATCTGGATTCACTTTACTTGTTGTTTAACTCATTAAAGCCCAATTTTCCAACTCACTCTCTACAAATTCATTGTATTGGACTCTTTGGGCCTAAGTTCATCTGTCCTTTGAGCTTGGGAGCAAAATTGTATCCTTACACTGGACATGTATGTTAGAAACACAAGGATTGATAATATATATATATATATATATATAATAACAATACATCATTAATATATCTATATAAGTGTTTTAAATGAAAATATTTTTTCTAATTAATTCAAATAATATAATTTTAAATATAACTTAGTTATTAATTATTATTGGCACATATTAATGAATTGGTAAAAAATTATAGAATGGTTTTTACCATATATTGGAAATAATAAATTAAAAAATTAGGTCACAAACAAGTTAAGTCTGTTTGATTAAAAAAAAAATTATGTTTGAACATGTAATATTACATGATCATGACACACCATCAATTTATATTCAAAATAAAATTCATTGAATCAATTTTAAATGTTTAATACTCGACTCAATTCAACTAGTTTACAACCAAATGTGAAAAAATTTTATATTGTTTCATGTAAACTTGTCAAATGGATTGGCGATCTTGGTTGGGTTGAGGTGCAACTTGATTGAGTTTGGGTCAAATTGAGTTTGGTTAAAATGACTTGTACTAAAAAAACTGCAAAAACTATGATTATTACCCAGTCCTTTCATGGTTGGGTCAATCCAATATGACCTATATTTTTCTTTCACATGCAAATAGTAAAAATTAAAAATTAAAAACTAAACTTGATAGTATTGTCCTTGTATTCATTTCAATATAATTAAGATGAACAAAAGAAATCAAAAATAAAAATTCAATACTATATAAATTCTTAAGTCTACAAATGGTTCACTAAGCTGAAACATTTAAGTCTCCATCTCCTTAAAAAAAGTCTATGAATGTTGTTAGAAGGAAAATTAATATCTTAGAAAATAAAGGAAATAAAGAAAGAGTAAGAAGTGAAAATTTAAAACAAATTTATGGGGAATTAGAAAGGCAAAATCTCAATTAATTAGGTTTAGGTGGACCTGATTTTTCACTAGTCAAAAAATCTGTACTTATATCCATATTTTTCTTAGAACATATATATTATCGGGTTCAGATCCAATTTTGTTAGGATTGGATTTCTGCAAATGCATCGCCCTTTCTATTAAATAATCTTTGAGATGGGATCTATTGATGATCAGCTGCCTGTAGCTGGCCTCGGACTTATACAAGTTTTTCCTACATGTATATATATTTTTTAGTTTAATAAAAGTTTCTGGTCAGTTATAAAAAAAAAATAGTAATACCTCCATAATATTTTCATAATAATTTCACAAAAAATTTTAAGTAAAAAATTATTATTAATTATAGTATAAATTCTATCACTGATATTATTTTTTAATTACTAATAACAACTTATGTCCTAAAACTTGCCGTTAAAATATCATAGATTTGTCCATTAGCATTCAGCCGGTCCGATTGTGGGTCCACGTTGGAACTCGAGGGTCATATATACTCACATTTGGATCCGATATCGTTGGGGCGCGTAAAGAAACGTGAAAAAAGGAGCGTGGCGGTTCGTGAGATATATCAGCCTCCAAGGCGTTGTCACTGCCGGACAAAGTCAAACGCTGCGTTTCGTTCGATGCAATTGCAAAGTGCCAAAAGAGCAGCAAAGTCGTAAACTACTAGTATTACCGTACTGGGGTTTGTGTGGGTCCCACGCGGATATACTCATTTATTACGCTTTATGTTGTGATTTGTGAACATTGCGATATTTCACGCAATGGTCATGAAAGTTTTTTTGTTTTCTTTTTTTTCTTTTTTTGAGAATGAAAGTAGATATCATAAAAGGGTGGGTTTTTTCAGTCACCCATGAATTCTATCCCTTGGTCCATACTCCATATATAAAGCATGAATCTCAAATTACATGAATACACGTCCTTTCAATGACACTAATTAATAGCACTAAGCTAGTAATTGTCAAAAAGAGAAACAAAATAAGAAGAGAAATGTTAATAAATGCCTTAAAATTATTTGTTAATGAATTATTTTTTAAAAAAATTTATAGAATAAAAAAATAATAATATTTTGATAGTTTTTATTATTTCTTATAAAAGTAATGTAAAAAATTTCCTAAAATAATTTGTTCATAATTACCTTAAGAGTACATGTTAGTATGACTCTAATAATTATAGTAGTAATAACATTCCATAACAAAAAAAAATTGTATTTTTTTTTAGTAATAGTAATAGCGGGTCAAATCATGTTATACATTGTCTAATTCCAAGTAATATTATATGATTTAATAACTTTTTATTAAAATAAAATTCATAAAATCTCATTATAGGATTATTTTTTTATATGTTCTTACCAAATGTACCAAATTTGATGTCAAAGCCAATACTATTTACTATTCAATTGGGTTGGGTTGGGTTTAAGCTAAACACTTAATAAATTGTGTTAGGTTTAAGTTACACTTAGTGTAATTTTAAGTAATGTTACATTACATAAATACATAATTACTTTATATTAAATTCATATTTTGTAAATCCTACCATTATATTACATGAGCTATATATTCCTACCATGCATGTTAAATTTTATGCTAATCAAATATTTATTTATATCCTTAAACTCATATTTGATGCATAGGTTTAAGCTACAAAAACTTGAAATTTTGATAATATAGCTATTGATATTTGATTATCATGAAATTTAGTAGGCATAAGATATATTAAAAGAACATGTAATCCAATGGTAGATTTGTCAAAATTTGCATCCAATAAAAAGATATTGAGTGATAATTTTACATAATTTGGAAGTCTAGACTCTAGATTTAAATTACTAAATTTCAAAATCACAATTCCAAATTATGTATCTTATTGGTAATTACTTTCTCTTAATAAATGTTGTCTCTAGGTAAATAGAAAATCTAATTATCATTTTTATATATTTATAGGAAATGATAAATATGTTATTGTTAATGAAAAGATTAATTAATTTTTGGGATTTGAAAAGAACAAATTATAGATGATTTATAATACAATGTGATGATGCACAAAATTGTCAGTGAGTTGATCGTTACACGCACAATGATTGGAGGTATTTGAAAAATAAAATATGAAGAACCTACAGAGAGCATCGGTGGAGTGTCAAACAAAGATCCTCCGAAGGTTAAGTCAGTGATAGAAAAATCTCTAATAACTTTAAAAGTGTAAGAATTAGAAAATTGCACGTACCTTGAAGAAAAGGAGGCTTGGTGCTTATATAGTGGTGTAAGGCTGACTGAGATCCTATAAACATAGGATCTTCCTTTGTAGGGAAGATACATAGTTAATGTTCCGAGATCTCTAGGTTTAATTTCCTATATTTGGAGGATATGAATATGTAGAAGGATCTTTGGACATGGTGCACAAGTTCTTTCCCTATGGGGATGCAGGAGTGGAGAACACACAAACGGGGTGGAACTAAGTATAATGAGTCGTCGATATGGGGATGCTCGTTGTATCATGGGCTGATGGACGAGTCATATCAATTATCTCAAATTCATTGAAGTACGACGATTCCTTAAAGACTAATGACCAGGCGAATTAAGGCCACATACTTCTTTGATGACCAAAGACCCCTTAGAGGTCAAAGACCCCTCATAGGCTGAAGACTATTCATAGGCCAAAGACCCTAGGTTGTTAGTCAAAATTTTTAAGGGTTGAAAAAATATTCCTTATCACAAATATGAAGAATCCAACATTTGAAATTTAATTCCATTTGAAAAAAAAAATCTTCAAAAATGAATATAAATGTTCAACATTATTTGGATTCTATTTTCTCTTTCTCTAGAGCAAACCCAGATGTTCAACATCCAAATTCCAATTTTTACTCTTTTTTTCACCCAAGGCAAATCTCAGTTTCTATTTTTTTCCCCCCCTTCAATTTCTTGGGAAAAAAGAGTAATAGTAGACTGCATAAGTCCAGAAACTGCCCTACAAATAGAGGCACTCAAATCTTACAAATACAACAATTTAGCTCTCACATGTTAGGGGATCAGGGTCAAGTGGTCAACTATCAGAAAATAGAGGAGAGTTATGGAGAATTGAAACTCTATTTCATTGAAAAATGAATTGAATGATCAACTAATACAATCAGATATGTATATATATACACCAAAGCTGGGAACCAGAACCAAAATTCATTGTTTTGGCTACAAGGGCTGTGGATTCAACAAAAGGACCATTGTTGCTATGTCCAACTGACCTCTGCCTTTCATCTTGAACCAACAAAGGATATACCTTGTCAACAGAAGGAAAGGGATACATCAACAGAATTTGACCTTGAATGTGAGAGAATGAATCATTGAGACCCATTAGAAGCTGCATAATTGCTTCTCTATGATGAAAATTGGAGATCTTTTCATTCACATTACACACACACTTCTCACAAGAGCAAAGAGAAAGTGGTTCATAGTTTTGTATCTCATCACACAAGATTGAGAGATTGGTAAAATAATCACTCACAGTGAGCTCCCCTTGAGAAATGCTAGCAAGATCCTTTTGCAATTGATAAACCCTAGGTCCATTGCCTTGAGAGAACATGTTTTGAAGCTTGTTCCAAACTTCTTTGGCAGTTCTCCGATACACCATACTAATTGCAATCTTAGGAGAGACACAATTGATGATCCAAGAAACCACAATTTCATTGCATGGTGACCAGCTTTGAATAAGAAGAGGAACTTTCTCCATGGTAGAAGTCAGTGAAGCAGAGCCATCAATTAACCAAAATTTATTTTTGATTCTAAGAGCTCTCTCCATGGATCGTACCCACGTCGGGTAGTTTTCTCCTCCAATCGGTGATTGAGATACAAGAATCACACCAGGGCTTTCAGCGTGGTGAAGGAAAAAGGGATGTGATTCATCAATGGTAATGCTTGTAAATGCTTGATCAAAAGATGCCATTGATGAAGCTTTGAAAAGAAAAACCTAGCTTTTGAAGAAGAAGAAATTGAAACAAAGAAATTAGGCAGAAGTAAGAAAAGATAGTTCTGATACCATATCAGAAAATAGAGGAGAGTTCTGGAGAATTGAAACTCTATTTCATTGAAAAATGAATTGAATGATCAACTAATACAATCAGATATGTATATATATACACCAAAGCTGTAACTGAACCAAAGCTGTAACTAACTCAGTAACTAACTAGCAATCTAACAGAATTAACCAAACTAATACATGTGCCTGTCACATGCTAAGTTAAATACATATATGAAACTAAAACTACATGTTGTTTCTATCTATTTATGATTGTTGCCATTTTACTGTACAAACTGATCCCTTGCAGCTCTGCTTCTTATCTGTGCTGCTCCTCTTAGCTGCATTACTTCCTTTTGTATCTTGATATCAACACCCAAGAGAAAATATTTTTTAGGAATATTGTGATCAGAAGGAAGTTAAAGCTTAAGCCATCTCCATTTGGGATTGGAACAGTAGGTCATTAGCCAACCCTCTTAAGCTTCAACAATAAGAGTAGTACTAGCAACTACTTTCCTAACTCACCTCCAAATTGGGAAATCAATAGCACCATTGCATGGTCTAGCTTCTGTGCTATTAGCAACATGAATCTTTCTACAGGTATATTCCAAGAAAAAATGGGAGAGAGAGAGAGGTCAAATCCAAATGTTGAATATTCGTATTTACAATACAAAAAAACATTATAAATGTGGAATCCAGATATTCAAAATCCAAACTTACTTCAGGTGAAAGAAAAAATTGAAAGATTAATTTGGATTCCTCCCATCTATAAATTGCTTCATTCAAACCCCAAAAGCTTAATTTATTTTTTCATTAGTAATAATTTGCTAATTGTCCCCTGTCGTCTCTTGTGTTGTTAAAGAGTTCGGTTGATAGTGTATTCGGATGATGTTATGTGTCTTATTTGATTAGTATTAGGTATTTAGGTGACTAATGTTGGTATTGTTTATGGTTGATTCATATAGGTAGATTATATTAGAAATTTTTAAAAAATGATTCATTTAGATTTGGATGAGGTATGATTTTTTAGGGGATAAATTCTAAGAAATTGAAATTAATCTTCTTCATTTTTCTTAAATAAAAAAAAACATTGTAACGTGGATTTTAAAAACTCTTGGAGCACTTGATTATTCTCCAAGTGTGTGTAGTCCTCAGTACACACCAAAGAAAGTATTCCAATGAAAGTGGCACGTAGATACTAGCTAAAAGTTTTGGACCCAAAATCTCATTTAAGTTTATTTTATCTCATTGAAAGTTGACATAAAATTCTTATGTAAGACAATAAGTAAATTGTCATGATTTCTTGAATTAAAAGTAATTTGTTAGATAGTATAATTGGGAGGTTTAGATTTCCCTTGAAACAAAAGGGTATTGTTCTTATTTCTCTTAAGCAAAAGAGAAAAAAGTAAGAATATAATAGTTTAGAAAATCAATTCACCACTCACAAATCAATCTAATACTTGATCTGTTATGTAAGTATATAGGAATTGGAATCGGAACAGGTCTTAAAGGACTCCCGTATAGAGCGATTAGAAGTTGAAATTAGCACTCTAGTTTCAAGACAACAACAAATATTCAAAAAGATGAAATAGCTATTCACTACGAATCTGCGATGCATGCCAGCCTTAATCAAATTGCAGGAAAGCAAAGTCACAGTCATGCATAAAGCTCGCATGGCCAAGGTGAGACTGCTGGGAGGTACAACAACCGAACAAACGAGGGACCAATGAATTCGCGCGAGTTGTGTACCATAACAAATTGTGTTTCAATGGCAATGAATACCTAACTAGTTGGAGTCGTCGAGTGGAGCAGTTTCTTTAATTTCAAAATATTTTCAATGTTTGAAAGTTTTCTGAATTCTTGATGAATTTTGGTATTGATACCAAAAGGGGCTAATTTATTTAAATTTTTTTTTTTTTTTTTTGAAGAGAGTTTCAACTTATGACGTCCGTTCCTGATAATAGCTCTTTATCATTAGACCAAGACACCAATCAGTTTTTGCTCTTATACAACCATCAGAAACTTTATCAGTTGAGCTAAGTGGATGAAATGCTCAATGCTGAATGGATGAAATTATCTATACTATCTATAAGACGATTCACCTCTTTGAATTGGACTTTTATGTGATTCAAAAATATCTTCATTAATGAATGGTAACTTCTCTTAGAAATAGGGTCATAAATGTCAAATAACAAATTTTATTTTGAATAAAAAATAGAACTCCTAAAATTTAGGAATTTTTTTCCTTCACGTTCATCTTTTTATTCCCTAAAATTTAGCAATTTTTATTATTATTTTTTTCATTCTAATAAAAGTAAAACACCCCTGTGGGGCCAATTGCCCAAAAAGATAACAGAGAATTCATAAGAGGTGGGCTTGTGGCCCAACGGCCCAATCCGAGGACACTCACATGTCTGAGGATGGTTAAAGAGAGACATTTTGAGAATAACACAAGACAAAGAGATGTAAGTCATACATAGTGGCCCAAACCACGTCCGAGAATAAAATTTATTGCTCAAACCAACGTCCGAAGTGGATGTAACTCTTTTAGTAGTCAAGGAATTTCACAAAGTTACATACAAATTAACGAATGAATATGGAACAAAGAAGGAACAGGGAAAGGTAACAAATATCTTCTAAAAGCTGCTACCTCCACATTAAATGCTTCCCAGCTAACTCTCTGGCCGCATTAATGTGGAGGTGATATTTGAACAATAACCAAGCAGCCTTATGGCCACTGAGCGGAGGTTCCAAGAAGTGCTGGATGGGACAGAAAGAAGTTCTCAGAATGGAACCTACACGTGTATGGTGAAAGCAGGATGAATGAGGTAGTATATAACGTGAAATCAGAAGACATTAGAGGGGACTTGTGGAAGAAAAAGAGAGGGAGAAAGAATCCAGATAGATATACACTAAAACCTAGCCGAGGGGAAGGGAGCAAGAATTTTTGTATTTAATTTGAAGTTCCTTTTGCTGCACAAGAATCATGTCTTTTTCCACTTACTGGAACTAACTCTTACACCCACTCTCTAGAAATTTTATTGTTTGGGCTTGTTTGGCTCGAATCTCATCCCTCTTTTGGGTCCAATCCAATTTGAGTCCTTACAACCCCCAATTTAAAAAATAAAAAATAAAAAACTAAGAGAACTCCTAAAATTTAACATTTTTTTTTCCTCATGTTCATCTTATTTTTCATACCCAAACTTTTCTATATATTACTACACTACTTTCAAACACATGTTCAAAAAAGAAATTACAATTATTGTTTATCTCTAAAATTTATAATTTTAATTTGTTTGATAAAAAAAATAATTTCAAATTATAATAAATGTAAATTATTAACTTTTACCCAAAAAAATAGAAGAGTTTTCGAGAACAAGGTTGTTTTCTTAGAGGAGAGGAATGCTGGTAATGTTTTTATAGTTTGTTATGCTAGATTCAAATAAGTTGAATTAGATTAAAATTTTATTATAATAGATTCAAATAAGTTAATTTAGATTTTAATGAGTTAATTTAGTTTTGATTAAGAATGGAATACAATTTTTAAAAAAAAATATAAATTCTAGGCAGATTGTTACTGGGAGATTTAAATTTCCTCCAAGCAAGCCTTAAGAAGAGAATAGTTCAAAAAATTAATCCTTCACTCTCAAGCCAATCCAATACTTGATTTGTTAATTAAGCATCTAACAGATGAGTTGTTTTCTTTAACTAATCATGTTTACAAAAATCTTCTCAAAAAAAAAAAAAAAAAAATCATGTTTACAAAATAAGTTTAAGCTAAAAGCCTAATATTGCAGAGAGACCCCAAGATATCGCCTTTTTCTATTAATAATGTATAAAAAGAAATGTGAAAGTTATTTGAGAAAATTAAAAGAATATCTTATCTGTGTTGAAACATTAGATGTTGAGTGTGCGTTTGGATTGAAGTGAAAAATTAAAATTATTTCACTATTTAGTTTATTTTTATTATTATTTATAGATCTCGTTGCACTTTTTAACGCTATTCATGAGTCTTATTGTATTATTTTAATTAACTTTTATATTTTTTTATAGTACTTTTAGCAATAATTTTTTTATTTTAATAAAATAAGCGGTATTCAAATACACTTTCATACATTTTTTTGAGAGAGAGAGTAGAATTTATATTTTATTCCGTTATAGTAATTGTAGGTTTTAATTTGGAATCTTTGGATATTACTCAGCAGGTAAAATAAAATATGTAAACAATATATATATATATATATATATAGAGAGAGAGAGAGAGAGAGAGAGAGTAGTTGGTTGAAAGCGGTTTCTACTTTTTCATGCTATGCTCATTCTTCTGTCATTTTGTGATTTAAGAGGTTTAGTTGTGACTTGTGACTTGTTAAGGAGTGAGGACCGAGGAGTGAGGACTAGTGCTTTAAAAGTTGACTTCGGGTTTACTTTAAGTATTTCTTTCTTTTTTTGTTCCTCAAGCAAATTTCCTCCTCAGTAAAAAAGTTTAAGCCAAATCCTATTTAGATTTAGATACTAGGGAGTATCACTGAGGCCGAGGATAGTCATATTTGACCAATGCACACACCATCTACGTCATGGGGTCCGAGGGACCTCATTATGGAATGGTGACCGTGACACACCTTTCTTTTTGAAATATGTATATATGTAGCAGGAATCGTACCCCATGTGATGGCAGCTCATCTTTCATAATGGGCCCTACTTATCTTATGCTCCACGTTGCTACTCTATCCGACGGTCCATACCCTTCTAAATAATATTTTGATCCTTTTTTTTTTTTCCACCTTCTTTTTTATTAGCATTCACGTTAAACATTTTAAAAAGTATAGCTTTTAACCTCCGCTTTCAAATACACACAAGATCAAATATTTTATTTTAACATATAATACAATAAAATAATATATACAACACAATAAAATAATCTATCAAAACAATAGAATAATCTACCATAACAATAAATGAAGCACAACAATGATTATAAGAGCATTCACAGTAGTGGAGCTAAAAATTTAGCTATTTAGCTCCACTAAAAGTTACTTTATCTATTTTACCTACACACATGTTACAGTAGTGAATTTATTTTAGCTTTCAACACAATAAAATAATATAAACATCACAATAAAATAATATATCTACTATAATAAAATAATCATCTCACAACAATAAAATAATATATTAACTACACCCATACATCACAGCCACACACAATCACAGCCACCACCACCACCACCACCACCACCACAGCCCACAACAAAAGAAAAAAAAAATCAACCAAGTCCACACATCATAGCCACAACCACAACCACCACCACCACCACCACAGCCCACAACAAAAGAAAAAAAAAAACAACCAGCCACCTACCACACCACCACCACACCCACAACCACAACCACCACCACCACACCACAACCCACAGCAGGAAAAGAAAAAAAAAAACAAAAAGTGCTGATCAGTGCCCACAGCCTAGCAACCCACCGATGAACCCAACCACCTATTGACGCCGATCTACCCACATAACCACAACCACCACCACACCATGAAATCCAGCCAAACCGCCATCACGAAACCCAGAGATGGGACGGCGATGAAGATCGGCGATGAAGGACTGGGTGATGAAGGATCAGCGATGAAGGACTAGGCGATGAAGATCAGTGATGAAGGGACGGCGATGAAGATCAGCGATGAAGGAATGGGCAATGAAGGATCAGCGATGAAGATCAGTGATAAAGATCGGCGGTGAAAATGAACCCAGAACAGTCGGGAGAGTAGATGAGGGAGAGAAAAAAAAAATGAGAAGGAAAAAGGAAGAAAGAAGAGAAGCCGAAGAGAGAAATAGTGAAAAAGAAAGAAAAAGAAAATATTTTTTAAATGAAAGAGGAGAGAGAAATTTATTAAAATATTATTATTTTTTTTAGCTTTCATGAACAATACACATCTATCTATAGATGTGTACTGTAGCAAATCAGCTAAAAAAAATAAGGATAGCTCCACTGCTGGAGCTTACTTTTTGTGTTTGTGGAACTAAATTTTAGCATTATAGCAATATACCTCCACTGCTGTGAATGCTCTAACAGCAGACCCACAACCCAACGTCACTCCAAACAACCCACACCCACAACTAGCAGACCACCGAATCAACCCATACCCACAACCATAAGCCACCCCAATCAACTCACCAAAACCACCCAAAATCAAATCACAAAACCCACCAAAACCAAGCCACACTCGCCAAAAACCCAGCCATACTTGTCGAATCACCACAACTCAACCACCCCAATCAATAACAGAGACCCATGAACCACAAAATCAGCCTAGACCCAAGAGAGACCTAAATAATACACAGACTCATAAACCACAAAATCGACCTCATCTTCTTCACCAGTTGCACTGAATCATTATAACCCAGCCATATCGGTTGCCAGAGTCAAATCGTAGCTTAGCAAGAAAGAGGAAGATGGAGAGGCAAAGAGAAAGAGAATAAGAGTTTAGAGAATGAGCAATTAGAAAGAAAGAGAAAGAAAGAAAGGGTAGAGAGAATGACAGATTAAAAAGAATGAGAAAATAATAAAAAAACATGGCAACTCACTGTAGTTAGGTGTCAAAAATTATAGTATTTGACATGTTTGATGTAATGTGTTTTTTGTATATTGGTTATTATTAATAGCATTTTTAACATTGTAACATTCTTGATATGAATGCTCTCAAGGTAGCATTTGCATAGAAAGGTAAATTTCATTTTTTCCATCACATATCTCTCCCATTCTAATAGAATTGAAAAGAAAATTTTGAGATATATATATATATATATATTTTTTGATTGGTTATTAAGTAATACTGTAATAGTCAAAATTGTCTTTTGACTATAAAATCAAGTCTGGAAAAGTGAGATAACAATGGAGTGAAAAAAGAAAAGAAAAAAGAAAAAAGAAAAAAAAAAAAGACGAGTGATTCATACTTTAAAAAAAGAAAATGTTAATTATCATTTTCGGTCCTTAATTGTTGCTCCATTTTTTTTTTTGATACAATACAATTGTTGCTCCATTTAAAAAAAAATACTACTTACGGGTGTTTGGGGTGACCCGTAAGTATTATTTTTGGTCCTTAATTGTTGCTCCATTTTAATTATCATTTTTGGTCCTTAATTATTCTTCCATTTTAAAAAATAATACTTACTATTATATAATGAATGGAAAATTTTGTCGTGGCAAATGGTGAAAATTTAAATTAAGAAAAAAGGTGTTAATTGGATGCCATTTAAAATGCCACGTTGCCTTTATTGAAAAGAAAAAAAGAAGAAGAAGAAGAATTCTATATACACACACAAAATTTGACAATATTCTTCACACCATGTTGATTGACAAATTTTTACTTATTTTCATCTAGACCAACAATTGACAACTTTTTTATATACCAATAACAGTCCATCACTTTTTGCGGGTGTCAAATTTTGTGTGTAAAAAAGGGGGGGGGGGGGGGAGGGGTAATTATGCTCCGTTCTTTTAAAATTTGGGGAAATGACACTCCACGTATGTCAAACCTAAAGGAAAAAAAATTCTCATTTACTTAGAGGTTAGAAGAAATTAGCACTCCCCTTCCTTTTGTTTATATTAGTAATGAAATATTCTAAACTTTTATAAGAATCTTAAAAAATAAAAAATAAAATAAAAAAAATTTAACCATGGTTAATAAAAAAATCTCTCCATAACACTTGCAACGAAAAATCTCTCCATAACTCGTTGAAAAAAGAAAAAAAAAATACACTTAATATTTTAAAATACACTTTAATTAAAAATTTAAAACAATGAATTTTAAATATGAAATAAGATAATTTTGGAAACTTGCCCTTATGTAAGGGCAGGTTAGTACACAATATTTTTAATATTTGATTTAACAAAGTTTGGTCAATCGGATGTCAATGGAGGGGGGGGGGGGGGAAGTGTTTTATTTTTTTTCCTTCAAATTTGGGGTGAAATGTGATTTTCCCAAATCTCAATGGATAAGAGTGTAATTAAAAAAAATGGTAGTAATTTAAACTAATCCACGTGTCTTATCAACTGTGTGTCTTAGTTGTTGTCATAACTAGGCTGTAACTTATATTTATGCACAGAAACATTTAATCATATTGATGATTGGGTTATGTTAACGAGTACTTTTAGAGCAATTGTTAATAAATAATTTTAGAAAAGTTTTGACATAACTTTTATGGAAAATATAAAAAGCCGTCAAAATAGTTAATTGTTTTTTTTTTTTTTAATTTTCCCATAAAAAATTTCTAAAAAGTATTTCCTAAACTAATGTCCTTAAAGCATCTATTAACATTTCCCTTAATGATTATGTAGCCTTACATAAATGAGTGAGGTGGTTATTTCAGTTTTCATCCAAAATATTATGAAGGACAGAATGAGTAACTTAACACCAAAATTAAGAAAATTAAAAATAGGATATTTGACACAAAATTAGGCTATAATTAAAAATTCATTTTGACTAATTTGAATTTTGATTGTGGTACTTAATATAATATAAGTGATTAATGCTACTTAGTTTAACGAACAAGTGCATAGCTAGATTTTTAAGATTCAACATTGTATAATGGCACAAATTGGTAATCTTAAAATCTCAAGTGTGGCCGTTCAAACAACTAAAGCCTAGAGCAACCGCATCAGATCATGCATAGTCTTGCAAAAATATAAAAAGTAGTCAATTTTACACATTTTAAGTAAAAAAACACCCACATTAGTGAGTGTAAAATTGTGCATAAATGCATAAGTGCTACAGTAACCGTGCATATATACATGGTTACTGTAGCTCGTGCATTTAATATTTTAGTATTTTTTGGTAGTGTTGGGTTTGTGAGGGAGAGGGGTATTGAGTGAAGATATAATAAAAAATTGTAAAAGAATGAATATTTTATTGAATAAATGTGTAGAATAAATAGACTGATATGAGTGTTTTGTAAAAATAGGTGTGTAAAATAAAAAAAAATAAATTTTTTTTTTGTGCAAAATACACGAAAAATTTGCATGATTTGATGCAATTGCTCTAATAGAATTTAATTGTAACTTCAATGACTTACTCTTTGCACTGCCTAAGTGTCATGTATTAAGCTTCACATCAAGCTTTATTCCAATCAAGTTATCAAAATACTTGCCGCAGCCAAGACGCAATGCAGTGGAGGAGCATTGTCTCGTACCCCAAATCAAAAGCCACCAAATCCCTTGGGAACATGACGAACGCAATGTGCCTCCACTGTGATGAGAACGTGAACCTCAATACATATAGTAGGAAAACAGGCGAGGCAGATGCCAAGAAATTGGAACCACAATCAGAATCAGAGGAAAAGCTCTTAGTGTCCCTCTTTAATCTCTGCAATTTAGCACAGTTACGAACTTGAAGCTCTTTGAGGATGATATTGTCCTCCATATGCGCAACTGTACAGTCGATGCAAGGAGAGGCAGCTGCCGATGGCTTTGCAGGCCACGATTGAGTTCTAGGGGTCTTTCTTTTGGCAAAGGTACACCACACTGTAGTCGAAAGTGGAGGAAGACAAATGTTTTTATTTTATTTTATTTTTATTTTTATTTTAAAGATCTCATGGATCCCAAGTGGCATCCAATTAGCAAAAATGTATTATTTTAATTCACCATTTGTGACATTAGACATTTTCATCAATTACTTAATGACAATGAATATATTGACACAAGAATAAAATGTTAAGGACTAAAATGACGTATTTAAAATATCAAATTGGTTTATGCAAAATTTCTTTTAATGTATTTCAAAAGAGATTTTGATTGAATTGTTTTCATTTTATGCGGATCAATTCAAGGGTTGAAGCTAATTATAAGTGTAGGGACCATTTTTTCCACGCGACGCAGGAGTTCAGGATTTTCACCTCACCAAGGGCTAGCCTTGTAGTATAAGGCTTGACATATTAATCCCACGTCGGCGAGAGAAGTGCCCCGATACAATAAATTTATAGAGAGTGGGTAGAAAGACTAGGAATTAGCGAGCATTACAACAATTGGTGCGGGTTTACAAGATCCTCAAATGGGATTTGGCTAAGTGGTCTAAGGGAAATTTGTCCTCGGTCCAGTCTGAGGAGCTCTTCCCCCATCACTAATGAATATAGGGTTTCTCCTCTTCGAACCTCCAAACTCCCATCTTCCCCCCCTCCCTCTTCTCCGAGGGTTCGTTTCATTATATAGTCCTATTCAGCTAATCTCTGCCCTCCACTTGTTGATCATCCAAGCTTGTGTCTGAGGGCTTGTCTCATTAGTCGTCTTTCCAGTCCTCTCGTTAGTAGAAGTAACTAAGGCATTACTGTTCAATAGTCAATTCCTCATTAATGCGGCCAGAGTGTCAGTTGTGTGCTTTTAATGTGACGATAACATCTCCTTTCTTCAATATCGGCCGATCGAGGACATGGTCGTTCTCGGCGATGCTCTTGACAGTTTGGGCCTTCCCTGCTCATCCTCGGACACTGCATTGTCCTCGGCATGGGCCTTGGGCCAGATATGGAGTGGGCCGGGGTTGCCAAATCTTTGGGCCCTACAATAGCCCCTCAAAATTCGGCTGCCCGGCTCCTCGGGTGGGGAGGAGGATTTTGATATCCTCAGGTCTTTGTCCTAGCCTGGCGAATCTTGTCCTCCTGTCGGTACCAAAATCCTTCTAACTGCTATGGGAACGCTCCTGACGTTTCGGTACTTGGAACGCACCTTCATTAAATTTTGGCGGCCCTATGTCCTCCACGTTCAACGGTGTGATGATGAATGAACGGTAGAGATACTTCTGACTTAATGGGCGGGAAAGCTTGTGTGGTTACTTTTTAATTGGGGGTATAAATACCCAACTGAACCGATTTGCCCCTTCACTTTTACATTCAAGAGCTCCTGTGCGCATACGCTGAACTTGGTCAAGCCTCCAATCGACCTTATGTCTCTTTTCAACATAAAAGGCCTATCCGAGGAGCCTTTTCTCATTTCTGTAAGTTCTCTTCTCTCCCCGGTTCATACTTTCTATCTGAGTTCTTTGTCTTCTTGTTCCTCTTTCTCTTTTTCCTTTGTTTTCCCTGAGCCCTTCGTTAGTTCCTTAGGATGGGTAGGTTTAAGAAGTTAGTTGAGCCTGAGGAGGCGATGGAGAAATTCGTTGCTGATTATAAGATCCTCGATACAGTGGGTTTGAGGTACTGTGGAGATGGGGAGTGGAGCACCAAGAGAAAAGAGGGTGAGGTGGCAATTCCTATAATCGCCTTTCTAGAGGGTGGTATGAGGATCCCCTTAGGGCCAATGATGAGGGATTATCTCAGGCACTTCAACTTATCTCCCACCCAGTGTGCCATCAATGTGTTTAGGATCCTAGGCTGTGTGGATGCCCTGAATGAGAAGATGGGGCTGGGCTTGACCCACCACGATGTAAACTGGTGCTACAACCTCCAGCGCCTTAGGGGGAAGTCTTATTACCTGAAGACGATGGACGATAGGGTCCAGCTCATTCAATGCTTTCCTGAGTTTAGCAAGAGGTTAAACAAAGACTTTCTCATTGTGTCCGGAGAGTGACATGATGGCCTTCATTGTCTAACAGTGGAGAGTACTCCAGGTGGGACATTCAGACTAGGAGAATGTTTAATTTCTTGTGCCTTTGTGTTCTTCTTTGCTTGGTTATTAACAGGGACTTTGTTTTCTTTTATGCAGATCCGCGCGCTTTTGAGCGTGACTTCTGCTTGGTTAATAAGAAGGATTTGCAAACCGTATTGAGATTGGAGATCTTTGTGAATGAGGCCGACGACTAGGTTAGGGCTGCTTACAAGATTCTGGGGTATGACCCGATTCAAACATCGTTCTTGGCTCCGAAGTACATGATCCGAGCTAAAGATCCTCGGCTGCATAAGATAACGGTAGTCGAGCATGGATTTTTGATCCCCAAAGGATCTCCTGTTCTGGAGGGCGTACCGTTGGTGGGTATCTCTTCATCGTCTCAAGTTGCCGAGGCTGAAGGGGGCCAGGGGCGTTGTTGAGTCCGCTAAGGATAAGGTCTTGAAAGCCAAGGAAGAGGCTGAGTCTACCAGGGCTGAGGCTAAGGCCTCCAAAGGTGAGGCCGTGCAGGAGGCCTACGAGTCAGGGGTGGCTAATACAGAAGCCACCCTCAGAGCCCAAGTGCCTGGGGTATGCAGGCTTTACTGTTCTTAGGTGTGGAATGAAGCCTTGAAACAAGCAAGTGTGGAGGCTTCATCTGACCTGTGGAAGGTAAAGAATGTGTACTACCCTCCTCCCATTCGTGAGGCTGCTCCCTCTAGCTCCAAGGCCGAGGTGACTCCTGGGGGAGTTGGGACTGCTCCTGATGAAGACACCCTGGTTGCTACCACTTCGGACGAGCCTGCAAAGGAAGCTGATCCTCTTGGGGCCGTTGAGACGAGCAAGAGCCCTACTACGGTTGCGCCCTAGGAGGCGGTGGACCCCTCAGCTGATGTCCAAGCCCCTCACGTTGAGGAGGTATCTCCTTTGGCTGACCTTCCCCTAGCTGTGGCCCCAAGCAAAGGTGGCAAAGGCCCTGAGACCTCTTTTGCCCAGCCCCTTAAGGGAGGGATTGAGATGGAGTTGAAGGAAAGATCCTCCATGGCGCCTACGCCTTGTTTGTTTTTATCTCTCTTTTTTTTTTCTTTAAAGCACTGTAATGGCACTTTTGCTTTGTATAACTCTTAAAGACTTAATGAAGTGCGGATTTTGTTTTCTCTTATTCGTCTTGTTTGTATTATCCCTTCTTTTTTTTTTTTCTTGCACAATCTTAGTTTTAATTGTACTCCAGCTGACCACATACTTATCTTCTGAAGTATCTAGTTTCCCCATAGGTTTGGGTCCGAGGACCATGCAATACCTTGGTTCTGTCTAGTACTTAGTTTTTCTGAAATAGCTAGTTTCCCCACAGTTTTGAGTCCGAGGACCATGCAAGACCTTGGTTCTATCTAGTACATAGTTCTTCTAAAGTAGCTAGTTTCCTTATAGGTTTGAGTCCGAGGACCATGCAAGACCTTGGTTCTGTCTAGTAGTTAGTTCTTCTGAATATCTAGTTTCCCCATAGATTTAAGTCTGAGGACCATGCAATACCTTGGTTTTGTCTAGTACTTAGTTCTTCTGAAGTAATTAGTTTCCCCATAGGTTTGAGTCTGAGGACCATGCAAGACCTTGGTTCTGTCCAGTACTTAGTTCTTCTGAAGTATCTAGTTTCCCCATAGGTTTGAGTCCGAGGACCATGCAAGACCTTGGTTCTGTCTAGTACTTAGTTCTTCTGAAGTATCTAGTTTCCCCATAGGTTTGAGTCCGAGGACCATGCAATACCTTGGTTCTGTCTAGTACCTAATTCTTGAAGTAGTTAGTTTCCCCATAGGCTTGAGTCCGAGGACCATGCAAGGCCTTGGTTCTATCTAACACTTGATTTTTCTGAAGTAACTAGTTTCTCCATAGGTTTAAGTCCGAGAACCATGCAATACCTTGGTTCTGTCTAGTACCTAGTTCTTAAAGTAGTTAGTTTCCCCATAGGCTTGAGTCCGAGGACCATGCAAGGCCTTGGTTCTGTCTAACACTTGATTTTTCTGAAGTAACTAGTTTCCCCATAGGTTTGAGTCCGAGGACCATGCAATACCTTGGTTCTATCTAGTACCTAGTTCTTGAAGTAGTTAATTTCCCCATAGGCTTGAGTCCGAGAACCATGCAAGGCCTTGGTTCTGTCTAACACTTGATTTTTCTGAAGTAACTAGTTTCCCCATAAGTTTGAGTCCGAGGACCATGCAATACCTTAGTTTTGTCTAGTACTTAGTTCTTTTGAAGTATCTAGAGTGGGGAAGCTCATCCTCCTCGTTGGAGAGTCTGCCCTTGGTTCGGTGCACCGCTTTCAATTACGAGGTGTCTTTTGGGCTATTCAAGTAACACGTTTGACGCTTCGATGCGCGAGCCGCATCCTCATTAATATCCTTACGAATTTACGAGGATCCAGCGGCTAATAGGCTATTTGGAAATTTGGGGAATTTAATACCTCTAGTAACTCCTCCTTTGGATTCTGCATAGTCTGGTTTTCACCAACTCTTGCCTTCTATATAAGGCATTTCGGGGTAACCTTTTCTTCAAATTTCACAAATACTTTGGGTTCAATAGGGGTTCAAAGCTCTTAGTTTGCCAAAATAGTGACCTTTGCTTGAGGGAGTGGAGTGGCCTTTAAAAAGGGCAAGGACAAGAAAGCCGAGCCCCCTTCATGGGCCGAGGATGCTACCCCGTTCTTGGACAACACAGTGGGGGTGGTATAAGTGGAGGCAAAAGATCCTCCTTCTTTTCAACCTAGCCAGAGAGAGGACTCCCCTTGCAGTTAGGAGGGGGATCCGAAAGGAACATAACGTCCCTCCTTTGCACGTGGGTCCACCGGGCTTCCAAGCTGGTAGTGATTTGCTAGTGCCCGGTCGTTGTGGGACTGGGAGGGAGTCCAGGGGGAACCTTGAGGTTGGACCGTCAGGCGCCGCGACCTCTTCTTTCTTCTCCTTCAAAGCACCACCCATGCTGGTTAGGGAGCTGTGGACGGTCTTAGCATAGATCTGTCTCCACCTCTCCCTCCATGCATGGCTTGGCTTTAAAACAAGTCTGCCTAGGCCTTTTTCTTCTTTTTTCTCTTTTTAGCTTTAGCACAAGCCTGCCTAGGCATTTACCTTTGTAGTTAGCTTTAGAACAAGCCTGCCTAAGCATTTACCTTTGTAATTAGCTTTAGAACAAGTCTGCCTAAGCATTTGTTGTATGATGTAATTTTTCATTGATTAATAAAGAAGTAGTCGTATTTCGTTTACTTTGCTTCTCGCATCTTTCATTTCTTTATGATGATTGCCCTTTGAATAAGTGCGTTGCTGTTGTCTGTGTTTGTTTGTTTGTTTGTTTGTTTGTTTGTTTGTTTTTTTTTTTTTTTTTTTTTTTTTTTTTTTTTTTTTGAACTTGGAAGAAATGTTGTACACCAACCGTTGCACTCGTTAATCCTCAAGTCCTCCCCACAGATGGCGCCAATTGTAGGGACCCTTTTTTCCACGCGACGCGGGGGTTCAGGATTTTCACCCCACCAATCTTTCATTTCTTTATGATGATTGCCCTTTGAATAAGTGCGTTGCTCTTGTCTGTGTTTGTTTTTTTTTTTTTTTTTTTTGAACTTGGAAGAAATGTTATACACCAAACGTTGCACTCGTTAATCCTCAAGTCTTCCCCACAGACGGCGCCAATTGTAAAGACCCTTTTTTCCACACAACGCGGGGGTTCAGGATTTTCACCCTACCAAGGGCTGGCCTTGTAGTGTAAGGCTTGACACTTTAATCCCACGTTGGCGAGAGAAGTGCCCCGATACAATAAATTTATAGAGAGTGGGTAGAAGGACTAGGAATTAGCGAGCATTACAACAGTTGATGCGGGTTTACAAGATCCTCAAATGGGATTTGACTAAGTGTTCTAAGGGAAAGTTTGTCTTCGGCCCAGTCCGAGGAGCTCTTCCCCCATCACTAATGAATATAAGGTTTCTCCTCTCCGAACCTCCAAACTCCCATCTCCCCCCCCCCCCCCCCCCCCGCCTCTTCTCCGAGGGTTCGTTTCATTATATAGTCCTATTCAGCTAATCTCTGCCCTCCACTTGTTAATCATCCGAGCTTGTGTCTGAGGACTTGTCCCATCAGTCGCCTTTCCAATCCTCTCGTTAGTTGAAGTAACTAAGGCATTACTGTTCAATGGTTAATTCCTTATTAATGCGGCCAGAGTGTCAGTTGTGTGCTTTTAATGTGGCGATGGCAGCTCCTTTCTCCAATATCGGCCTGCCGAGGACGAATAGTTGAAGTAACTAAGACATTACTGTTCAATGGTTAATTCCTCATTAATGCGGCCAGAGTGTCAGTTGTGTGCTTTTAATGTGGCGATGGCAGCTCCTTTCTCCAATATCGGCCTGCCGAGGACATGGTCGTCCTCGGCGATGCTCCTGACAGTTTAGGCCTTCCCTGCTCATCCTTGGACAATGCATTTTCCTCGGCATATGCCTTGGGCCAGACATGGAGTGGGCCAGGGTTGCCAAATCTTTGGGCCCCACAATAAGTATAACCATACTTTGTTCAAAAAATAAATGTTGCTAGAACTCTTGGGCTATCAAAAGATCATTGCCACAATCTGAATGCTCACTTATGGAGTGACTGTGGATTTATTATATGAATACTTTAAGTTGGGAGGAAGCACCACTATAAAAAGCTTATAGAGATTGTTAAAGCAAAGATTTCAATATTTTTTAAAGAGTATTTGAGGTCACCAAACAATAATGACATTACAAGATTGTTAGTGTTTCGCCAAAACTGTGGATATTCAGGAATATTAATTGGGGTGCATCAATTTTATTTTATTTTTTAAAGAAACCAGCCAACAAATTTATTGAATCAACAGAAATCTTCTGTCAAACATTACAAAATTGGTAGCATCATTATTATGTATGTCTTCTAACCAAATTTAAGGGTCAAAGGAGTGCTTAGCCAACTTGGCAAGCTTATCAACTACTACGTTGCCCTTGCGTTTTACACGGGAAAAGGAAACAGATCTGAAATTTGAGGCAGCTCGCCAAGAGTCCTGAACAATATGACCAAAGGTTGCCAAGCAAACTGAGTCAGATTGGAGATGCTTAATGACCACTTCGGAGTCCCCCTCAAACTCTACTTCCTGGAGCCCTATCTCTAGTGCAAATTAAGGAGATAGCTCTTCTGAAGGCCAGAGCTTCTACGACATCCACTTCTAAGTCTCCCTTTTGTCTTTGAAACCAACCAATTTCCCCTTCTATATTTGGTTCTATACTTGGAAAATTAGCAAATACCCCAAATTTGTTATTTTCTTGATTAAATCTAACAAATTTTTTTGAAGAAATTATTAGTTATACACTTCAAGGAAGAGAAAAAGTTAAGGATTGCATTGTTTGTTTTCTTAGATTGCATTTGTAATCATTGTAATTTATTGGATTTAACTAAATAAGTAACAGATTGGAGGTATTTTCTCATTTCCCTATCATAAATGAAAAAGTTGGTTGGTTTCAAAGATAAATGAGGAAATTGTGAAATACCCAAAACATAGACGGGTAAATCTACTTTTTTCCCCTATTACACTTTTGTATATTTGTTAAATATAAGTAGGTTGTAATATTAGAAATTTGATTGGACAAATCCAATTGTGGAAAGTAAGGAAAAAGCATTTGCATTAGTTGACTCGAGTGAGTATCAAGTGAACGTCAGGTAAGGTTCTTTGTCTAAAATTTTGATAGTTTGGCTTGAGAGAGATGTCAAGTGAGTGTTAGGCGATAATCTCTGTTTGCAATTCTGATAAGTTGGCTTGAGCAAGATATCAGGAGAACTTGAAATATTGTGTTTTTTTTGTAGATTTTTTCGAGTTTTATTGACCCATTTGACATGGTTTCATGTGCCATGTTAGGAAATTGTGAATTTAATCACTTAACCAGGTTAGATTTATGGTTAAGTGATTAAATTCACAATTTCCTAACAACTTAAGTTTTTGGGACAATCGGTAATTTAACATGGTATCAGAGCAGAAGATCCTGAGTTTGATTCCTAACTTTACTCTACCTCCCATTTAAAAATATTAAATTCCCACTTGTTGGGCCCCCACTTATTAAGGGGAAGTTTAATCCCACAAGTGAGGGGGAGTGTTTGACTTATGGTTAAGTGATTAAATTCACAATTTCCTAATAGCTTAAACTTTTGAAACAATCGGTAATTTAACATGCCAAATGGTTAGAAGTGTTTTTAGCTATGTTTCAAAAGAGCATAACATCTAATTTAAGCCATTTTCACGGTGTCTATTTATTTGAATCCTCACTACATCTATAAATAGATGGTAAGTTCAATTATTTCTTGTAAGATAAATATTATTTTTCATCTAAACACAATTTTATAAAGAAGTTCTTGAGTATTTCTAAATTGTTATTTGTAGATACTTAGGCTTTGTTGTATCTCGAAGACTATTTGCATGTAACCCATTTGCAAACTTTTTGAAGTGTGGGCAAATCAAATCTTAAAGACAACAACTATGCACCTTAAAGTTTTATTCTTCCCTTCTCAACTATTCCCAACAATTACACTCACATCCCCTCTAATTTTATACAAGACACTCATATTCTCTAAAATTAAAATTATTTATCTTAGAGGCATAGGTTTGGAAAAATCTTATTATAGACCTCAAATTAATCAGTTGGAAAAAATTTATGTACAATACTTTAAGTGAAGCAAATTAGGTTTTTCATTAAGATTCAAATTCATGTGCATTAACCCATACAATACAAATAATATGAATTAAATTAAATTTAGTTATGTGTTGGAGGAATTTCTCCAAATTAAAAAGAAAACTTTATCCTTTCCTCCCAAAGAAAAATTAAATTCAATATGGTTATTTTTTTAATAATAATAATCTAGTTATGTGTTTTAATTTAATTAAGAATGTTTTTTATTTATTTATTTTTTGAGAAAGAAGAATGTAATCTATTGCACCCAAAGAACATAAAGAAGTAAACCTAAGTTTTGTTCCAATAAAGTATTTCTAATTATCACTGCGTGCAAGTATGCCCTAATTTACGCTCAATATTTGACATGCATTGACACAAATGGGAGAAATTATAAGGTACTCATGGTGGACAAGTGATGCGGTCTACCATTCCAGTAAAAAGCTCTCACTTGTTTAAAATTATGAAGTTTTAAATAAAAACTAAATACTGACTTAGCAATTTTAAATAAGTAGAAGTCTTTTATTGGAATAGTGGACAAATGACGTGGTTCATCATAAGGACCGTATAATTTTTCCACAAATGAATCCGTCTCCAAAGAAACATGCTCATTTAAGTGTTTTGGGTCCAATCCCAAATTCATATCAATCATTTTACTGCCACAAATTTAAGTTTCTTGAAGTTTTATTTTTATTTTAAAAAGTTTCCTTAATTTGTAAAATAATAAATAAATAAAAATCCACCCCATTTCAAGTGTCCCTTCTGGTATAAATATGAAGCAGCCACGTCGCCATGGGCCTCTAGCCACAAACTTTGCTTTCTGCTTTTCCCTTATGATATTAAATGGTCCCATTTAATATGTATGATGCAAAGACTTTCATTATATCCAGTACATGTCCAACAACATTGATGTGAGTCACCCATGGTTTCTCAACCTTGAATTTATTCTGAAAAAGAAAAAAAAATGAAGAAAGCGATGGAAAGGGTAAACGACTATGATTTTTTTTTTATTCTAAAAATTTTTGGGAGCCCGAATTTAATGTTGATTGACCTGGAGGAATTATAGTCAAAATTTCACTTTTCAGCAACCTCACATCTTCCAAATAGCATGTAATAAGTAAATGTCTGCTATATAAATTATTGTTTTTTATTTTTATTTTTTATGAACGTATATAAATTATTGTTTTTGTCATTGCAAATAATGGATATATAATTTGGTTCAAGAAAACGATATATTAAACTATTAATACTAAAAGAATTTATGTATTTCTTGTACCAAAAGAGAGAGAGTTGGTGGTAGGTGGTAGTGGTAAACGCAGATTGCTAGCACCATAGTAAATGTTGGAGGGATATTGAAGTTAGTTTGCTAGCTAAGGTGTAAATTAATGGAATTGTTTGTGATGGTGGATTGCAAATAGGGACAGCAGCATTAATGTGGGTTCGTGTTCTTGTTGCATGCATTAGGTATTTGGTACTAATAAGAATGAAACAATTCAATATAGTAGTAGCAGCAGTAAAAATCGATCTAAAAATGAGTACAGTATAGAAAATTATTAAGAAGAAATGAATGAAGCAATCGAGTAGTGAAATTGTAGTTGCAAAACGTACACCAATAACAGAACCTAAAGAAGATAATAAAACTAAAGAAATAAATGAGAAAACCCATGAACAGTGCTATGGTAACAATTCCTAGCAAACGAAGAGACAGAAAGAGACATTAAAAAAAGGGTGTAGTTGTAATACAGTTTCATAAAAATTAATAAACCACAGTAAAAAATATAATTGTAAAAATAAGTGTTTGTTAGAAATAAATTATGATTGGAATGTGTAAAGCTTGGGCAATAAAAGGGTTATTTGGGATGTGTAAAGTTTGAAATATGTAAAGTCTATAGGGGAAATGTATATCCATAATTGTACTTATTATTGCAATCTTATCCCATGAACTCTACAAGCATTCTAAGG
Source organism: Quercus gilva (assembly GCA_023621385.1). Classification (NCBI taxonomy): domain Eukaryota; kingdom Viridiplantae; phylum Streptophyta; class Magnoliopsida; order Fagales; family Fagaceae; genus Quercus; species Quercus gilva. The sequence goes on from CM042480.1 coordinate 37,901,613, forward strand.
TTCTATATATATGTGAGATTGTTTTACTATTATTGTATGCATCTAAGAGATATAAAAAAGATTGTGGATGACCACTTGAATACAAAATTTTATCAATATATATTTCTTTTTTTCTTTTTACTTAGTTTTATATATTTCTTTTATTTCACAACAAGTTATTAGCATGGGTCTCTAGACAATTTCAAAAGGAAGTTGTAATCCTATTGTTTTTGAAACATCAAAGGTTATTTGTGTTGTCATCTCAACTTACTATAAGTTTTTCTTCCTAAGAATTAGTGTTTATTCTATCTCTTTGTTATTACATTTTATGCTTATAATTTTAATGATTATTTTAATTGATTAAAAAAATTTTGGGTTCCTCATTCTCTCTCTCTCTATATATTGTTAAAATGATTAGTGATTAAACAACTAAATTATAGCTATAGTTATATGTAATGTGTAGTAAAAAACTTTGAATATGTTTGTATTGTTTCGTTACAATCAACTTTTGTATATGTATGTATAGTATTGTTTAATTAAAATTGTGTACAAAAAAAAAAAAATAGTTATTTAATTTCTTATGTAATTATATATTTGATATAGATGTCAAACCTTACAAAGCTTAAATTTGTTATCCTTAATACTAAGATTCACCTGGAAGCAATGAATCTTGATGAGATCTATGTTGATGTAGTAAATCTAGAAGATATTATTATGGATGGCAGCAGAGTATCCAAGAAGGATCGTACAAAAGAAATAATTTTTATTTGTCATTATTTACATAAAAATTGAAAACTTTACTATAAAAGACCCCTTAGGAGAATTACAAGTTCTAGAAGAACTTGATCATCCTAAAAGCTCAATATGACGTACACTTGAAGTTGTAATAAACTAAAGGTGCAAGTGAGTTAATCTGGCACTTTAAAATCAGTCCACAATTAAAATTATATGATAGAAGACACATATATCATGTTTCGAATGTGCTTCTGCAGTAGCAATTTCGAATGCATATGTTCATAAAGTGTTATCTTTTAGTGGCTAAACAAAATAATGAGCTATTGCTGAAAACTATCAAAAGGCCATAAAAATAAGTGTTATAAGTGTGGTATGGAAGGTCATTATTCATGTACCTATTGTACGCCTAAACATTTGGTAAATCTGCACCAAGCCTTCATAAAAGAAAAAGGGAAAAGAAATTGAAACAAACTTTGCTAATCATAATGATCCTGAAGATCCTATGAATTATCTTGATTTTTTTTTAAATGTAGTGGATATGACTCATTTTGATGTGTCGTTGATGGAAAATTTGATAATTTGATTAGTGATGGAAATCTCCATAAAAATTAATTGTTTTTTATTATATTATTGCATTGTAATAAGTATTTTTACTTTGCTATGTATATTATGTTTAAAATAATAAAGTTTAATTTATGTTTTGCATATATAAAGTGGCATGGGTCTTATGGGTAAAAATTAATTCCAAGATGACTAGTGAAGATTTTTGCTTAGCAGATAGTGCAACAACTCAAACGATGCTTAAAGATAAAATATATTTTCAAAGTTTAATATTATGCAAAGCCAATGTCAATACCATATTAGGTTCAACGAACTTAATTTAAGGCTCTAGAAGAGTGATTATCATGTTGCTAAAGGGCACAAAACTTTGTATTGATGATGCTTTGTATTATTCTAAGTCTAATAGAAATTTACTCAGCTTTAAGAATATATGTTATAATGGTGTGGGTTCCTTTTTTGGTCAGTACCCAAGCCTAAGTGATAACGAGGATCCTGGGCCTCCAAAAAGTCTTATATTTGTTTTGTTGGTGGACTGGGCTTGGTTCACCATAGCTATATTGGGTTGATTACGAAACAATTTATACATAAAACATGGGCTCTGCAATAAATACACATTCATACATGCAAACATATACATATTGTAAAATAAGTAGCTGAGAAACAGTAAATAATTATTTAAAAGGTGTAAATAAGGACGTCTGAGATCCTCAAAAAATAAAGTGATATGTCATTGTATTGAATTTTTAGTTCATTGGACCCTATTTTTCACTGGGATATCTCACGAGATTCAAATAAGTTCAAAAGTCACAAACTTAGATAGCTCTTTATAGGCTTCCAAGACTTGTGAAGTTTGAATTCCCTTAAATTCAAGAATATCCTCAAGCATTTATCATAGGATCCCTCATAGTGTTTCTCTCTTTTCTCTATCTTTTTGAGGTTCAGTGACTCCCTCTAATGCTTCTTTTTGCTCTAATTAGTTGTTACTGAATGGGTTTTGCTGATGACTTGATCCCCTTTTTATAATACATTCCTAGGGCTTTTGATGTGCCATTGATTCTCTCTATTTGCTGCATTGGGTACTAGAATCAATGTTATGTCAGTAACATTAGTGGCTGGTCCTTTCCTCATTTTCTTACTATATTCTTCTTTTGAGATTTCCCCCAAAAAAGTCCCCAGTTGACCTTCCTCTTTTGGGGGGTCATAAGGGCTGACTTTTAATTCCTTTTTCCAAGGCTTCTAGAAAGACTTTTTTAGAACTCCTTTTTGGCTGCCACATCATTTTTCTTTTTCTTCAAATAGGTGGATTCCTCCCTGCCAGGTTGAAAGATCCCCAGCTTCCTTCATGGTTCACCTTTCTGCTTTTCCTGAGGTACCAGGCTTCCCTTCATCAGGTGCTGGTTTTTAAGTCATCATATGTTTCCAAAGCCTTTTCTTTTGAGTTGTAGGTGGCTGATGGGACATGTCTTTCTTCGTTCCTTGTGTCCATGAGCATGCTTCCCTAAGCTATCAATCTCTTAGCTGATTCTATCTTGCACTTCTCGAGGATCCCCTCCCTAGTTTTGGCAGTTCTAAAGTATCTTGGTCCAATCTCTTCTTGGGCTCTTTGGGAGCTCTTTTCAAAAAGGCTAGGCCAAGCTTCCTCTGCTTTTTCTTCTTTCTCTAAGGCCCAGGGCTCACCCATTCATGAGCTTCGACTTCCTTTTACCCATTTTAAATGGGTCTTAGCTCATGGATTGGGCCTTTCTTATCTTTGAGGGCCCATTAGTTTTGGATTTCAATACTTGTAATATTTTGGACCTCAACAAATGGTTATCATATTTAAACCAATAATGAAGGCAATGAATAATTTCTTTATATTACTTCAATAGTATCGAGTCAGAAGCTCATATTTGAAAAACTGTCTATTTTCTTTTCTGGGTTATATTATACTACAATGAGAATAGTTAAAACAAATGTTGCAATACATAAGAAGTGTTCAGACCCAAAGGTTTTTATGCTTGGAAATGATCTTTTTGGAGATTCAGAATCAATAATGATGCGTTGAATTATTGAAAACTCTCATGGATATCCCTTAAAGAACCAGAAGATTCTTTTACCAAGTGATTATCCATGTAGTGCATATTCTCAAGGTAAATTAATTACCAAACCATCACCTTTAAAAATTGTTGTTGGGTGTTCATCTTTATATTACTTTAATAGTATCGAGTTAGAAGCTCATATTTGAAAAACTGTTTATTTTCTCTTCTGGGTTATATTATACTATAATGATAATAATTGAAACAAATGTTGCAATACACTAGAAGTGTTCAGACCCAAAGGTTTTTATACTTTGACATGATCGTCTTGGACATCTAGGATCAATAATGATGCGTTGAATTATTGAAAACTCTCACGGACATCCCTTAAGGAACCAGAAGATTCTTTTACCAAGTGATTATCCATGTAGTGTATGTTCTCAAGGTAAATTAATTACCAAACTATCGTCTTCAAAAATTGTTGTTGGATGTCCATCTTTCTTAGAAAGAATTCAATGTGATATATGTGGACCTATACACCAACACTGTGGTCCATTAAGGTATTTTATGGTTTGAATTGATGCATTTGCTAGGCTTCTTGGTCAAATAATTAGGTTACGAGCATGATTTCTTGATTATTCAATTAGGAAAATTCGTTTAGATAATGTTGGTGAATTCACTTCTTAAGCTTTTGGTAACTATTGTATGTCAATTGGTATTGATGTTGAACATCATGTTACCCATACACATACTCAAAAAGTCAAAATGGTTTACTTGAATCACTTATCAAAAGACTTCACATTATTGCTAGACCTTTGCTTATGAAATAAAAATTACCCGTTTCTGCTTGGGGTTATGCTATATTACATGCTGCATCATTAGTTCGCTTTAGGTCAAATGCTTATCATAAATTCTCACAATTCCAACTAGTGATTAGCCAACAAATAGATATTTTTCACTTGCGCCCATTTGGTTGTGTTGTATATGTACCTATTGCACTCTCACAATGCACTAAGATGGGTCCTCAACATAGACTTGGAATTTATGTAGGTTTTGATTCCCCATTTATAATTAGATATCTTGAGTCTCTAACTGGTGATGTTTTTAAGGCACGTTTTGAGAATTGTCATTTTAATGAAACAATCTTCCTACCATTAGGGGGAGAAAAGTTGTTGCCTGAAGCACGACATGAGATTACTTGGAATGTTTCGACGTTATCTTATCTTAATCCTCGTACAAATCAATGTGAATTGGAAGTTCAAAGAATTATTTATTTGCAAGGAATTGCAAATCAATTACCAGATAAATTCATTGACAATAAGAAAATAGTGAAATCTCACATTCTAGCTGCTAATACTCCAGAACAGATTGAATACCCTATAGGACAATTAGTTGATACAGCAGCAAATGAATCAAAGCCAAACTTAAAGTGTGGAAGACCTGTTGGTGTTAAAGATAGAATTCCTCGGAAGAGAAAAGTACAAGAAAAACAAGTTGCAGCCTATAAAAAGGCTATACCCATGAAATAGTGTCACGTAAATAATTGATCTATCAAAAACTTATGAACAAAAATCTCTTGAAAATGAACTTTCTAAAGAGTTATTCTCTAAAGAGGATTAGGTACCTGAAAATAACAAGATCTCGATACATTATGTACGTATAAGAGAAATATGGAATGGAAATAAAATTGTTGTTGACAACATTTTTTCATATTAAGTTGCTCTTGATATTACTAGAAGTAATGATAATGAATATGAATCACAAACCGTCGATGAATGTCGAAAGAGAAATGATTGGCCAATGTGGAAAGAGACGATTAAAGCAGAATTAAACTCATTAATTAAACGTGAAGTTTTTGGACATGTAGTCCAAACACCTGAAGATGTAATGCCTATTAGATACAAATGGATATTTGTATGTAAATGAAATGAGAAAAATGAAATTATAAGGTACAAAATGTGACTTGTTGCATAAAGTTTCTCGCAGAGACCTAATATTGATTATGAAGAAACATCTGCTTCTGTAATGGATGCAATTACATTCAAATTTTTTATTAAGCTTGGTAGCAAAAGAAAATTTGGATATGCAATTAATGGATGTTGTTACAACATATTTGTATGGATCATTAGATAATGATATCTACATGAAAATCCTTGAAAGATATAAAATGCTTGAAACATATAATTCTACATCCCGAATTATGTATTCTATCAAGCTACAAAGATCCTTATATGGGTTAAAGCAATCTGGATGCATTTGGTATAATAGTCTCAGTGAATGTTTTTTTAAAGAGGGATTTGAGAATAATCCAATTTGTCCATGCATTTTTATAAAAAAAAAAAAAAAAATCAAAGTTCAGATTTGATATTGTTGCAGTATATGTTGATGATTTAAATCTTGTAGGGACTCCAGAAGAGTTAACAAAAACAGCGAATTGTTTAAAGAATGAATTTGAGATGGAAGATCATGGTAAGACAAAATTTTGTCTTGGCCTGTAAATTGAACATCTTCCAAATGAAATTCTTATTCATCAATCAACGTACACAGAAAAAGTTATGAAACACTTTTATATGGATAAAACTCATCCTTTAAGCACTCTAATGGTGGGTTAGTCACTTGATGTCAAGAAAAATCCTTTTCAACTATAAGAAGATGATGAAAAAACTCTTGGTCCTGAAGTACCATATCTTAGTGCTATTGATGCTTTGATGTATCTTGCAAATTACACACGACCTGATATAGCATTTGCAGTTAACTTACTAGTAAGGTATAGTTCTGCACCTACTCGAAGACATTGGAATGAAATTAAGCATATTTTACGTTATCTTCATGGGACAACTGATCTGGGATTATGTTATACAAATGGATCAAATCGACAGTTAGTTGGATATGCTGATACAGGTTACCTTTCTGATCCACACAAAGGCCAATCACAAACATAATATTTATTTGCTTATGAAAATACATCTATTTCATGGAGATCTGTTAAGCAAACAATTTTTGCTACTTCCTCAAATCATGTAGAGATTATTGCAATTTATGAAGTAAGTCGTGAATGTGTTTGGTTGAGATTGGTAATTCAACATATTTGTGAAAACTGTGGATTATCATCAATAAAAAATAGTCCAACGATATTATACGAAGATAATGTTGCTTGTATTACTCAAATTAGAAGAGGCTATATCAAAGGTGATAGAACCAAGCATATTGCACCAAAATTCTTTTATATACATGAGCTTCATAAGAGTGGTAATATTGATGTCAATCAGATATGATTATGTGATAATTTGGCCGATATATTCACTAAGCCATTACTGACTGTGACTTCTAAGAAGATGGTGCACAACATTGACATGCGTCGACTTAAGGATCTTTTTACCATGAACAATGAAAGTTCTCTGCACTCATGAGAGGGAGTAAATTTTCTAAAGGATGTATGCTGATTGTACTCTTTTTCCTTCGCTAAGGTTTTTTCCCATTGGATTTTCCTTTGCAAGGTTTTAATGAGGTAATTTTAAGGCACTAGAAGTTAGAGAAGAATATTATACTCTTTTTTCTTAGCCTTTTTTTTTTTTTTTTTTTTTTTCCACACAGGGTTTTTTTTTGGCAAGGTTTTTACAAGGTATATTTTTAGAAAGTGGTCATCCAAGGGGGAGTTTTTGAAATAAATCTTGATTGAAATGTGTAAAGCTTGGGCAATGAAAGAGTTATTTTAGATGTATAAAGTCTGAAATGTGTAAAGTTTATAAGGGCGATGTATATCTATAATTGTACTCATTATTGTAGCCTTATCCCATTAACTTTACAAGCACTCTAAGGTTCTATATATGTGCGTGTGTGTGTGTGTGTAGGATTGCGTTACTGTTATTGTACACATCTAAAAGGTATAAAAAAAATTGTGAATGGCCACATAAATATAAGAGTTTATCAATATATATTTCTTGTTTTCTTCTTACTTAGTTTTATATATTTCTTTTATTTCACAAAAGTGTTGACCAAGTTTTTTAAAATTGCTCTTATGCTCATCAATTAACATAGGGATAAGTTTTAAAAACAAACCAACAAGCAAACTTTTGGGTGACTTTTTTTTTTTTTTTTTGGTGACTTTAACACAAGTGAAGCGGTAATTATTTTTATTTTTATTTTTTTGAAGCCAAACGAAGAGAATGTAGTGATGTATGTCTGGTTCCATTCATTTAGGACTTGCGTGGTACTATTTAAACCAACAGTCATTGTCTTTGCAATTACACAAGCCTTACTTGATCTGCACCTTTTTTTTTTTTTTTTTTAATTACTAACAGCATATCTTCTTGTGATCAATAATTCCTGCTTGTGGCTCTTATGTTTATTCAATTAGGGAATTAATTTCGGATTCATAAAATAAATTTATTCCTGCACCTACCTACCAATATGAATTTATGATTCTCGTGAGACTTCGGTGAGCAATCTTTAATACTACATTCCACCTTTACTTTTTTTGTTTTTGTTTTTTTCATTTTATTGCTACTAATTTGAGATGAATTAACACATGCTAGCTAGGTATCCCGAGAGAATTTTATAGTCAGTGGGATCTAAAATAAATTAAGCTGAGATGAGCATTTATTTTCTCAAGAGCTATTTGGGTGATATTGATGAAAGCTAATCGTACACCTGCTTATTTGGCTTCATCTGTTTCAATTATTAGCCTTGTCCAATGCGCAACTATACATATATTCTTTACTTTAGCAATGGAAATTAGTGACTGATAAATAATTTTGAAGCTTACACTACATAAAATTTGGCCTTGACCCTTAAAAAAGTAAAAAAAAAATACCTACGAAAAAAAAATTATTTTGAGAGTCCAGATGACCCTCGATGGCCCTTAAAGCATACACTGTTGGAGACGAAATTTTGACTGCCTTCGTAACCCTCAAAACAAAGAGGAATGATATGTCTACAACATTTCTACAACATTTTTACAACAAATCCTAAGTGGCAAATTGTTATTGGTTGTTATTGTTGGGGCAAAAAAGTAATCTTAGTGTTAGTTTCAAATTTGAACCAATAACAACTAACCACATGTGATTTGTTGTAAAAATATTGTAAAATTGTTGTAGACGTAGCATCTCTCCAAAACAAATGCTTTATTTTATTTGAGGATCAGACCCTTGAAAAGGTATCGAAAAAAAAAAAGTTATTGGCAGCTACCAGCTAGATTAATTGATACAAAATAGCCATAAAAATACTGTTGTTTGCACAAATGTTATAGTAAAACTCTTCCCCCACCAAAAAAAAAAGAAGAAAAAAAAAACCTTAAATTTAAAGCAAAACGCATTTGTTGGTCCTGTCTCATGTATCTATCCTGACACTAGTCAGCAGTGACTAGCATTGATTCTAAGTAACAACTCATGCAACAACTATTTTTCTTGTTTTCTTCTTGAATAGGTTATGCTGGAACAAATTGTTAATTTGTTGTAGGTCGTGGCGGACCTCTGCATGTGAGGCCCATATATTTGTCTTGGGGTCTCTTGTAGCTGTCATGGCCCTGAGTGCTAGGGCAATTGCCTCTCGCATTAATCATTATTGACTTGGGAAATTCAAGCCCTAGCAGAAGAGATATCAAGATGGTATCTTGAGTACCCGTCTTATGAAGTGGGCTTCTCACAAGTATGTGGGCTCTATAGGCATGTGGCCCACATGCTTGTGAGAAGTGCCCTTTGTAGGACGAAAACATAAGATATATATTTTTCCTAAAAGATTTTAGTCTTTCTTTCTTCTTCTTCTTCCTCTTTTTCATTTTGTTTTTTATTTTATTTTTTTCGGTTAAAAGAAGACTAGGTCGACATATTCCTATTGACTTTGAATTTGGAGAGGACAAGATAAGAATTAGAAATCTTGGCAAACCACTACTGGTCTACTTAATTGGCCAAGTCATTGACACAGTCACCGGCACAACTGAAGGTTTTTCCTTCTATTCCCTTCCAGTTGCCATTGAATAAGCCAACGAATCTAGGTCAAACCTAAATACAGTTATGTCTATACAAAGAATTGTCAAACTAAATTTATTTTCACACACTTTCCTCCATTGAAATTTTGCATTGACCTAAGAGTTTGACATTAGGTCCAAATGTGTCAATTCGAGACCCATTCACAATGTCACAAAACAAGATGTAAAGAAATTAATGAGATTGTACTTTATGGTAAGTTCATGGTTTAGAATTACGTATTGCTTAACTAGTATTAAGGTTCAAGTATCTGTTTGCATGTAAATAATTGCTGGGAATAGCGCGAGTTTAAGGGTGAAATACTGAAGAAAAAAAAAAAAGAAAAAAAAGAAAAAATAAAAAGAAAAAAAGAGGAAGGTTAGGAATAAACTATGAAGTACATGAAACAGAAGATTTGGACTCTTGCTTAACTAGTATTAAGGTTCAAGTATCTGTTTGCATGTAAATTATTGCTGGGAATAGCGCGAGTTTAAAGGTGAAATACTGAAGAAAAAAAAAAGAAAAAAGAAAAAGAAAAAAAGAGGAAGGTTAGGAATAAACTATAAAGTACCTGAAATACCTAATCTTTCTTGCTGGGTTATAGATTGACCCCGATTAATTAATTTAATTACTCAAGTTAATTAATTAAATCAAATTACATGCAAATTGTAGAGTCACATACAAATCACCAAATAAACTATAGTGTAGTAAAAAATAAATTGACACAGTGATTTGTTGACTAATGAGGAAAACCTCTCGCAAGGCAAAAACTCTACTGAGTGATTTTCAGGTTACGACTCCCAAGAATCCATTAATAAATAATTTAGTGGTTACAAGTATAAAAAATCTTACCATCTTACCACTACCCTGATCTATTTCAAAATACCAACTTACAGTTGAACTTTCATTCCAATCCCTAATTTGACTTGATATTGTAGAGATTTCTTCCTATATGCACAGATAGTACGTGTCGAACTTCCCACCAACTGATGTTTTTTGTTGGATGCAAAGTTTTTCACTTCAAAACACGTTGAAGATCTAGAAACACTTGATTACAAAACTCTAAGGTGCATAAGAACGCAATAGCTTTTCTAAGAATATATGAGTTCTCTAATTTGAGTCTTTATGTCTTTGATGACTTTAAAATAAAACTTTTAAATCCTCTAAGAGTTTAGTGAACGAAACCCTAGCAATCCAAGTCATCATGGGCTGAAATTCTGAATTGGGAATTCTGGATCTACATAGCTCAATGGATCGAGAGGCATCAAGTTAGTGTCAAGATTTCTTCATTAAGTCTCGATAGATGCTAGTGCTGAGCTTCAACATTTTTTTTTTTTTTTTTTCACTTGTTTCTTGGTTCAATTTTCATGTCTTCAATAATATCACTTGTTTTGACTTATCAACACACTTCTTGATATCCTAAACACATCTTAAATCTACCAAATTACAAGTAAAATACATTTTGTCAAAGGATATGTCAACATATAACAAATATGACCCTAACACTTCTACTAATTAAGAATATAGGTTAATCTTTTAGTGTGTTTGATTTAGATCTACCCAATTATAAGTAAAGTGCATTTTATCAATGAATATGCCAACACATAACAAATATGACTAACACTTTTTTAGGGACATATTTTTATGTAATTGACATATTCTTTGACAAAACGCATTTACTTGTATTTGGGTAAATCTAAGTAAGTTCAAGATAATCATTACAAGTTGTTACATTGAAGACATGAAGATTACTCAAGAACTGCTTAAGAAAAGTGCAATCTGTAGGTCTCAATACCTCATTGACAGAAGCTCGATCTATTGAGATTCATTAAAGCTCGACACATGTCTCGATCTATCAAGCTTACGGGTTTCAGACTATAGCCAGCAACGTTTTTATTCTAAAAGGTTATTTGTTTATGAGTTTGTATAATCCTTATTAGACTAAGAAAACCCAAGGTTTGTGTATATATATTTGGAATAGGAGAGCCCATTGAGCTCCTATTTAAATAAGAAGGTGGAAAAAGAAAAACCTAACCCTAGAAAGCTTCATAAGGTTTTCCTTTTGAAACCCTAGCCTCCTCCTACAGAAGAAAGAGTTCTTACTGCATTTCTTGTACCCCTTTGGATTTTGTAACTAAGCAAAGTCTCTCACACCATCATTGAAGATCTTATTGGTGTTTTTATGTGAAACTGTTTCAAATCAACTACATCAATCAAAGGGAGTTAGTTATGTACTAAGATTCGTGCAAAGGAGTTAGTCACGTACTGGGATCTGTGCATCATTGGTTAGTCACGTACTGAGGTTCGTATATTGAACGGAAAGATTGCCACTATAATACAAGTCCAATTGGGTATTGGAATAAGGGTTCAACTGTAAGTTAATATTTTGAGATAAGCCAAAGGGTTTGGTAAGATTTCTTATACTTGTAACTGTTTGTGATTGATAATAGTGAATTATTGGGAGTGGTGACCTTAAAATTACTCGATGGGGTTTTGCCTTGGTAGTTTTTCCCATTCGTAAACAAATCACCCTTATCAAATTTATTTTCTGCTATATTTAGTATAATTGGTGATTTGTTTGTGCTACTACGCTATTGCATGTAATTGAACCTAATTTATTAACTTGGGAAATTAATTAATTTGTAAGGGGTCAATACATTTTTGCCCGAACACACTTCTACTAATTAAGAACATAGCTTAATCTTTTGGTGTGTTTGATTGAAGACCTTTTACTTGTTGAAGATATTATGACTATGGAACTGTTCCAAGTTCCAAATAAGAGAATAGCAACTAAGATATAGTCAAGTCCTTAATTAATAGCATCAGCCACTTGTGTCATTTCGAACTAGCAGTTATTACTATATCGTTGAGTCAATACACCAGCACTCCGAAGGATATTGAACTTGCAAGTCTTTTATTAGGACTTGGAAAAAGTCAGATGAAAAAAGTGGATTGAGATACTTCTTTAAATGCATTTTCATAATACAGGTGTTCTTGGTGAATGATTTATTGTGAGATTTAATCCTTCTCTTCTTAATGTAGTTGGTAGGAGACAGAGATCTCATTCCCTTTTGATAACAACACAAGTGCTTTAATGGACAAACTAGGAGTTTCAGGAATTCTTGCATTTTCTCTCACATTAAATGTTTTGTAGTAATTACAAGGTTGTAGGAAGATTTTATGCAAAAATTTATTTCGGTGCATAATCAGCAAAAGCAAAGAGAATTCTAGAAACAATGTTGGACCAAACAAGATCAATCTTTTTTTTTTGGTAAACGGATCAATCTTATTTTACGTCTAAGTACTTTATCAACCATTAAAATTTTCCAAATTAAGATTCATGTAAGTGTTTAATTGATTGATTGGTAATAAGGAATGTGGTGTCTAGCTATATGAAATAATTTCACACGATTGCTCTATTTCATTAGAAAATACTCTTTTCAATATAAAATAAGAAGCTTATTTTCTACTTCTTAACACTGAACCATATTTTAACAACAGGAAATGCCAACCAATGTTTTTGTTAGATTTTTAGTCTATGCATTTGTAATTTTGTAGTAAATCTATTCATAGTATATTCTCCAAAAAAAAAAAAAAAAAAAAATCATAGTAGATTTGGTTAGATTTGTTGTCGTAGCTCTCAGTTAGGGGTGGCGCCAAATGTAGTTCTGGGTGGTCACATAACCATCATGACTTGATTTATTTTTTTTTAATATACCTTTAAAAAAATTAAATTTTAAATTGATATGGGTCATTGACTACCATAGGAAAAGAAAACTTGACCACCCTAAAAAAATAACAATTTGAGCCCATAAAAAAATTAAATTCAACTTCGCCAAAATTTTGGTCCATTGAATGTTGAACAAAAAAATTTCGAGAAATGCTATGTTCATAAATTTTTTGCAAAACTTTTGTAATAAATCTTAAGTAGTAGGTTGTTACTAGTAAAAAAAAAAAAAAAAAAAAAATTCAGTGGTATGTTCAAATTAGAGCTAGTAAAAATTTAGCACATAGGCTTAATTGTGTAAGTGTTGAAAAAATATTATAGATGTAGCACTTTCAAAAATTGACCAAACAAACAAATTAGCCTGAAAGCTTAAACGTTTAATTGTGATTTTTAAAATTGTTTATGTTTTCAAATGACATATTTTAAAATTGCTATTTTTTTAATTAAAAAATGCACACTTTTCAAACAGCTGGTCTGTTAGTACTTGCTTTAGTTTTTAGCCAAATTTGTTGGATTTATGTGATACATTTTTTCAAAAAGGTAAATTATTTTGTTTATATTGTTACTTATTTAAGTAATATGTTGGTAATTGAAAGGGAGATCAGTAGTTTAATGATTATTTAATTGTGTATATTGAGAAAGATGTAACTAATAACATTGATCTATCATATCATACAATAATTTTAAAATATGAAAACTTGTAAAGAAAATTTTAAAACATTATGTATGTGTGTGTGTGTGTTTTTTAATATGTTCAAGTTCTATTATTATTATTAATATTTTTTAATTTCATTTTTTTATTAACTACCCTGAAAAAAATTTATGGAGCGGCCATTGTTCTAATATCTCTATGAAAGTATGAATGTATACAATTTGCCATCTCTACCTATATGAAACACAAAAAAGTAGCCATTCTTCTCTACTTCGATTCTGGGCCAGTTTTGACTCATTTTGTAAAAAGCCCATCATTGTTCTCTACTTCGATTCTGGGCCAGAAACGTTGAGGAGGTGCGTGAGACATTTTATCCAATTTTTGGGCTAAGGACTTGAATGCAACTAAGCTTCTCAGAATTCAGAAAAATCAGCGCGGCCACTTCCCCATCTCCCAAGAAAATAAATAACTATATTAATAAATAAAAAATAAAATAAATAAAAGATGAATTCATAGATTAAATAGTAAATGATATCTAATTGATATGAAAATTAATATGAATATTAAGAAGATATTGAACATGTAATTTAATGATGGGATTTTCAAAATATAAATTCTATAATAAGTTATACAGTAGTGTAACATTATTGAAATTTATATCAGATATAACTTGAATATAATCTCTCTCTCTCTCACACACACACATGCACATACATACATATATATATATATATATATAGAGTTTCATTTTCTGCCTATCTGTTTTTTCCCCTACAACTAAACGTCTCTAAGGTTCAAATAAATGAGTAAGGCCACTTCCTTCCCTCCCAAGAAAAAAGTAAAGAATATAAAAGATAGGTTCAAGTTACACCTGGTGTAACTCTTTTAGAGTTACATCTTTTTTAAACTATTGATTTCCATTAGATCTAATGGTTAAAGAAACCACTAGTGACATGCCATATCTAATATCATTAAGGCTACATTTGGTACGCTGTAATAGGTCTTGTAATGGAATAGTTATTCATATGCAATATCAATTTGGTCATTTGATTGCATCTTTATTACATGGATTAGTCATTACATTGGAATAACTATTCTTTAAATTGAAGAATAGCTATTCCTCTTTAAAATGGATGTAATAGCTATTCTTTAATGCATATAATAGATTTTAAAATTAATATATTTCCAAAAATATAAAATTTCCTTATACATCATCTTTTACAAATCTTTTACAAGTTTTTCTTATGTAACAACCAAACTTATGAATAGTAATAATTATTCTATTACAATATCTTTTATTCCCAGTAATAAAGATTACTATTCCTAATATAATCTACATTCAATGTACCAAACGTACCCTAAGTCATTAAATTCTCTTCTAAAAATAAACAAAAAGTCAATTAACACTTTCACCCCCACCATTTTCTTCTTCTTCTTCTATCCCTTTCTCTTTCTCTCTCATCTGCCAGGACCTCCATAAACTCCTCCAATGAACCAAATAAATCAACAAAGGATAAAGCATTAGCATTTTTCATCTTTTCAGTAATTGTGAATTTTATGCATCTGTGTAAATAGATTTCAGGGGAATTAACAACGATTGAATTAATCTTTTATTTGACAATTCTCCTAAAGTAAACAAATATAAGTAATAAACAACATTCCCTACATTAGTAGATCAATCGATTTATTAATTTTAATTTTTTGTGATTGGAATGTCAGATTGGATGTGAATTGGTGCCTTTTTCCTTGACTCTTCTATATTCCTAACAGAGAAGTTATACCCTTGACTCTTCTTTTAAAAGGATTTTATGTAGCTTTTCGATGCCCTGTATGCAAACTCAATACATGTAATGGTGAGTAAGGGGAAAATGCGTTAATACCAATAAAATTACAACGTATTAATTCCCTTGTTGATTTATCTGGTTCATTGGAGGAGTTTATGGAGGTCCTGGCAGATGAGAGAGAAAGAGAGAGGGATAGAAGAAGAAGAAAGCGGTGGAGGGTAGAGGGTGAAAGTGTTTATTGACTTTTTGCTTATTTTTAGAAGAGAATGTAATGATTTAATGATATTAGATATGTCATGTCACCGGTGTGTGTGTGTTTTTTTTTTTTTTTTTTTTTTTTAGTACAAAAGTATTACTTGAGTCAATGGCTTGATGATGAAAGAGAAGTTTGGTTTGATTAGTGAGTGAAAGGGTAAAGAATTACTCTCTTTCTCTCAATTAGGGTCAAGGCAATCATATGAGAATATCATTCAAGATCCCCCTGTGGTTTCAAAATTCAAAGATGAGGAGGTCTAATGAGTGCTAAATTTTGAAATTCTAACTATTGATAACTCTAGTGCGTGTATAATTTTCATTACCATGGTACTAACCTATGTGCAAGTGTTTCTCAAAAAGAAAAAAGTGCAAGTCATGCTGATATCACCTTCTGTTGCATACCGTTATAGCCCATCACATTGAGGATTCACATCAAGTGCAATACCCTAGTACCTCTAATTCCCTCACAATTTTTTTTAACTTTTTAGCTTTAACTTTTTAACTCATTTTTAATATATTTTATTTAATGGCTGAGGTTGAAAGTTACTTTTTTAACTTTCAATCTCAGCCATTGATTAAGTATTGCACCAGGTGCAAGGTATTGCACTTGATGTGAATCCTCACATTCATTTTTTACTTTTAATAAATGTTGATGTAGTAAGTGTTTATTTATTTATTTTTATGGAGAATCTTTGAGATAGTAAGTTGTAATTGGAGTAGCATAATTTTCACATAGCTTTCTATTGATGTTAATTTTATTGATATCAATCACATCATACCAACTTAATAAGTGTAAATTTGTTTTTTTGTGCAAGCAGATAATCAACAACTAGAGGCCACTTTCTTCCATTCCTCAGACTCCATTGAACTCATCATTCACAAAAGAAACACCGGAATGGTATCTTAGGCTCGCCGCATGTTTTAATGAGAAAAAGTCTGGGGCCACTTTGGAAGGACTGAAGTCCATGAAAACATCACCAAAAGAAGAGCAACAATACAGTAAACTCAACAAGTATGTTTATTTGTCTAGTTTATAACACATCTTTTTTCTCTTTATTGGCCGTATAATTGCGAAATTGAAACGGAATAGAAAAGATGATTTTACAATCCTTTTTCTTTTCTTTTCTTGTTTTTCATGCTGAATTACTGTACAATATTCCCATTTGAGTCTCTATTTTGCCGTCAATTGCATTACATAACATTCACGTAAGCATTTCATTATATGGTAAATCATTGAACTACAAATTTGAAATAGGAACTTATGACAATGAATGCCATGTGACTTTGTGGACTTCGATAGTCGTTTAAATATATGCATATTATATTGGGCCATATTGTTATCGTTTTTGGTCTGTAGTGCCTTTTGACTATCCTGCCTGTGACGTTCACTAGGATCATATAACTATGACCACATTTAGTGTCCGTTTAGAAATAAGCTGAAAATTTCAACTTATTTGCAATTTTAGTTTATTTTTGTTATTATTTATAAATCTCATTGTACTATTTAGCTAATTTTTATATTTATTTACAATACTTTCAGCAAAAAAATTTCAATTTCAGCTAAATAAGATGTTTCCAAATAGACATTTAAGATTTTGTTTGTTTGATTAGAAAATCTTTTTAAGTATCGTACATCTCTCATGAGTCATGATGAGTATGGCAATCATCTTCTTGAATTGGTACTATCCTTCAATAATGCATGCATGTTATGTGGTTAGACCATCTAGAATTTTAGTTTGGTAGGCAAGAATAAAAGACAAGATAAACCGTAAAATTCATTTTAAAAATATTAATGATATTAACAACAAAAAAATATATATAATTATATACGGGTGAAACTAATAAATGTAAATTTTAATTTGCTTTTTCATACCTAGTTGAATTTATTCAATTGCCCTGAATGTTAATAAATAATTCATATTTATTAACAATCAAATTAAAATATTGATCTCAACTCAAAGTTCAATTATATAATTTGATTCATTTATGAGAAAATAAGTCAATGCAAAATGTAAAATACGTTAAGAATAGAGAAACATACGTACAAAGTTATATGTGTGTCTCACTAGTTGAAGCTTTTATAGAGAATTACGTAGAATTTAACCTTATTATGTGCTTAAATTTTGGATTTATTTAAAAAAAAAAAACTTAGAGTTTGAAACTAGGAAAAAAATAATGAGATGGAACATAAAAATGTTAGTAGAGCAACTAGCGTTTTAATCTTTAAATGATGCTAACAATATTACAAATTTTACTACATAAACTTACAAATTAATATGTTAATAATTACAACAACAAAAAATTTTTATTTCAGAGAAGGGAAATGACACATAGAAGTAATTCTAATGTTCATTTATTCCTATAAAAGAAATCATTTCTTATATTGTTTAAGTAGTACCAAATATATTATTGCCACATTAGTTGTATGGTTTTTATAGTAAAATTTGTATTAGTTTTAGTATTTTCTTTCATCTTTGAGTGCTATATATAAATGGGTTTTTCCTTTTCAATTATTATATCGTGGAGCCCGCTTATTCTCCTTGCAGTGAGAAAACTGTGAAATCAAGAAAACATATTGAGATTTAAGTGGGACCCACTCATTACTTTTATTTGGAAAAATAACAAAAATGGTGCTCTTTTTCTTAAGTTGTAGGACGTTCTTTGACTTATTTCCTTATCGCCGTCCAGAATTGTCAAATTTTCAGCACTATTACTATTTGTTGTGAAATTTCGGGGAGGTTGGCGCCCCCCCCACCCCCCCGGGCAGTGGTTTAGACCCCTAGTATGGTTGGCTAGCTATTGATTTTAACCAATTTAAACTTAATCAAGCTATTAACTAATCAAAATTCAGTTGGCAGGTATCATGGATAACACAACAATAAATAATCCTTGTCATACACACATAGAGATAAGATGTGTTTATAGAGAGAAACTTGAATGACACAAAATTTTTTAGGCCTAACCTAGTCAACAGAATCCACTAAGAAAATAGTTGCACTACATAACGACTTACAAAACTTCTTGTTATGCACCATCCATGTACTTGACCAGAATCTTGCTCGCAACCAATTCCTTTCTCTTCTCTAGTCACCATACCCACAAGTTGAGCTGCAAACTGCACGATCAAGTCTTCTTGATCATTTCAAGGCCTCTTGGAGATTTGGGATTACTCCAATGATTTCCAAGAGCCAAAAAACACCAACAACTATGAAGGTTTCTTTGTGTGTATTGGATCTAATCTCCTCTCATAGAATTTGGCAATGGTGAGAGGGAGAAGATGGAGATAATGTGAACGTTTTAGCTCTAGGGTTTTTGGTCTCTTTCTAGCTCTTTAATATAAGGATTCAACTTGTTAGAATACTGTTAGAGTATAAGCCCAATAAGCTTAGGCTCACAGTTGTAAGTTACTTGTATATCATGCATTATCTACCTATATATAAGGCATACCTTTGTACTTTATTACACATAATTCAATACACAATCTTTTAGACTTTAACATGGTATCAGAGCTATACTATTCTGACCCTTCGGTAAATTCTTGGCAAGCCGTCTTCCGCTGCTTTTCTCCTTGTTAGAAGAGAACCATCACCGTCAGCCAAGATCTCAACTTTATAGGTTCTGCTCATCGCAATGTCGCTCTGATCGTTAGTCATCTGTAAAACCGCATATACGAATCAACATATCAGAGAATTGTGAAACCAATCACACTGGAATCAACCCAATACGACGCCGTATGCGCCTCCACGTGCCGCCTAAAGATTCAACACTCCGATACACATCCCACATGCTTACACGTGCTGCAAATATATCCATGCACGGTCATGCTATAAAACGTGTTCTACATATGCTAGACACAGGAGTATGGTGTGATGTACGGAAAACTATGGGAAAGGCTATGGGAAGCTTGGTTTTGTATTCAATCCAATTGGTGACCCAACCTGACTTGGAAGCGTGATGGTTTTAAATGAGCAATTTTGTGAGGCTTAGTCCATGAAGCGGAGGCTTGGACTCGTTTTTAGGCCGTTTTGATCATTTTTTAGGGATATATATACAATTGCTTCGAATTATGGTGTGATATATTGAAAACTGTACTGCTACCTCTGTATTTTTTCTCCCAAACATAATGAAATCGCTACAATTCTACAGACATTGACATATTGTCAAATTACGTAAATTTTTGTGTCATGTGATTGTTCTTAGCATATATTTTTCTCTATTTTTCGTTTCTCACAAGTTCAAGAATTAGGTTAAATTCTTAACAAAAGTTGCTCTAAATATCTTGTTTAAACTATAGTTTATTAATTTTTTTTCCCTTTTCTTTTAAAAGTTTTTCTAGATGAATGATGTAGCCATGGATTTAAAAACATAATTGAACCAACCAGTTCAACTGTGAACTAGCCTATGTATAGACTATGGTCCGGTTATCATGTAAAATCGAAGGGAATGATAAAACCAGAATAACTTGTTTAACCAGTAAAATTGAACCCCAACAATCAACTTTTTTTTTTTTTCTTTCCCTTTCTGTTTTGAAAAATTTTTCAAGAAATATTACCGAATATTATAAATTTATAATTTAATTAATTCAATTGTATTATTTTATATTATTTATGGCATCATTGGTTCAACTATCGATTCCACCAAAAAACCAAAAGCTAATGCCCTTTTCCGGTTCCTCATCCAGCCTTTAAAACCATGGGCATAGTACATGTGTCACTGTGTAGGATATTGTACTGCCAATACTTTCATGCATCTTGCCGTTCCAACCTTTCAGAACTTGGTGGAGGATTTACTTGACAGGACATGTATAAGAATAATATGGGTTATTACAAATGATAAAGCTTGACCACAAACTTGATTGTAATTAATGGCTACAACTTTACTCAATATCTTTTTATTAAATGTTAATTTTGACAAATCTACCATTGGATAACATTTTTTTTATATCCTTTATTCTTGCAAAATTTTCTGAAAAATCAAATATTAACAGCTACATCAACAATTAAATATTTAAATTTCAACTATTTATAGTCTAAAATTATGTATAAAAAATAAATTTGTAGATCAAATAATAAATGATATCCAATTGACATGAAATTTGGCATGTTTATTAAGAATATAAAGAATATGTAATTCAACGGTTAGATTTTTAAAATATGTAGTCATATTAATTTTTTTAGTAGGAGTTGTATCCTTTGACTACAAGTTGTAACCAAACTTTGTCTTTTTACAAATCACCTTATGTGACTGTTTATTTGAACTTTGGATTTGTAATTTGATCGATTAATCCCTACACATTTGGACTTTCAATAACAAACTATTAGATCTTCTTTTTTTTTTTTTTTTTTTTTTTTTTTGATGAGAAACTCTGCTTCATATTATTAATAAAAGGGAAGAAAAATCAGTTACAAACAGAAGCATCAAAGGCAATAGCAACTTCTAAGAAATTGGGGGTTTCCTCAACCCAAGCCTCAAAATCAGAAACAAACTTAGCGTGCTGCGCTAACAAATGTGCAGGCTTGTTGCCCGCCTTTCTAATGTGAGAGAAACAGAAACTATGAAAAAATTGAAGATGGAAAAGGATGCCCTCTAGGACATTTGCCACTGCAGCTGCTCGTCAAGAAGTTGCTGACTTGTAAAGAATCACCCTCAAAATCAATATCATGAATCCCCATATCTCTAGCAAAGAGCACTGCAGCTTCCATCGCCTTTGCTTCAACCTCAAGAGGTCCCAATGGAGCATAGATCTTCTGGCTCAAAGCTCCAACTACTAGATCTTCTGTATGTACTTTTCATTTAAAATTGAAAAAATTAATCACATAATGTGTTCATAATAATAATGACTTTTCAATATTTTATTGATGATGTGAAAAAAAAAAAAAAAAAAAAAACTGTGTGCGCATGCTTTGATTTTATGTATTAGTTCTTAATAGAAAACACTAGTAAAGGGATTAACTTCTTACAAAACTAAATGCAAAGGACTAAATTGAAAATCCAATTACATCCCATAAGAATAAAAATAAATAAATAAAATAAAAAGATATGGAGAACTTATTATTGCGGCCTTGTTTTAAGCTAAAGATAGATATCAGGACACGTCCAATCAGAAAAAGGGTAAGCTGAACATGATTTCCATCTCTAGAGGTTATTGGTGATGTTTTTTTTTGCTAAACAGAGGTTATTGGTGATGTTAGTCAAACAAGTTGTAGAGACACTATTACAGAAAATTCATCTATGACTACCTTGGCAAAAAGCCACCCTTATATTGATTTGTTCCTTCAGAAATGGCAAGTAAACACGAAGTACAGAGATGATAATTGCTTACAGAACAATTCTAAGAGCCAATACATTGAGTAGGTTTATAAAAATAAGGTAGGAATTAACTGGTTACAAGTTATTGTTAATTAATTTACACCTCACTTCTAAATTCTTCTAGGTGAATCTCAGAGCGGCAAATGCATCGGATATGAAAACGTATGATCCAATTCCCCTTCTTCTCTTTTTACTTGTAGTTGGTATAGACTGACATAAAAAAAAAACCAAAAAACCAAAAATAAATCAGCAGAAATTACTGTATTTTTAATATTCTTTGAATTCAACAGAAGCTATTGTCAATTGTGTTCTTAATTTTCTTTGACCATAGAAAACTAATCTAGCTATGTCATGTCTTCTTGACTTTTACCAATTTTATTGAGTCAAGGTCGCGGACACTCTTGAGTAGAATAATACAACTTTATCTTCAAGATGTAGGGATAAGATAGGTATGCGAAGAGCATCATGAACCTTTACAAATAAAAGGGATAGCTCATGCTACGCAACAAATAATAAAAGAAACATATCGGGGGCACCTAATATACACTTACGTAACCATTTACCATGGCATCTAATGGACTAACTTTTCATTTATTCCGTCATGAAAGCTAGGCATGTATCTATATATGTAGTACTTGTATGTGATTCCTTCTTTCTTTCTTTCTTTCTTTTTCTTTTTTTTTTTTAAAATTTTATTTTGTTATTGCGTATGCAATTCCTTTTTAGCTTGTCTTCTTTCATGTTTCTTTTGCTAAATCTTTTGCACAAAGAATGTGTAAAGTTGTGATTTCCAACTATATTGTGTTAGTTTTTATTCTGTGCCAAATTTTATTGTAATTTCTTCAATCATTTTCCTTGTATGTATGTCGGTTTAATTGTAAGGGATGAGTGTGAGAGATTGGTGAAGAATCAAGCTTCAAAAGCTGAACAAGTTGATTTTGTGACTGGATCGCGAGTAACTCGCAAGAAGCAACCCGTGAAAAAGCCACTTGTAAAGCACATGACTGGAAGATGAAGAGTCGTGCCAGGCTGTCATTTTCACAACTATCTCGTAGGAAGGGCCAACCAGCTAAGGACCTGCGAAAGTTGTGTTTTGCTTTACCAAGTCTTTACCCACACTATATATGCCCTCATTACCCACAAATTGTAAGGATGCTTTTTAGAGAGAGAACCCTAGAAAATACACTTGAGAGTTAGAAATTGTTATATTCACAATCATCTACACATTTCCTTGTGGTTTTCCTCAACTCCTACCTCTCCATCTTTAGATCTATGAGAGGTTGTTAGCCCAAACACTTACAACACTCATTCAGAGTGTAAAGTGAGATTTTAGTGCTGCTAGGAAGCATTGGAAGGAGCTATTCATTGGCAGATGCAATCGGGCTTAATTGCAGGATCTAGAAAGCTAGAGAAGACAAGGTTTCGAGAATTCAATTGGTAGCAGGAGCTTAGAGGGTTTTTGTTATTCATGTACTCCAAATTTATTCTCTAGTGGATCGATTTCGATTTGGAGGGTTGCGGAGAGGTTTTTCGTCGAGTTCTTCGATTACCTCTTTGATAACACGTCTTGGTGTTATCTTGTATTTTCATCTCTCTTCCTTACTCTTTAAACTTTCATTTTATTGTTGATGATGGATGAATATGGCTCAGGGTAATGTTATCGGTTCATTGCGCTTATTTACTCTTGTTCCGCACTTAGTTTAAGTTAGAGTAAAAACAATCCAGTCGTAATTTTTAATTGGGGGTCTGAACAAGTTCTTGTGTTTTAGCACAAATCCAAGCTTTCAATTGATATCAGAGCAGGTACACTTGTCGGATTTCAATATCCTAGTGTGATCCTAAACCTCGAGTGATATGGATAGACCTCAATCCCTTAATGCACCTCCCTACTTTGATGGAAGTAATTATGCTTTTTGGAAAGTACGTATACGTGCTTTTCTTTGTGCGATTGATGAGACGGTGTGGGATTCCATTGAAAATGGTTGGGTAAGACCCATAACAGCCAAATCCAAACGGGATAAGGCTACTCTTGCATTGGCAAATGCCAATAGCAAAGCAATTAATGCTATTTTTAGTGGTGTTTCTACTGATAAGTTTTACAGGATTTTGCATGTGAAGACCACCAAAGAGGCATGGACCATTCTTGAGACAGCCTACGAAGGTACCAAGGAAGTCAAGGACACCAAGCTTCAAATGCTTACTACTCGGTTCGAGGAAGTAAAGATGAGCAACGATGAGTCGTTCGATTCCTTTTATGAGAGACTCAACAAGATAGTGATTGCCAAGCTCAATCTTGGGGGGAAGACTGAAGACGCCAAGGTGGTGAGGAAGATTTTGAGATCCTTACCCAAAAACTTTCGGGCTAAGGTCACTACCATAGAGGAAAGCAAAGATTTGGATGAGATAAAGATTCAAGAACTCATTGGATCTCTCCAAACCTATGAGCTCGGATTGCCCTCTCACAAGTCCAGTAAATCACTTGCTCTCAAAACTATAAATGAGAGAATGGGTGATTCCTCCAATGAAGATGATGTAGAGAAGGATGTGGCGTTTCTTGCAAAGAACTTTCGGAAGTTTCTTAAGATGAAGAAAAATGAGAAGTCGTTTGGCAAAAGAAAGTTCTCGTCCTCCAAAAATGACAAGAGAGAGTTCAAGAAGAATGATGGGAAAGACTCATCATCAACCCAAGGAATCGTGCGCTATGAATGTAATAGGCATGGACATATCAAGAAAGAATGTCCAAACTACTTAAGAGGAAAGGATAAAGTATTTGCAACTACCCTTAGTGACTCAAAAAGCTCAAATTCCGATGCAGAAGGAGAATGTGATAGTGAGGGAAACTATTCAGCCTTCATGGCAATTACCACCATTGATTTTAGAGATGAGTTGAACGACTTGGTTGATGAGCTTGATGTACATTCCTAAGGTAAATAAGTTGATGATTCGGAAGATGAGAATGTGTACTTCAATGAAGGTGAGAAGAACCTTCAAGAAGTGTATGATGCGTTGCTTGAAGATTGTGGCAAATATGCCAAAGTTGCAAAGAATGCTGTAAAGAAGATGAAGAAAAGCATAAGTCCACACTTGTGCAACTCAAGGATGCGAAATGTGAAGTTGAAGAGCTAAAGGAAGAGTTGCTAAATGCTTATTCTAAAATCAAGTTCCTTGAACTTAAAATAATCCAAGCAAACGTCAAAGTGGAGTGCATTTCCACCAAGAAGCTTGACAGTGTGCTATCTTCTCAAAAACCTTTGAATGACAATACCGGTGAAGGAGCTCAAGCAACGAACCCAAGAAAGAAGTGAGATTTGTGTTGGCCAAAAATGTAGAAAAGCCCAAAGTGGAGAAGCCCAAGGTTAAGATCCCTGCTGTTGTAAAGAGAACCACTAGTCCAAAACCAAAGGAAAAAGGGAAGTCATTTCCCAAAAGTCAAAGGGGACCTCAAGTGAAATATTTTTGTCATCATTGTGGCGTGTGAGGGCACACAAGACCAAATTGCTTCAAGCTTCAAGCTCTTAAGAGGGATGACTCTCTACATGGCCAAGATAACTCAAGAAGAATGCCGAAGGAAAATCAAGCTAAAGGAGATAATGAGGGACAACTCATTGGAGATGTTATGGAGATGTTGAAGAACATTTCATCATGCCTTGCTAGCTTCACCCAAGGTTTGAGAGTTATGTCAGCTGTACCCCTCCTTCCAAGGATCTTACGAAAACACTTGCACAGTGTGGATGAAGAAGGGTACTCATGCATGATCACTTACTATGCCCATGCATTAATACTTCCAACGTATTAGGGTTATAGTTTCATGCATCATAACATATGCAATCTTCTTGTGTCATTGCTTCCGTTTTAAGCATGTTTCTATTATAGTTCTTTGTTTGTTTACCTTTTTATTTTTATTTTTATCTTACTTCATTGCTTTGTTCTTGAGTGTGTTGAAAATTTCAAAATCTCATAAAAAGTGAAAAATCTCAAAAAGTTTAATCGCTTGTGTTATGTATATCATATGTTGAGTTTGTCCTAGTACCTTTGTACTAATGGTGTAGTGCATTTACGAACTTAGCTTGTTATGTATGCACTTTTTTAAGTGTGAGCGACATCTAAAAATCTACATTTGATTATTGTAAATAGATCTTCAAACGTTTATGGCATGTATTTGATCTTGATACATGCGTAGACTTGTGCCTATATATCTCCTCACATTTTTTTTCTTTTTCAAAGAGCTCATAAATGTCCATCTCTAAAAGGAGAAAAGAGCTAAAAAAGCCTTGCTTCGAAAACTAGTTTGGCTAGGAAAAGGTGGAGCAAATTTGTATTAAAATATATAGTGTCAAAGCCAAAGGCTTATTTATCAAAGAAATATCAAAAAGTTCATGGCATCATTTTTCAAAAATTTAAGTTGTATTTGATCTAAAGTATGAAATATAGAAGCCAAATGAAAAGCTTTCAATCAAATTGTAAACACTTTGGTGAGGAGTTATATATGTTCATTTCTACAAGTGAGATATGTTACTTGATTTCGTACTAGTTGTGTATGACTTGATTGAATTGATCATTAAAGTTTCATACTAGACTATGGATTAATTCATAATTGATCCACACACACACAACACACAAGTTTAATGTTCAATGAATGCCTATGTTATTTGTGTGATTGTACGTGTTTAAACGTGATATGTGTATACTCAATTGCTTGATGATCAAACCTAAAAAGATTTTTGAGTATTTTATATGTTTTTGAAAGTGTTTTGTGTAGCATTTTTTTGTTAAGAGTTTTTCCAAAAAGCCCATTTTGTTTGTTGAAAAACTCCTTTCCGAGGCATTAGTCGCAAGTAAGTTCTTACCTGCGAAAATGAGGAAGCTAATTTCCTGTTCTTCCTAAAATTTACACAGAGAGTTTCGCGACTCTTTCTTGAGAAGCAGCTTCCCTCGAAACCTGTTTTGTGCTTTAGAGGCCATTTTGTGAGTAACTTCACGAGTACCTTACCCGCAAAATGAGCGGATTTTCAGTTTTTAAAAGCCAAATAGTGACAGTTTTTCAAATCATCTCTTTTGCCTCCTCCATGACTCTCTCAACCCAAAACACATTTTCACTCAAAAACTCAACCAAATCTCAATAATTTTCATCCCTAAGACTCATCTAAGGTATGCTTTAATACTTTGTCATTCTTGAATCCTTAGATTAAGTCTTAGATTTTAGGATTTCTAGGGTTGGATTATTTAAAAAGGGGTTGGGAAAAACTTTTTTTCTTGTCAAAATTTTTTTAATTTTCTTGATTGGGCTATGTCCCATTGTGTTTGTTTGTGTTTATGTTGGCCCCAAGTGGCATTTTAACATGTATTTAGGCAAGATTTTCACATGTTCATGCATTGTTTTACATGCTAGTGGTTTGTATGCACTCTAAGTGTTTGATAAAATTTGATAAAATGCCCAAATGACATTTTTTCATTGTTTTGCACTCCAATGAGTACCAATTTTTGGGGATTACTATGTTTTTACATGCTTAACATGTTTTAAACGTTAGTTGTGTGTTTTGCACACTTTTCCCTATGAGTGTCCTATCATGCATTGCTCATACATCTCACATGCACACCATACGCACACTTGATGCACACACTTGATCACTTGACTTATTTTGCATTTCACTCATCCTATGTAAGTCTTATTAGACCTTTAGCACTTAAAACATGATCTTGTGACATTATTTTATTGCTTTTATTGCTTTTATGCACTTTTAGGACTTTTTGTTTGTTTTTTTTACTAATTTGTGTCTAATCAAGTTTGTCTCCATGTTTGTGTTTGTTTTTGTTTCTTTGTGTTGGTGTTTGTTTTGCAGACGTCTCTTATTGAGAAAAAGGCTACAAAGAAGTCTTCAAAGCATCCCCGCACCTCCTCGAATTCATTTCAAAACGACGATGCTAGCATGGCCTTTCTTGATCACTACAAACGGGCCCCAATCGTCCTAGAGAAGGCTATGGACTTAGAGTCTTTAAAGGGCACCTTTATTCCGAATGTGTTCAAAGAAAGGTCACGGACAAAATTGCTTAATCCGATGGGTGATGTGTTTGAATATATCATTCGGGAATTTTTCGCCAATGCCATTGTGGAAGGTGATCACATCAATTGTTGGCTAAGGGGGAGAGATTTCTCAATCTCAAGGGAATCAATTCAAGAGATCTTGGAGATTCGACTGACGACTTTGGACTCATCTCTACAATATGATGAGAGAAATGAGAAGCTTGAGCCCCTAGTGGAAGTTCTTGGTGGACAACTCAAGAATAAGGCCTTGCATACCATTGAGTTCACCTCGGAAATGCGAACTTTGGCCTACATCATGATCTTCAACCTCTATACGGTGAAGAACTTGATGACTTTGTTAGCACCAAGGACCATATTCTCATTTGATCTCTTCACTCACAAGGAGATTGACATTTGTAGTCACATTTTCATCAAAAGCATCACAAAGATGAATGCAAGGCTAACTCTACCGTTCCCAAGCCTTGTCATATCTTTTATTTTAAGGGCAAGGGTGAAGATTCCAAGTAGGCTTCCAGTCATGCAAAGGGAAGACCCTATTAGTGAGCAGACCATCATCCGAAGCAAAGCTCACATCCCCGGATCAAGCGTCGGTGTTTCTTAAATTCTGAGGGATGATGCTGCAGAAGAAGGATGAAACATTGATAAGGAAATTAAGCATTTCACTTCAGTCCCAGAGGATATTGCACAACCTTCTTTGCAAGCGCAAGCAAGAGCACTCGATCGCCTTGATCATCTAATTGGAAGGGTTGAAGAGTTGCATATGATGCTAGCTTTACATATCAACTACTCCACGACTCAATTCACATACCTTCAAGGCCAAATCACTACCCTCTCATCTCAAGTTAATGACTTGATGCACAAATCGGAGCCGAAGTCAAATTCAGAGTCCAATGCAATCTAGTACCTTTGGTGATTCAGGTCAAAAAAGGGGAGTAGATCATAGCTTTAGGAGGAGTACAGCTTGAGGGGGAGTAGTAATATTAGTATAGCATTGGTTTATTTTGGTTGTTTCTAGTTTACTTTATGCTTTTATAACTGCTGGATGTTTTCAGTGCTTTCATTTAAAGATTTCATGTACTTTAGTTTAAAACTTAGTTTTCTTTAGTATTGTTTTGTATCTTGGTTTTTATAGTTGTGTCTTGATGCTTATTGTTTTCTATTGCTTGTTGCTTTAGTTTCTTTAATGCATCATATGTTTGTTGGACATGCAATTCATTTTAGCATTTCTCTTAATTGCATTTGTGCATTTGGATGATCATTTACTTGATAAATATTCATTGTAGTCATTTCATAATGACTATTTATGTTTGATCAAGTTATGCTTATTGTCATATATCCCTTTTGATATTTTGATCACATTTTACTTGTTCCTTATACTTACCTTGTGTTTTACTTGTCTTTGAACTTAATGAAATTTTGTTATTATGTGCAAATGTTTCAAGATACAGGTGTTTTTGGTGCAACTGCTTCACAGCCTTTAGATTTAGGTGTGAGTGAGTTTTGCCCATGTTCCCAAACTCACATTTAAGTCTAGAGTTTGTTTAGGAGTTTTATCATGGAATAGCCAAAGGAGGGGATTGTAAAGTTGTGATTTCCAATTATATTGTGTTGGCTTTTATTCCGTGCCAAATTTGATTGTAATTTCTTCAATCATTTTCCCTTTATGTATGTGGGTTTAATTGTAAAGGATGAGTGTGAGAGATCGGTGAAGAATCAAGCTTCAAAAGTTGAACAAGTGGATTTCATAACTGGATCGCGAGTAGCTCGCAAGAAGCAACCCACGAAAAAGCCACGTGTAGAGCATATAATTGGAAGATGAAGAGTCGTGTTAGACTATCATTTTCGCGACTGTCTCGCGGGAAGGGCCAACCTGCGAAGGACCCGCAAAAGTCTCTGTTTGGCCAAAAGTTGTGTTTTGCTTTACCAAGTCTTTACCTACACTATATAATACCCTCATTACCCAAAAATTGTAATGAGTGTTTTTTAGTGAGAAAACCCTAAAAAATATACTTGAGAGTTAAAGATTGTTATACTCACAATCATCTACACATTTCCTTGTGGTTTTCCTCAACTCCTACCTCTCCATCTCTAGATCTTTGAGAGGTTGCTAGTCCAAAATACTTACCACACCCATTCAGAGTGTAAAGTGAGATTTTGGTGCTGCTGGGAAGAATTGGAAGGAGCCAATCATTAGCGGATGTAATCGGGCTGAATTGCGGGATCTGGAAAGTTAGAGAAGACAAGGCTCTAAGAAGTCAGTTGGTAGCAGGAGGTTGGAAGGCTCAAGTAAATGGGATAGACTAGATTTGAAGGGTCTTTTGTTATTCGTGTACTCTAACTTTATTCTCTAGTGGATCAATTTCGACTTGGAGGGTCGCGGAGAGGTTTTTCGCTTAATTCTTCGATTACCTCTATGATATCATGTATCGGTGTTATCTTGTATTTGCATCTCTTTTCCCCACTCTTTAAACTTTCATTTTATTGTTGAAGATGGATAAATATGGCTTAGGGTACTGTTATCGGTTCATTGCGCTTATTTACTCTTGTTCCGCACTTGGTCTAAATTAGAGTAAGAGCAATCCAGCTGTAATTTTTAATTGGGGGTCTGAACAAGCTCTTATGTTTCAGCACAAATCCAAGCTTTCAGAATGAAAATATATTTTTCTTATTCCAAATTGATAGTCTCCCTCTTTCATTCAGATATTCTCTATGTTTGTGTTAATCATATCAAAAGCTTACTACCCATCTAAATAATAAAAAATCATTCTTCTTTTGAGAGTTTGTACGTAGGTGTGAATCATTTCACACTGAATTTGGGTTAGGTTCCAGCCGCCTAACCCATTATTAATAGGTAAAATACAAACACTGAAAATAAAATTAATAAAGCCATGATCCAATCATTTGGTATATATATGAAACTGAAAATAAGGCAATATTAAATAAAATCATGGTCCTCTTAAAAAAAAAAAAAAATCATGGAATTCGGTGTTACCTCGTTTCAGGGAATAAAACTTTACTGAGATGCAAGTTGGGATTAAATTTTTTATTTTTTAATAAATTTCCCTCTCTTTTCTTTTAGGATTTTTTCAAAATTGACACTCTTGTTGTCTAAAGTAGGTTGGTAGTCACCGTCAAATTTGCGTAAAGGAAATTTTGTTTAGTTAGAATCTTTGCCTCTAACAATAGTGTGGAAATGTAACTTGCGTGATTATTTTAATAAAATTTTTAAATTATAGACTAGACTTTTTAGCACTAGTGGCTCTAGGAATTTTTTTAGAATGGTCACTAAGAAAATTAAATTATATAAAATTTAATAAAGAGACAATTTGAATATATCAACATCACAAAAAAAAAAAAAAAAAAAAAAAACGCAAATATATAAAATATTACAATTTTTTTGTACTAACAAAGAGAATAAGAAAAGAAAATAGACTAATAAAATGACCACAACAAAGAGATAAAGTGCAAATTGAAAATACTGATATGAGAATAATAAAGTAACCACAACAATTTCATAACAAATCTTATGCAACAAGTTGTTAGCCTGTTATTGGTAAGTAAAACATGTCAATATTGAACCTGAATTAGAATTAGTAACAGCTTATCATATAAAATTTATTGTGAAAATGTTATGGATGAAGCATTGCTCTTATATTTATTAAACTAAAATTCTTATGATTCTCAAGTAAAAGTGTTCAACATTTTTATTAGAGTGGTCAAAATAGATTAATTTAATATATAATATATTTTTTAAAAAATATATATACATTTTTTTTCAAGTCATGATGGTCACAGAATATATTAGTTTAAAATAATTATTTATATAAATTTTTGTTTGCATGAATAATTTTTTTTTTTTTTTTTTTTTGGGACGAGACCACCCTCACATACAAGTAGAGCCGCCAGTGCTTTTTAGTGTTAGTGGTTTTTTTTTAGTTAGCAATGCTGGGGTTTGTATATATTTTTTATTACAGTATCAAATGTTGATATGAGGGTTTTATTTTTATTTTTTTTATTATTGGTGATAGGATCTAAGTTCTTTCTTGATATGGGTAAATTTAAAAATTAATGCGTTTCACACCTAGTAATTTGTTACATTACTTACCAAGTGGCAAATACACGTTTCAAAAAAGAAAAAAGTATATGACAAAATACGGATCAACTCATAAGCCAATTGACCCAATAAGTCCACATCTACACAATATCGACATACCAAAAGAAATATAAATACCTTATTAGATTGCTAATTTGACAAAGAATTAAAATTGATTAAAAAATGATAATTTAAGAACTTATTTCATTGCCGGTAGAATAAATCTGTTTCTGCTTATGACATTGCTATTGGTGAAGAAATAATGAGGTCCTCCCTTTATGAATTAGGAAGTAGATTTGTGATTTCTGAACATATCCTTGTTTTTTAACATTTTGGTAACGAGGAAACCATACTAAATTGATAATCCATAGAACATCTGACCAACTGCTCTATTGTGGAACCAATTCTTTTGTTAGTTGCCTTGAGAGAACAAAGGCCTCTTAATTTGATAAATGAACTACTTTAAGGAGTCCAAACCTCCAAGTTAAACTAGCTAACACTATATAACTTAGAAAATCATGACAATTCTTTATTCATTATCAACATTTGAATTTATACAAGACTGGCTTTCAATTAGACAAAAGGATAATACTAACTTCATATAATCTATCAAATAAAACTAATCATAATTCATCCTAATCTAAGCTATAGTTTATTTGAATCAATAAAAGATATCCCTATCATTATATATGAAATAATTTTCAAAATACATTAGACTCATCACACTTTCCCCCTCTAGAAAGCATCCTTGCCCTCAAGGGTTTTCTTCTTATTCTTCTTCTTATGCCACAAAATATTTATCATTTTCTTAAATGTAGGCCTTTTACATTTGTAGATATCGTATTTTGTCTGCCCTCGATTTGTGTGCTAGACCCCAAAATTTCAAATATATTAAATTTTTCTCCATGGGACCACGGAAACATCTAGATTGACATAGCGCAACCCATTTGGGCATTGGATCACTCGAAGTGCCATTTCAGGTAAAATTGACCAAAATGCCCCTAGTCAACCTTAGGTTAATTGAAAGTCAAAGTTGGTCAAAATTATCACAAAAAAATATTTTTCATGCTTTTAAATCAAACTCGAGCTGCTCAAAGATTTTCATCAAGTTTGACCCAAGGTTGACTCTCGGGGGCCCCAAAAACACTAATTTTGATTTAACAGTCAAAACATGTTGAAACCAGTGTCATTGTAAAGATTATTGAATTCATTTTCCAATGAATATTCATGAGTCAAAATCAGAGTTAAAACGATTGAGGTATCTTGAAAACTGTCTTGGATGCGTCAGCTTGTTTCTTGAGACCATAACCTTTGATCCAATCGTTGGAATTTCATTTTCTTTATTGTTATGGAAACTAGACATCCAGATCTTTCCAAGGACGTCAAGATCAGCTCAATCAGAGTTCAGGAAGACATACAAATATGCAATCAAATTCAGAACTGGGAAAAGTCAAAGTTGCTGATGTCAACATTAGACCCGGTGGCTAGAAGTTGAATAGTCACAAAAATCCTATAAATACCCTTAGACCGCCCTTAGATTAAAAAAAAAAAAAAAGGAACTGATTTTGGCATTTCGGAGCATTTTTTTTGGGTAGATTCTCTCTCTTTTTCTCTCTAAATTCTGTTCCAAACACATCCAAAAACCTTTGATTTCTCTCTTTTCTCAACAATCAAGAGGTAGTGTTCTTATACTCTTTTTTCCTCTCCCTGATCTTAGGACCTTGGATTTGAGGTTTTAAGGGTGTAGATGTAGCTTTTTAGCTACTATCTACACCATTTGCTTTATCTTGCTTTATAATATGCTTTATTGCTTTCCATAATATATCTCTTGCTTTATCTTGCTTCATAGCATGTTTTATAGGTTTCCTAGCATGTATCCTTGCTTTCTAACATGTTTTATTACTCTGTTTATGTTGGTCTAGCCTTCTTGGGCTAGGATATGCCTAAATACTATGTTTGTGCTTATATTGATATGCCTAGGTGCTTTTTGCCATGTTTGTGCTTAGATTTACATGTTTATGTGCTTCTTTTACTATGTTTGTGCTTTGATCTATATGCCTAGGTGCTTTTTGTCATGTTTATGCC
Source organism: Quercus gilva (assembly GCA_023621385.1). Taxonomy (NCBI): domain Eukaryota; kingdom Viridiplantae; phylum Streptophyta; class Magnoliopsida; order Fagales; family Fagaceae; genus Quercus; species Quercus gilva. The sequence goes on from CM042480.1 coordinate 37,935,814, forward strand.
TAGATCTACATGTTGATGTGCTCTTTGCCATGTTTATGCCTAGATTTACATGTTGATGTGCTCCTTGCCATGCATTTGTGTCTAGATCTACATGTTGGATGCTATGCCTTGTCCTTTTTATAGCCTTTTTTTTTTTTTTTTTTTTTTTTTTTTTTTTTTTTTTTTTTTTTTTTATCTCTTGTTATGCTTTTTACTTGTGTTTTGGCCCTTAGATAGGGTGTAGATCTAGATCTTGTGGTCTAGGCCTACATTAAAGGATTTGGATCATTTCCTTTATGCATGTGCTTGCTTTTATGCTTTATATCCATGTTTGCCTGCCTAGATCTAGATTTTGCCATGCTTGGTGCCCTCTATGGGCTTGTGCTTGTTGGTCTTTGGGGCCACTTGCTTGTGTGGTTGCATCTGTCACGCTTGTGGCTTGTTTGGGTGAGACCATTTGTGAAACACATCTCCGTGATGTTGGTTTGCTTAATGCATACCTTTCTCCGCTTTGTGCAATGATATGCTTGCCTTACTTGCTTTGTGCCACCCGTTTGGCTCTCTTTGTCTCTTTGCATCTTTGGGTAAGTCCTTGTGCTTTCTTGTGTCATCAAGCCTAATTCCTACTATCTCGTGTAGGTTCACACCTATTTTTGATACACGAGACCCCAAGTCCCTTTTAGGAATTTTGCTTGATGGCAAGGAGGCCTAGCCTCCTTAAGAGGTTCTCTCTTTCTCTTAGCCTTTTCTCTAGAATCATGTATTAGGGTCTCTTTTCCTTGTACCTTTTTATCTTTCTTGCGCTTTGCTTGGGCCTTGTTCCTTGGGTATGGCAATGTCTAATTTATATTTCTTGTACCTTTCTAGGCTATACCCTTGGAACGTTGACAATGTCTTCTTTACTTTCCTACTCTATGTGATAGCATTGTGCATGATGTATGTATATCTATATATGCTTGTATGTAGCTAATCGTGCAATTTGTAAGTTTGTATAATGGACTCTTGTGGCTAAGTGAGCGACCCTCTCTAGTCATAATTGCTCTTGACCTTGTAGTGTGGGTATGCGCTTAAGACAATTGTTGTAGGTGCATATTCACACTATATAGTGTGAGTGATCATCGCGGTGTGATTGTCACGATCCATGTCACCTGAGTGACATTGGTTTCCCTGTGTATGCAACACGCATCAATACACTTGATGCTTTAAGGGGCTCTAACTCGTCCTAGCATAAGCATGTTGGCACGCACCACATACATAGGCACGAAACCCTACCAGATTTTCATTGTGAAAATGGGGCACCTCTATTGTCGTATTCTCACAACAAAAGCCTAGTGATAATAGTGTTTTGTGTGCTATGATGCACCTGAGGTGAAGCGTTGCCGGATTTCCGCCATGAAAATAAGGCGAAATGCTGCTGGATTTTCATCGTGAAAATTTGGCACCGATTCCAAACACACTAGGGAAGCATCGATCAAGACCACACCCTTTCCGAAACCAAACCTCAAATCCCAATTCCGTTTAAGCCCCGAAAGCTATTAACAAAAGCTAGTTTTTAATTGTCAATGTCCAAAAATTAATATTTTATCAAAGCAAAAGACTGTCTACGAATATGCGTTGTGGGGTGCCTAACACCTTCCCCACATGTAACTAGACTTCCAAACTCAAGAATCAAGATTTTTTATCCATTCATATTAGTTTAGGAAAAACAACATTTTTCTTAGCCTAGGATTGGTAATAAAATCAAATAGAGTCAGGTGACCAATCACACCTTAGAAAAAACCTAATGATTGATGGCGACTTCACTTACCTTTGGTAACTCAATTAAAATTGACTTATTTTCCAGTCATACACCAAAGGTATACCTTTCTTCACAGCACCTGAGATCCCGGGCCCACAAAACTTTCCACGAACACGCGCGAGCGCCTCTGCGATGGGTGGTCGTACCGCCACAAGGCATCAATAACATTGACTAAATTGAAATTTACACCCTTAAAGTTTATGGTAGTTTTGATTTTTTCCCCTTAATTAATTTTCAAAATTGGGATCTATATTCCTAATGTTACATATCATTTGGATTTAATTCATTTCGTCCATGCACCATGATGAGGTGTCCATTAAGTGACACCTTAACTCAAAACAACGAAGTTGTATGGATTTAATATTTGAAACCTTAGGGTGAAAAATCAAAATTACCAAAAGCTTTAAAGTTGTAAATTGAAATTTAGTCAAAATAATATCTAACATGGCATTAATTGGGTTCATGATGCAACTTAGTTTTGAAAGGAAAAACGTCATTTTGAGCTTAGTTGGCACTTAAAAGACAGACACTTCATTATGGTACATTGATAGAATTATTAATCCAAATGATAAGTAATGTTAGGTGTATGGATCCAATTTTAATAGGTTAGGGTCAAAATCAAAATTACTCCAAACTTTGAGGGCGTAAATTACAATTTAGTCGTTTAGATGTGATCTACTTTCCTTTCCTGCCTTCTTCAAGTATTTTTTTCTTAATTTTATTAATTTAAAATGACATGTAGCTCTCCTAGGTGAACAATGTAGAGATATAAGTGTCCAAACATTTTTTTTTTTTTTTTTGGTATTGTGACTACACTTGTCCACACTTTGAAACTCTTTTTTTTTTTTTAAGTTGCAAGGCTCTTGAGTTTTACTACCTTTGAATGATAACACAATTCAAACTCATTAGTTCTTGGTTGGTTCGATGGTTGGACCTCTCCTCACCTCGGTTGTGCGAGCTTTTTGCGTGATCACAACTTTGGTAGCATTTTGTATGATTGAGACTTTGGTTACCTGCAAGTTGATGAAGGCGAGAATGCATTGCGATGATCATTTGTTACATCTCTTTGAATATTTTTTGTCCTGAAGCCAGAATGCTAACCTTAGCTTATACCAATTGTTCTGGACCTAATACTTTTTTATTGGTTGCTTCTTGGGAATCAAGACTAGCAAGAAGTACTCCCTAATTTGATAAAATGACTACTTTGAGGGAGTACATACCTCCAAGTTAGACTAGCTAACACTTAGTAACTTAGAAAATCATGACTATTCTTTATTCATTGTCAACATTTAAATTTATACAAAACTAGCTTTTAATTAGATAAATGAATAAATACTAACTTCCTAGTATAATCTATCAATAAAACTAGTCATAATTGGTCTCTATCCAAAATAATTTGTTTGCATAAGTAAAACAAATCCCTATCATTATCTATCCAATTATCTTCAAACTACATTATACTCTTAACAATCCCATCTTACCTCCTATCATATCTTTCACTAAGATAAAATGCTGCAATTATAACTACCATAATATCAGAGAACATGAATTCCTTTATTTTGAGCACCAACCAAAGAGGATATATATAGGCACCTGAGGTTAATTCCCAGAATCCTTAAGCTAGTTTGTTGCCTAGCATATATATCTAGTAGCATGTAATGTATAAATGTTCTGTGGTGAAGAAGTTTATCAAGTCCTATTAATCGTATAAAAACCCTCTATCCCACTTTTGCATTTTATTTAATATTTCACCGATTACAACTTATCACCTATTCTACTTTCTTTATACATAACTAAAGTTAAAAAAATTAAGACACATAACATATTACAATTAGTGGAGCATAAAGTGAAACACATAAAAAATTGGAGCAAGTATATATATTCCCTACTACCCTAAGTCAAACTTACTTTGGAAATTCTGATTTGCAAATTAAGCCAACTTGAGGTTTTCTAATCAGGCCCTACGTAGAACTAACATTGAATCAGTACTCAGGTAAAGCCGGTAAGGGTTGCTGAAATAAGAAAAAGTTTAGGACTACAAATTTTTTTACAACTTCTTACCACAATTGTGACGTGACAAAATGTGATTGGTAAAAAAAAAAATAATAAATCTATATGTAAGCGATGGTTAACCACTTACAGACTATTATGTCAAAATTATAACAAAAATATTGTAAAATAATTTGTAGTCGTATAACTCCTCCCAAATTATTCAAGTCATTTATTTGTTATTCTTATTGACTCATTTATTGATATGGTTGAAAGGTAAGTCCTAACAGAGAAACAAGCTGCCAGTGCTGTGTGAAAATCTCCTCCCCTCTGAACCACAAAGGTCAACCCCTCTCCTTCTATTATTTGATATATTGTTTTTCTTGCACGTTCTCTCTCTCTCTCTCTCTATAGCCTTGGTATTCTGTTGCAACCGCTGATTAACTTCCTTCACTCTCTCACATGGCCCACATAAAGATTCTACAATAAGGGTTACTTTTTCTTTTCTCCATTCTTTAATCTTCTTCTTCTTTTTTTTTGTGTGTGTTATAAATCCTTCTTACTTTACAAAAGGCTTCTTAACTCCCTGGCAAAAAAAATCTAGTCTATCTCTCTTTTTATTTATTTTTGTTCTTGTTAGATTGATGGAGAACTCTTATAATTCATGTATGAATAATACCAAAGCTGTGGCCGGTAAAGGAACCACAGACAGTGTCCCTGAGGAGAGTGGGTGGACTAAATACTTTGAAGATTTCTCAAATTATAGAGAACATAGTTTGTCTTCTTGTCTTGATGACTCTTCTTTGGTCTCTGATGCTGATTCTTGTGCCTTATGGAAAAAATCCCATAACAATTTAAAGCTTCCTAAGAAAACAAGGACCAAATTCATTTCTGTTGATGACTCCTTGGAGGATACTGCTAGCTCTCCAGTTAATAGTCCCAAGGTCAGATATATATGAACCATCTTGTCAACTTTTATTTTCTTTCCTCTTATTGTGATTCTCTCTCTCTTCTTTTACATCTTTTTCTTTTGCTAATATTTTCCTTAACAATCTTTGTGAATAGGTTAGTGATTTGAGCCCAGTAACTATGCATCCAAGAAAGGTAGATGATCATATTATTAGTTCTCTGGTGATATTTTATTTTTTATTTTTAGATTTAAAAAAAAAAAAAACACTAAGGACTAAGATTGGTTTGATGTTAGAAGCTAAATATGTATTTTGTGGTTGTGATGATTTTTTAGGGAAAGGGAGATACTTTAGAGCATTATCCAGAACTGCAGCCAGATGAAAGAAGTGAGGTAAACTATAGTGGAAAGAATATTAATGACTGTACAGATTTAAGGAACAGGGGGCTGTGCTTGGTTCCTTTGTCCAAGTTAGTGAACTATTTTGGTTAATTTCATTGCTATTAGAACATCTCTCTCTCTCTCTCTCTCTCTCATGTCTTCCTTGGAAAACATCTTATGAAAATGAACAAAGAAACTTCCTGCCAATATTTTATTGCTTGTATTGAGTTTTAAACTCATCTCTCATCATCTGTAAATTAAACTAAATCTTGTCCATGTATATATCTTGTGCGTTTTATGACTTTGTCTATATACAAGAACAAACTGAGACAATGCGTCTCAAAGCATGTGGATATCATTTTCATTAGCAACAGTACTTATTCATGAGGTTCTTTTTGAGGGTAGATATAACAAAGTATTACATAAAAAAAATAATTACAGAAGGCATAAAAAAAATATAAAAGATGGAGAAGTAACAGACTAGAGAATATGTTATTTTTTTGATAAACCTAGAGAATATGTTATTAGTAAGCTGAACCAGGGTCAAAATTCTCAAAGGAGTTCTTTTTCATCATACATGGACTATAAGAGCTTTGGTTGGACTTGGTCTTGCATATCTAGCCTATAATGGTGGAGCAAATTATATTGTATGTAAGTTTAGTTAAAAGTCATTTCAATCCAAAGATATCCCTAAGCGTCCAAAACTGTCATAGACATGGTATTAATGTTAAAGAAGGTACCAAAATGAGGTAGGAAAAGCATTATTCAGAATAGTAAGAAGAAGAAGAAGAAGAAGAAGAAGAAGAAGAAGAAGAAGAAGAATGGGTGATGAAACCCTTTCTGTTGGCTCATTATAATGTTATGTAAATGTATAAAGCAATTATGTAAGTTCCAATGACGTGGCTCTTTTTGCTTGAGTGATGGTGGGAATATTCCAAATTTTACAATGTGTTACTAATCACTAAAAAATCTAAGAAAAATGTTAAAATTATTACAAATTTTACTACAACATGTTTACAAACCAATGTAATTCTGAATGTAATCGATGAACCTTAATAACCTAATAAATGAATGTTTAAATTGTTCTAGTAGGATTAGTGATATTGGTTTATAAAACTTTATATATATATATATATATAATTCGATAGTTATAACGGAAAAACACTATATATTTTCATTGGCAACACTAGAAAACATAAAGCTCTTGGCTATCGGTTTGCAAATTTTATTTAATAAAATTTGTAGTATATCTAGCATCTTTTGTTTTTTCCTATATAAAGTAAGAAAATCAGTACCCATAGGATGCCAGCAGCTAATCGATAACGCCGGTTTCATTTTGTTCCCTGTTATTCTTTTTACTAACTACAACTCATCTTAGCAAAATGCATTGACCCCACCATAGGAGATACACTAATTAAGTTTATTTTAAATAATATGGTAATGGATGTGTAAATTATTTAAGAGTTATACAGTATTATTCAAGTGGGTATTGCGAATCAAAAACAGAATTTGAAAGCATGTAAGTTCCTTGTACCCTCAAAGCAAACGATATACAAAGTATATATAAACAGCAGTTGTAAAAAGAAAAGTAGACTGATAGGTTTAAATATTAATTCATCTCCAACATCTTGCAGGCCATTGAATTAAAAAAAAATTCAGAAAGAAGACCCCTCCATGTGCACAAGCATTAAAGGCTGGTGAGCACAGAATAGGTCACAGAGTTGTTAAGGACATTCAGCTTAAATCCCACCATTAATTCCTCTGGTTGACTCTTTCCATTACGTTCTTCTAGATCCTCTGAATTCTTTCTTTCTTTCTAAGCTAATGATGATAATTTAATCGGATCAGAAAGTAAATTTATAATAAGCTAATTAAGATGGCGACGCTGTACTTAGTGCTTTTATTCTATACCTAATCAAAGGAAAATGCAAGTTTAACTTGTAACGTGTCTTAAGCAGGGTTCATTACGTGTACCAGTTGCTCAAAACAAAAAATCAATGGTAGAAACTGAATGGAAGAAGCAGTGGCAGTTATCATTTTGATTTTGTGTGCTTGGTTTAATTGTCAAAATGGAGGAAGAAAATTCATGAAAAAAATTTGTATATTTCCGATTTTTTTTTTTTTTGGGAATCCGATGGAGTATTGTATGATTTATATCGCAGAGAATGTCTAAAGCCAATGCTAAAAAGGCAATGTGTGCCTGAAGTGATATTCATCATTGCTAGTGAGTAACTTTGCAAACAAAGGGTAAAACAAACAAAATCATTACATAGTAGTATTAATCAATACAACAAAACTAATGTTATGTTCTTTTTTTTCTTTTTTTTTTTTCTTTTTAATATTTAAATTCAACCATATGATTAATTGATTAATTCAAGTCATGATAAAATTTAATCAAAGAAAGTAAGATATAACACTTAATGAACTATACTTAAATTTTACATAAATAAAAAGTTATATGTTATACATACAACAACAAATTCTTTCCCATCCTATCAAAAAAAAAAAAAAAAAAAAAAAAACAAATTCTTTCCCATAATTAAAAAAAAAAAAAAAAAAAATCTTAGTGGATTCTACTTTTTTTTTTTTTTGAGAAGCTAGTGGATTCTACTTTAATCATCGATCTCTCCCCAGTCTCTACTATTGCTATGTATTAATTGCAAGAAAAGGCATTGTTGATAGAATCGATATCAATATCCATGCACACGCAGTCATTATGAAATTTATCAGAAAATAATAATAATAATAATAATTATACAATAATGTTGTATTCACTTTCATATAATAGTTTTTTTTTTTTTTAATGGGTCACATAATAGTTAATTCTTCTAATTAAATTTATGGTGTGGCTTATTATTCATATGAGAGGGATTGTACATTAACTAGTATAAAAATTTTCCTAAAAAAATAGGGCATCTTCGCAAGTCAAGCTTACTTTGAAAATTTTTAAATGACCATATTAGACTTTTTCTTAGAATCCAACTCCCCACAAATATTTTGACCGGGCTTAATTCATACTCTAGAAAATTCGGTATAAACACATGTATCATTCATAATTGTTTGACTGAAAAGCTAAAGAATGGAATCACTCATGGACTAAGTGGGGGCCATGGCCCTCCTAAAAATATATATATATATATATATTCTGACAAAAAAATTATATTTGGTTCCCAAAATTGAAAATTTCTCCACAGATTCAAAAAATTAAAATACTCATCTAGCCCATTCTTATGACCTCCCAATATTTTTTTAAAAGAAAAAAAAATCATTTATCTACGTAATAAATCTCTAAATGCTACAAATATTAAAAAAAAAATTTATAAACTTGTTTAATTTTTTTATACTCTAATTATTATGTTTGACTTATAAAAAAAAATTAAGTATTTAGCACTTGGATTTTTGTTGTTGTTTTGGATCCAAATCTGAAACTTTGGGATTTATGTGCGTATTGCAAACTGACTCTACCTAAACCATTCGGGCTAAAGATCTCCCCTTATTTAAGTCATTGCATTATTTCCAAATTTTGCTAAATGTGAGACATGTGACGTTTATTTGATTTTGTATGGTTTATATGATTTTTTAAGACCGTAGAATTTTTAAAATTTCACACATCTCACACCTAGTTAAAATTTTGAAAGAAATTGAGGATTTATATAGAAGAGAAACCTCTTCTAACAATTCATTTGGGTGCTTTTTTTTTTACTTAGCAACACATTAGAGGACTATTAGACATATTATAGAACACAATGCTAAGCAACTGAGACTGAATAGTTTTGATTGAAGTTTTTTTGTAGACTTGGGCCTTCCTTTTTACTTAGGAACTTCAATTAGTATCTTAGTTAGAAAAACATTAGACATATAATGATATGATAAATATATTCTTTATTTGATTCGTAGATGATGAAAATCAACTTCAATATTTGACTTCATCACCATGAATATTGTTAAAACTAGAACTTCGCAAAAAAATGAAAAATGATTTGTATATTAAAAAATAAATTGATACGAAATTTAATACAAACTCAATAATATCATATATAATTAAAAGAACATGGGTTCCATTTTAATAGATGATTAAGCAAAAAAGTATTAATAAAAAAATTGATTTGTCTCTTTTCTTTTATTTTTACTGCTTCTTTCTTTTAGATAGGATTGAATTTAAAATCTAGCATCAACTTCATTATGGTTGCTTTTTATTATTAAGCCAAGACACCACTTATTTTTTGGTATAACTGGGATTTGAATTCAAGTCTCTTATTCTCTAAGAGACAGTACGAGTTAAATTAACTACAACCCACTATCTCTATAATATGTTAATAGTAAATAAATGCCCCCCCCCCCCACCCTAAAAATAATGTATAGATGCTAGTTTGATTTTCATCTATTAATATAGTTTTAAATCTTATTATATTTCATATTCTTGAATGTGAAAATATTTTGGTTCATACTTTGGCCTTGAAGATGAAATCCTACTTTCAAGCTTGAAAATTCTATCAATGATTAATTCATATAGCTAGGCCAAGAGGTCCTTTTATATATATATATATGGGTAAAGTATATGAAAAACCCCATAGTTTAATACGTTGTATACATTAAACCCTACACTTTTAAATGGGACATGTTGAATCCCAAACTTGCATAAATGTACCCCAAAAAAAACCCAAACAAATCCCCCCCCCCCCCCTCCCCCTTCACACCATTAGTCCTCTTAACAGTAAAATTGAAAACAAAACCCTACCCCAAGAGAGAGAGAGAGAGAGAGAGAGAGAGAAGTAAATCCACCGTTTAAGAGGACTAATGGTGCAAGAGTGGGATTTTTGTTTGAGAAGAAGCAAGAATGGGATTTAATTAGGTTTTTTTTTTTTTTTTTTTTTTTTTTTTTTTACATTCCTTCCTCTATTTTTATTGCTATAGAGAACTTGAGAAAATTCTAAAAAGGTTTGGGAATAATGAACCCTTCTTTTTAGCACATGGCCCGCCTCGGTAGGTACCATGAGTTGATATAAGTTAATCATCTATGAATGATATATATATATATACAGGACCGAAATGAAATGATTTATGATTATTAACTCTCGAGAACAATTCAATTTAGGGGATAAGGTTTGTATATGAAGTTTTCAAGTCATCGTCATAAGTTATGTGATATGAAATTTGAAAATTATTGATGAACATCTTAATGTACAAACAATTTAGGATTATTGGAATAGATCAGCAAAAGTTTGTAATTGGATAAGCATTAGACTAGTGGCTTTAAATTGATTAGCGACTAAAGTTAGGTGGACGATCACATAGTTAACAACCACTAATATGTTGATGTGATTTAAATGTATGGATTGGTAGATTAAAGGTTTTACTCAGACTCATTTTGAAACATAGGTTGTCTTCTTCTTCTAATGTTTGAAAAGACTTGTCTTTTTTTTCTTTTCTTTTTTTATTTAATGAAGAAAAGACTTGTCAATATGCTCTGTAATGATGAAATAGAAAGGCCTGGGCATAAAATGGGTAGCCCACTTCAATGCATATGCGTGTGTGTGTGTATATATATATATATATATGAATGTGTATATACATGCAGCTTTCGATTCCTGTGCAATATATGGGTTGAGATAAAAATTAATTAATTAGAGATATATAAAACAAGTTAAGGCCAAAAAACATGATGAGTTGGGTATTGCTAGACCAAATCATGACGGAAATTATATATATATGCTAGAGTATAACTATGAGAATTATATATTGTTCAATACTATTGTAAAACATGCACCAATTGTCTATAAGTTCTAAGTATGAAGTTGGAACGAATAGATTAGTGTATCGAAATTTATAACATTTTTAATTGAATAAGGTCCTTTTGGTTTAACCCTTGTACTCTGCCTTTCCAGAAAAGACATGTTTCGAAAAAGTATTAGATAAAAACAAATGGCCAATTGGTATCATGTGGGAATTAAGAAAATGACTACCCTAAACAATATCTCTAAATTTCTGTTGTCACATCATTATCTAATACAAGTGCCTCTTTAACTGTTTGATTAGATACCATTATTACTTTATCGAAAACAATAAATAAATAAAGATTAGATACCATTATTTATATCGTTTTCAACACATGCCGGCCTTTATCATGCGGCTTTAGAGAGACCTTCATAGATAGATTATAAGTTATAACTTAATAGGGTCATATCATACTATCAATTTTTGTTTTATATTTTTGTTCTCAATTTTTCTTTTTTTGCTTAGCATTGAGTGTTGTGACTGATTTACCAAAAAAGGTTTGTGACGTTCCTAAAAAAAAAAAAAAAAAGTTTGTGACTTTGCACGCTACTAAAAGAACGAAAGATTTCCAATTAATTATCTTATAATATATACTGTGAAAAATACCTTAATTAAAAGTAATTTATAACTCTTCCTCAAAAATGGGTTTCAGTTAGCTTAACTGGTAAAGTTTTTTATGGTTGAATAAGAGATGTGAGATTCAATCTCCACTTACACCAAAAAAACTAATTGATGTATTGGTCTGATGATAAAAAACTATTATCATGAGTGAACGTCATAAGTTGAAACTCTTTTAAAAAAAATCATTCTAAAAAAAAAAAATTTAGTTATAAAATTTATTGTAACCTTAGACTACAAACTCATTTAATATATAAATCCATCATTGAATTACATATTCTTCTTATATCCTCCATGTTTGAAAAATTTCAAGAAAATTTAAAGATTAATAATTATGTCGTCAATAAATTTTTAAATTGCAAGTTTTTGTAATTTAAAATTATGCATAAAATATAAGTTTATAGATTATATAGTAAATAATATCTTATTGATACAAAATTTAATATATGTATTAAGAGTGTAAAAAACATGTAATTTAACAATTAGATTTTCAAAATATACAGTAATATTTATTTTATTGAATAAGTTTGTAATTAAAGTTACAATTAATTTTGTAACTAAATTTTGTCATTAAAAAAAAAAAGTGTGACTTATTACTCCACGTATATGCATGAATGTTGAAGTATTCGATAGAAGACGTGCCCAATGGAGCCTCCGTATATTGTTTCTAAAGTAGGACATTTAAAAATAAAATAAAATTTGGATGCCTTGACCTTACGCAATAAAGAGGTGGGTGGGATTAGATATGTTGTAGATTCGAATTTTGTCTTTGAATACAAAAGGCCAACCAACGAACCATTCGCTGCCTCCAACAGGCTGTCATGTATTTGTGGAAAAATAATACTCGTACTATCAAATTTAAGATAATACATAATAGTATTAGTATATGATAGTAAAAATGTAAATTAGAAGGATTCTATTTTGTGACATTAGCACCTAAATTAAATGTCAAAATTGTAAAGGGTATTAGATCATTACATGTCGGTTGAAAAGAAAAATTACAACTCATCTATATTTATTGGATTAAAGTCATCCACTCATCCAAGAGTAAACAAATTCTAATTAAATTATGTTTAAATTTCTCTATACAATATATATTAGTTTTTATTAAATTATGTTCAATTATATATATATATATATATATGTATGTATTTATATATTTTTTAAAGAGTTTCAACCTATTGTGTCTACTTCCGATAATAACTTTTTATCATTGGACCAAGATACTAATAAGTTTTTTTATATAAACAAGGATTGAACCTCAGATCTTTTATTCAACTATAAAAAATTTTACTAGTTAAGTTAACTAGAACCTACACACCAATTAATTTTATGATTAAGCGGGTTTCGAACCTCAGATTTTTTATTCAAGCTAAGACACCAATTGATTTTAAGATTAAGTGGGTTTTAAACCTTAGATATTTTATTTAATAATAAGAGAGTTTACCAATTAAGCTTTTTTTTTTAATAAACATTAATACTTATTAGAACACATACAAAAATAGTAATATTAGTGTTTTAAACCGGGTTTATAATACATTACATAACTAGAGTAATACTACAAAAGGGCATAACCTTTATAATTTACCAATTAAGCTAATTAGAATCCACAGTTTTAATATATTTTCATCACATAAATATTGAATTTAATTTTATACATTCACATTTAGTACTTATATAATTGTTTTTTTAATAGAGGTCGCTTTTTATGGGTATTCTCGGTTGCTCTTTTTTATTTGCTTTCCAATTTTGGACTTTTGCAGCACAAAATGACAACAAAGGTTAGCTCAGAAAAGAATATGTATTAGAAAAGATGTCATTTACCATCAATTGTGTTAGGAAAAGTAACAAGGTGGGGGTGACTCATTTGTATAGTTATTATCAAGTCAAAATTTAAACACATAGTTGTGTTAAACCATAAAATACATGTATTATTATATTCCCTAATGACAATTAAGGCCAATGTAATTTTATTTTCTAATTTAATAAAAGAATCTAATGTGTACTAGACCCTTTTATTTTTTTAAGTTTGATTAGAATCGCCTACAACTACCCGAACCTTACCCCTAGGGAGGTGCCAATAGACTATCTTAGGATAGGCTAATATACTATACTTAAACTATCTATATCTAAATTTCACCATTGTTTTTCATTACTTTTATCACATGGGTTAACTATGTAGTACAGATTTATAGGCTATTATGCATTGTGCAGTTAAGGAGACATAAAAACCCTGATGACGGCTATGCGTGATTCTCGGCCATGGTCATGGCTGAGTTGGGCGGCCAGAAAAATAGATAGAATGACTTGTTCTGTTTTTTGGAATTGGAATTTTTCTAAATGAAGCCCACCATGAGTAGGAAAGAAAGATGATGAATAATAATAATAATCAATAATCATTGATTGATAACCATGTGCAAGCCTGTTGAGCTTCGAATGTTGTCCTTTCACTTTGATTGAATTTTGTTCTGGTGATGTAATTCCTTTTGACTTTTTCAAGGAAACATCTTTTGTAATTTGTAATTGAAATGTCCCCGTGACTAGCTAGAAAAGAATTGGTGGCAGTCAGTCACTCATTTTGGTCCCGTGATTAGAAAGGCATTGTTGTGGTCATTTTACGGGTAACAGCCTAACAGGACCACCTCACCTGAGTTGCAACCTTTAGATTATTATGATTATCATTATCCCATCAATCTAATTTTCTCTTTTGCTTGCAAAAAATGTACCCATTACTTTCTGATAGGCCCAAGAATCCGGTAGAATCGTCCTTATTGGAAGGACGATATATGAAGACGATCCCATCACCAGCACAGCACGAGGAGAATCACCCAAACAGGCAAATAAACAACGACCGTTACTACCAGCGGTAATAAATACTGGTACCGTTGAAGATCCGCCGGTCAAATTAATGCTGAGTACAGGCGTTTCAATATCCGGCAATAATATGTCCATAATGATAAAGCCAACGGCTAGAAGGGCACTAACGGACTCCATATGTATATATACCCATAAGGAAGGAATGAGGGGGGGTATGCACAAAAAAGACAAACTCTGAACTTGAATCTCATTTTTACTTTCTCTCTGTTGTATCTTATTTGATAAGTTTATCTAACTTTGTCATCGGAGGTGTCGTGGGTAGCGCCCCACCGGTGGTTTTGTTTCTTTTGCACGGATTTGCAGGGTTGACTCAAAGGTGGACGATCCTTGGCTGGACGAATATCTCAACTGACGATCTTGGCATCATCAGTTTGGCGCCGTCTGTGGGAACACTCCAGAAAACAGTATCTGTTGTTCTTGAACATTCAGTTCAGGAACGTTTTCCTGTTTTAACGAGATGGAGTCCAGCTCTAACCCAGACCCTGCTACGCTGGCGCTACAAATCCAAGCATTAACAGCCACGGTGGAGGAACTCACCAAGCAGAACCAAGAGATGAAGCAACAATTGCAACGGGGAAATAACCATACTGAGGTTAATAGGGACGAAGACGAAGGCAGCCAAAGAAAAAGGGCCGGTACTCCAGAAGAAGTGAACTCCAGTTTCCTCAAGGAGATGAGGAAAGAAATGGATGAATTAAGAAGGGCTATAAAAGGAAAGACGGATAAAGGGCTGGAGAGAATCGTCAGGAAGACCGACTCTCCCTTCACTGCAGCAGTTCAAGAATGTCCGGTACCCTCCAAGTTCCGCCTGCCACAACTTGAACCCTTTGACGGATTAAAAGATCTGTTGGATCATTTGAATACGTTCAAAACTACGTTGGGTCTCCAACAGCCACCAGACGAGATTCTATGCCGATCTTTTCCAACTACATTAAAAGGGGCAGCCCGGGAATGGTTCACAAAACTACCAACATCGTCCATTGATAACTTCGAGCAGTTAAGCAACTCTTTTATTCGTCACTTCGTGGGGGGACAACGTCCAAAGCGGACAGCGGATCACTTGCTCACAATCAAACAGGGAGAAACAGAAACTCTGAGATCCTATGTGACGCGCTTTACACGGGGAATGCTAGAAGTGGACGAGTCTGATGACAAGGTACAACTCACAACCTTTAAAGCTGGTCTGAAATCTAGGGATTTCGTGGTTTCTTTAGCGAAGAATCCACCCAAATCAATGGCGGAAGCACTATTGAAAGCCCAGAAATACATGAATGCTGAGGACGCCCTGGCAGCCATAGATGATACTGGAAAAACAAAGGAGAAAGAGAAGAAGAAGGAAAGGGACGATGACAGAAGAGGGCAGAAGAGAGATCGGACAGATCGACGTAATGACGATAGGAACAGACGGAGGGACGATAAAAATCCTCAACAGACGAAGTTCACACCATTGACAATGCCGGTTGACCAGATTCTGTCAGAGATCAGGGACGAACAAAACCTCAGATGGCCTAGACCACTCCAGTCCCCACCTAATGTACGCGACAAAAGAAAGTATTGTCGTTTCCACAAAGATCACGGGCATTACACAGAAGATTGCCGAGACCTGAAAGAACAGATAGAAGAACTTATTCAGAAAGGGAAACTTCAAAAATATGTGAAAAGGGGAGAAGCCAGCAGATATAACAAGAAAGAGCAGCAAGGGGATTCCCAAAGGAACGAAGGGCAACCACCTCGTCCACAAAGTGTTAGAGGAGAAATAAGGACCATCGCGGGGGGACCGTCCACAGGAGGATCGTTTAGATCCCTCAAGAAATCATACCAGAGGCAGGTAAACAGTGTCCATAGCTTGCCACCTATGAAGCAGCGACGGACGAATCAAGATATGAGCTTTTCAGAGGAAGATGCCAGGGGGATAAAACAACCTCATGACGATCCATTGGTCATCATGATCACGATTGAAGGTTTTAATACAAGGAGAGTTCTGGTGGACAACGGGAGTTCAGCTGACATCATTTATCTGTCTGCCTTCCAGCAGTTGAAAGTAGACCCGAAGAGACTTCGTCCTTTTGAATCGCCACTCGTCAGCTTCAGCGGAGATAAAGTGTACCCGCGGGGCATTGTGACCTTAACCGTAACCGCTGGGTTACACCCCTTACAAGTAACCAACAGGCACAATTTTTTGGTCGTGGATGCTCCTTCGTCATACAATGTGATCATCGGACGACCAACACTTAACCGTTGGAAAGCCGCTACTTCCACATATTGCTTGAAGGTGAAGTTCCCAACAGAACACGGAGTAGGAGAAATAAGAGGTAACCAAGTATTGGCGAGGGAGTGTTACCAGGCAGTCTTGGCATCCAGAGAAAACCATACATGGATGATCGAGGATAAAACCCCTGAGATCATGGAGAAACTAGAAGCAGTAGAACTAGTCAAAGGAGATCCATCCAAGACGACTCAAGTAGGGACGAATCTAAGTTCAAAGACGAAAGAATTAATCGTTCGTTTCCTGAGAGATAACCTCGATGTTTTCGCATGGAGTCATGAAGATATGCCAGGAATCCCAGCGAATATCATTCAACACCGCCTGAATGTAGACCCGGGAAAGAAGCCTGTCCAACAGAAACGAAGAGTTTTTGCTCCCGAGCGAAACAAGGCTGTGATGGACGAAGTGAACAAGCTACTCGCTGCAAACTTCATCAGAGAAGTTTATTACCCGGAATGGTTAGCTAACGTCGTCATGGTCAAGAAGGCAAGTGGAAAGTGGAGGATGTGTGTTGATTTCACCAACCTAAACCGAGCCTGTCCAAAAGATAGCTTCCCCCTCCCCAGAATTGATCAATTGGTTGACTCTACTGCCGGGCATAAGCTCCTAACGTTTATGGACGCATTCTCTGGATACAATCAGATACAAATGGCCGAAGAAGATCAAGAAAAAACTGCCTTTGTCACTAGCCAAGGGCTTTATTGCTACAAGGTCATGCCTTTTGGCTTGAAGAACGCAGGAGCTACATACCAGAGGTTGGTGAATCAGATGTTCAGGAAGCAAATAGGGAAAAATGTAGAAGTATACGTGGACGACATGCTCGTCAAGAGCAAAGAGGAGGACGATCACCTAGAAGACCTTAAAGAAACGTTCAACACTCTTAGGCAATACAGCATGAAGTTGAATCCCTCCAAATGCGCCTTCGGAGTTTCCTCAGGAAAGTTCCTCGGTTTCATGGTTTCGCAAAGAGGTATTGAAGCAAACCCAGAAAAAGTAAAGGCCATTCTCGAAATGTCATCACCAAGGACGATCAAAGAAGTTCAATCGCTCACAGGACGAATAGCAGCCCTCAATAGATTTGTCTCGAGGGCAACGAATAAGTGCCTCCCATTTTTCAAAACCCTGAAGAAGGCGTTTGCCTGGACGGAGGAGTGCGAGGCCGCGTTTCATGACTTAAAACAATACTTAAGTAATCCCCCACTGTTGAGTCCGTCCAAAGAGGGTGAAGATCTGTTCTTGTATTTGGCAGTATCTGCTACAGCAGTAAGTGCAGCGCTAATCAGGGAAGACGATAAGAGACAACTCCCTGTGTATTACGTCAGTCAAGCTTTCCAGGGAGCTGAAGCTCGTTATCCCCGAATAGAGAAGATCACTTTTGCCCTAATAGTGGCTTCGAGAAAACTTCGTCCCTATTTTCAGGCCAACCCCATCAAGGTCATAACAGATCAACCCATCAAGAATGCAATGAACAAGCCTGAAGCAGCTGGACGGATGGTGCAGTGGGCAATTGAACTCAGCCAGTTTGACATTGAATATCGTCCACGTACAGCTATAAAGGCTCAAGTGTTAGCAGATTTCATAGCAGAATTCACCAGTAACGAGAAAAAAGAAGGTCAGAAGGACGTATGGACGATTAACACAGATGGATCGTCCACACAAAATGGAGGAGGAGCAGGCGTCGTCATTACTTCCCCTCAGGAGGATGTTTTCAAATATGGGGTTCAATTGAAATTCCCCGTAACTAATAACGAAGCAGAATATGAGGCATTGCTGACAGGACTCAGAATAGCTCGGGCCTTGGGAGCTGAAAACGTGGTGATCAAGAGTGATTCCCAACTCGTCATTGGGCAAGCCAGGGGAGAATTCGAAGCAAGGGAAGCAAGGATGCAGAAATATCTCAAATTGACGAATCAGTTGGTAAATAACTTCAACCATGTGGAATTTATACAGATCCCACGGGAGCAGAACGGAGAAGCAGACGAAGTAGCACGAAGCGCCTCAACCGATGTCCAGAACCCAACCAGTAAGTGGAAGTTAGAAGAACAGAACCTCCCCAGCATTAAAGAAGTACAAAGTCTCTCCATACACACTAGCCAAGGGTGGACGGAACCAATCCTGTCCTACCTTAAAGACGGACGATTACCATCAGACCAAGAAGAGGCCAGGAAAGTCCGCAAACGAGCTGCCAGATTTACCATAGTGAACGATCAACTTTATAGAAGAGGTTTTTCTCAACCCTACCTAAGATGCCTGGAAAAAGACGAGGCCAAGTACGTCCTTGAAGAAGTGCACGGAGGGATCTGCGGAGACCACATGGGGGCAAAATCCCTCGTCAGAAAAATCATGCAAGCAGGTTACTTCTGGCCAACAATGCTGCTGGACGCTTCGGATTTTGTGAAAAGGTGTGACAGCTGCCAGAGATATGGAAATGTTCAACGAGTTCCAGGAGAAAAAATGACGACCATCTCTTCGCCTTGGCCATTCGCGCAGTGGGGGATCGACATCATGGGCCCTCTGCCACAGGGAAAAAGACAAGTAAAATTCTTGCTGGTAGCAATCGATTATTTCACGAAATGGGTCGAGGCAGAAGCCCTTGCGACAATCACGGAAGCTCAGGTACGAAATTTTGTTTGAAAAAATATTATTTGCAGGTTCGGGATTCCAAGGACGATCATATCAGACAACGGTCGTCAATTTGATTGCCAAGGGTTCAGATCATTTTGCTCAAGCCTGGGAATCAAGAACAAATACTCCTCACCAGGGCATCCTCAAGCCAATGGACAGACGGAAGTAACTAACCGGACTTTACTCAAGATCATCAAGTCCCGGTTAGTGGGGGCAAAGGGAGCATGGCCTGAGGAACTTCCAGGTGTCCTATGGGCCTACAGAACGACGACAAGAACGCCGACAGGAGAAACTCCCTTCAATCTAACATATGGAGCGGAGGCAGTCATCTCGGTCGAAGTGGGACTTACCAGCACCAGAAGGGAATTTTTTGACGAAAGGAACAATGAAGACGATCTAAGACTGAGCTTAGACTGCCTAGACGAAGTCAGAGATCAAGCCTCCCAAAGAATGGCTAAGTACCAGCAAAAGATGGCAGAATACTACAACCAGAGGGTAAGAACGAAAAATTTCAACATTGGTGACCTCGTCTTCAGAAAAGTAACGCCTGCTACAAAGGATCCTACACAAGGCAAGCTTGGTCCAACATGGGAAGGACCGTACCGGGTCGTCCACTTTTCTAGACGAGGGAGCTACCACCTGGAAGACCTTGAAGGGAAAAAGCTACCCCGTCCATGGAATGTCGAGCACTTAAAAAAGTATCACGAAAAAGAATCCGCGGCCATCTTCGTTCCAACATTCTCGTTCCAGCCAGTTATCAAGTTCTGAATAGTTTTCCCAACAGTTATATCGACTAACCGTCCAGATCAAAAAGACGATGGTATTTTTTTTTATAAAAAAAAAAAATACTCATTGTCCAGATCAAAAAGACGAACCCCGGGAAGAAGCACATCATAAATGAAACTCCTCAGCAAAGGAGAATAAAACACCGTCCAGATCGAAAAGACGATAAAACATCGTCCAGATCCAAAAGACGATGAAATCCAAATGAACGAACACAAGTTTTCCATTGAAAAACTATCTATGTCCACGGAGGGATGAAAGAAATTTTCCTTCAAAAATTACCTAAGTCCCCAGAAGGACGAAGAGAAATTTTCCTTCGAAAATTATCTAAGTCTACAGAAATACGAAAGAAATTCTCTCAGAAACAATCCAGTCTAATAAATAGAAACTTTGAGAGCAGCAAGCATAGCATAAATATATATATATGAAATGTTCAAAGTGAAACCCCAAAACATACGGGGACCAAATGTCTTCAACAAAAAAAAAAAAAAAACATATCATTCTGCAGGAGCGTCATCCTCGGCATCTTCAGCTGTTGGAAGGTCCTCGCCTGAAGCCACTGAAGCCTGAGCTGTAGAAGCAGCCTCGTCCGCCTCAATCTCCTTGTCAACAGCTTCAAAATCCAGATCGTCCAGGTTGACCCCCTGACCGTGCTTAATCAGATATCGGCGCAGCAGCTCAAAACCTTTAAAATACCATTGAAACAAAATGGTATTATACTCTTCAGTCGTTTGGAAGGCAAGGACGGCCTTGGCCACAGCTGCTTTCATCTTTTGGCCCGCGGCAGCCAGAAGTTCGTCCTTCTGTTTCACCTTAGATTTTTCAGCATCGAGCTGCTCGGTCAGGAGTTTGACCTGCGCCGTGGAAGCATTATGAGCGTCCATCGAAGCGATCAAATCCTTCCTCAAGCCCGAAGCCTCAGCCTCCAGAGCCTCCACTTTTGAGGTAGCCACGACAGCTTTCTCTTCACTCGCCAAAAATTGCGAGGTAAGATGCATGGTTTCCCCCAACACCTGAGGATAAAAGCTTGAGTTAAAAAAAAAAAAAAAAAAAAGGGGTTTTAGGGAACGACGAAGGCATACTTGTACGAGCTTATGCACATGCTGATTGACCATCTGATGAGAAGGCACGAGTGAAATTTCCTTTTTCTCCTCGGGAGTAAAGAACTCGTTTGCCCGGGCAAAAGCGGTATCAGCGTCGTCCCAAACAGAGAAGCCTACCTTCTCCTTGCCCTTCTTGCCCGTCTTCTGCCTCTTTGGGGCAGGAACCTCTTCAAGGGATATGGCCGGGGAGGCAGCTCCAGCTTCGTCCAGGCCAGGGGTAGACGAGCCTCTTTCCATCGTCTCTTTCTCTTTCTCTTTCTCTCTCTCCCTGTCGGTGAACCTGAGAGTCTTTTGTCCGATGCTCGAGAGGGGTTCGTTCTTCTTCCCCTTTATCTTCGCATACATGTCCTTATTGAATTTGCTCGTCATCTCTTCATCAACAAAGAAAAATGAATGACGATAAGGGTAAGGAAGAATTAGAAATAAAATAAGGACAACCATTTACCAAAATTACTTACGTTTCCGCTGTTCACGATCAATTGCCTGAAGTACGTAAAGCGAAGGCTCAGGACCCAAGCAATGGAGAGCTAAGGTGCGGGGATCCACAAGCTCGTCGAAATCGTCGATCGTTTTCGCGTACTTAATTGCCTCCTGGACTCTCTCTTTAAACCGGCTCTCCAACTCAGGACGCTCTTTCACTGCACAAGAAGGAAACCATTTAAAGTTGTAAGAACGAATAAATGAGAACGTCCATGAGGTAGAAGAAGGTGAGCATAAAAGACGAACGCACCGAGACGAGGGATCTCCCACCGTCGCAGCAACCGAGGAATGTTCCCCCAAAAATCATCAGACATAGTCTCCAAACCATCTCCAGACGCGAAAAAGTATCTCGACTTCCAGTAGCGGAAGGACGAGGGAAGATCTATTATCAAGCGAGATCTCCTATCCCAAGGAACAAGCTCGTAATACCCAAACTCCCTAGATTCTTTCAAACGGTAAAGATGGGTAAACTCGTTCACGGTGATCATATCTCCATCCGCTATAATCGTCCAGATCACCATACAACTAATAACGATCCTATATGAATTGGGCATAAGTTGCCCAGGGGCAATTTGTAAGTGATCTAGAAGCTCCAAGATAAATGGGTGGACGGGAAACCTCAGACCACACAGGAAGGCCGCTTCGTAAAAGCAAACTTCGCCATGGGCAAAAGCACAAGCTTTTTCGCCCTTCCTGGGAAGACGAACTCTGGTTTCTACTGGGAATTGGAACCTATCCCTAAACTTACTAAAAACCTCGTCCTTCAAGTAACACTTTTCTTTGAGAGCGTGAAAGGAACGAGGGGCAACGATAGAAGTGGAGGGTATTGACGAAGAAGGGGGCACGGAGGTAGCTGTGTCCCTCACAGCCCCGTCCGCGGCCGCACCAGAGGACGAACCCTCCCCAGGACCGCTAGATCTTACAACTGAACTCATTCTTTCCCTCAGATGAATCCCACCAGCAGATTTAAACCAAGAAAGTGACCGTTGCAACAGTGGGTGCAAATCCCCTAAAACTAAATCTAGGCCACTCCCCCCAATTACAAAATCACTAGATTTTGGATACTGACCACCAGAAAGCTCTAAAAATCCCCCTAAGCGAGCAAAGAAAAAGGTAACAGAGGGAGAAATGCGCTCAAAATCAGTATAAACTACCATTAAATAAGGGGCATGTGCATTTCAGAAAAGGAAAGTAAACTAAAAACACGAATAGCAAAAGGAAAGGAGCAAAGAAGAAGGAATACGCACCTTAAAGGAAAAAGAAGAAAGTCTGAGATCAGAAAAGCAAAGCAGCAGCAGAAACGCAGAATAGATAGGAAAGAAAAAGATCAGAGAAAAGCCAAATAGAAGGTAAAATGAAGGAATGGAAAAAGGTAAAGGTTAAAACTTACCTTGGAAACCGCGGGAAACCGAAAAGACATTCGCTGGAAACAATGCAACCCCATTGATCAGAACTCGACACGTGGCCACGGAGCGTGCCACGCCGCCACCCAGCAATAAATGCGGAGAACACATTAAAAAAAATAAAAATAAAAAAAAAAAGGGAAAAAACGCTTTGTATTCCCAGGATCGTCCCAGGTCAGAGACGACCCCGGAATAGGGGGGCAGATGATAGGCCCAAGAATCCGGTAGAATCGTCCTTATTGGAAGGACGATATATGAAGACGATCCCATCACCAGCACAGCACGAGGAGAATCACCCAAACAGGCAAATAAACAACGACCGTTACTACCAGCGGTAATAAATACTGGTACCGTTGAAGATCCGCCGGTCAAATTAATGCTGAGTACAGGCGTTTCAATATCCGGCAATAATATGTCCATAATGATAAAGCCAACGGCTAGAAGGGCACTAACGGACTCCATATGTATATATACCCATAAGGAAGGAATGAGGGGGGGTATGCACAAAAAAGACAAACTCTGAACTTGAATCTCATTTTTACTTTCTCTCTGTTGTATCTTATTTGATAAGTTTATCTAACTTTGTCATCGGAGGTGTCGTGGGTAGCGCCCCACCGGTGGTTTTGTTTCTTTTGCACGGATTTGCAGGGTTGACTCAAAGGTGGACGATCCTTGGCTGGACGAATATCTCAACTGACGATCTTGGCATCATCACTTTCCATCAACAAAAAAAAAAAATGTACCCATTATATATATATATATATATATTTTATTTGCCGGCTTTCAATCTCTACAATATTAAACAAAAACATTCTACTCGAATAAGAAGAGCATAAAATCTTGAAACAAAATCTTATATATCTTTTATAAATGTGGGGGGAGAGAGTGAGCAACGAAGGAAGAACAAGATATTGGTCTACATTCATTCATTCAAAAACGCTCAAAAATAATGCTTATATTATTAGTATTAGTAGGTTAATTAGAGGAATTTGGTTATCACTTTTGATTAAAAAAAATTAAGAGGAATTTGGTCCCCTAGTTTTTCACTATACTTTGTTCAAAGGTTTTTGGTTTATGTGTACATTCACTCATTTGCCACCAAGTTACAACCAGCCAGTAATAAGGGTGTACATGGTTTGGTACGATGCGATTTGAGGTATTTTCATTCATTGCACAATAAGGTGCGATTTTAATAAATTTATAAAAGAGAGAGAATGAGAGCATAAGACTCTTAATCATGATGA
This sequence comes from Quercus gilva, assembly GCA_023621385.1. NCBI lineage: Eukaryota > Viridiplantae > Streptophyta > Magnoliopsida > Fagales > Fagaceae > Quercus > Quercus gilva. The sequence continues at coordinate 37,960,042 of CM042480.1, forward strand.
CAGTGGCTTGGTGATGGACTGACCATTGGGTAGGCGGTGTGAGGCAAAAACACTGGGGTTTGATATGAGGGAGAGTGAGGATTGAGAGAATGACTCCATGAAAGAGACTTGATTGTCTTCTTTGAAATATAACCCCTTTTCTGAGTGTCATCGTCTCACGTATAATATATTATTTATATATATAAAATAATACACACACCTATGAACGGGTGTAGTTTAATTAGTTTAGTTAATTATTTTTGGGTGTAAACAAGGTTTGAACCCTAAATCTTTTTTATTTTATTTTATTTTTTTATGATAAGAATACTGTAACTTTTATTAAGAATAAGATAAATTCAAAACATCTTGAGTTAGTGCGGACTCAAGCATACTAAGATTTTCCTCTATATAGGTTACGTAAATATCAATGCCTTTGGCATGTTGAGCCAAAATGTGTGCTGGTTTTAAGCAAAAAAAAAAAAAAATGTGTGCTGGTCAATTTCCTTGCCACTTCACATGACATAGTTGGACCGTTCTTTCTCTTATTTTACCACAAAAGACTTCATTAGTTAATCTAATTAAAGCACACAAGTCATGAAGACAAAATCTCGTAATCATCTCATTCTTATTTAATTATTTATCTCAAATTTATGACTTACAAAAAAAAAAAAAAAAAAAAAAAAAGTGAACATACTTCATTAGTGAAGCTTGGGGGGGGGGGGGGGGGGGGGGGGGCGCTTGGCCCCCTTAGCTTTCTGAAATTCCCATTTGCAGTAAAATAAATTGACAAATACTGGTTATTCCCCTCTTAAAATTCACTTCGGCCCCCTCTGATACTTTGAGAGAAAAATATATATTGGTTAGTGCCTCTTACAGCTTGCACATCTTGCACTTCTCTATGTTCCTTTTACCTAATTTTATAATTTAATTAGTAAATATTGATTTGTTATATGTGTCGGGTTAAGATAATTTGACCTTGGTTAATTAATTAAATTACCCAAGTTGATTAATTAGGTCAAATTACATGCAAATCGTGGAGGCACCAACAAATCACCAAATAAACTAAATGCAGCGGAAATTAAATTGACACGGTGATTTGTTGACAAATGAAAAAAAAACCTTTCGCAAGGAAAAAATCTCATCGGATGAATTTAAGATCACCACTCCCAAGAATCTACTAATCAGTAATCAAGCAATTACAAGTATAAGGAATCTTACCACTATCCTAGCCTATCACAAGATACCAACCTACAGTTGAACCTTCACTCCAATATCCAATTGGACTTGATCTAATAGTAGCCTTCTTTCCTTTGATGCACAAATTTCCAATATGTGACTTACTCCTTTGCACTGATCCCAGTACGTGACTAACTCCAACAACTTGAATGATTGTTGTTGGCTACAAAGTTCTTCACTTCATTAACAATGAACATCAGGAAGCATTTGGTTACAAAACTCTATAGCATACAAATGCAGTAGCATCTCATAGAGAAAATTAAATTCTTGGACTCTATATCCATGTATGACGGCTCTTAGAATAAGCTTATATATGTCTAAGATTGTGAGAAAAGAAATCCTAAACAAATAATACAACATGGGCCAAATTTTAAATTTGAAAATTCTGAAATCGTAATTCTCAATACATCGAGCTTGTGTCGAGATTCCCATTTAGTCTCGATAGAAGCTATCTGTCGAACTTAATGAAACAGTTTTTTTTTTTTCAGTTGTTTCTTAGATCAATCTTCATGTCTTTAATACTAACACTTGATATGTTTTAATAACATATTTTTTGATATATTAAACCCAACTTAGATTTACTCAATTACAAGTAAAGTGCGTTTTGTTAAAAAATTAGCTAATTACATAAAAAAATATGATCCTAATAATATGTTTGGTTGTTTGTATTTACTCTTACTATTTTAACAAGTTTTAGTACATGAAAGAAAGTAGGTTGGCTTGGCCCCCTTTTAAGAAAAATTTATGGCTCCACCACTAACATACTTTATGTGAGTTTGGATACAAAGTTTGCGTTCGTGCGTTTTTTAGTGGATCTCGTGCATTGTTCATGATAGGAGAGACGAATTCATCCATTACAGATGACCCTAACAGTACTAACGAAGATAAGCCATGACGAATAAGGTAAAGAACCACGTCACTGACGAAGGCAAGTAAATCCATTCAATACAGCCAATTATACACGGGGCGGTTACAAAACCACCTGTATGAGCCGTTGGAGCATATTAAAGCCCTATTATAAAGCGCAAAAACGTTACCAAGAAGAGCATTAAGATCACAATAACTTCCCCAACGGCTAGGAACTGTGAAGACATATATAAGGCCCTCACAGTGTGAAGTAGAGGTATGAACAATACTGAGATAATTTTCTGTTGTTATTCTGTCAATCTATTTCAGTTCATTAAGAATTCACTAGTGCTAAGTTTGGAATCGGAGATGTTGTGGCAGGCGCCACATTGGTGACCACTCAGAGCAAGCTGGTTTGTTGCTTTGGTGACTACAGGAACGACATTTTGGCTCCATCTGGACGCATTCAATTCGACTGACGAGTTCGCACTTCATCAATTCATGAAACCCGCTTCAAGTACTTTTTTCAACAAAAACAACTTTAAAACTGGTCCCATAACACTATTCACACATTTAAAATTTATTTTGCCACAGTGTTTTCAGTTTTCAGCAATAGGCAGTATCCAAACAGACCTTTTATATATCATAAAAACTAAAAAGTCATATTTAAAACCCCATTACCCTTCTTTTAAAATTTAAAAATATATATATATATATATATTTTGAGGGAAAAGACAGAATAAAAAAAATTAATTTAAAAAAGAAGAAGAAGAAGAAGAAGAAGAAGAAGAAGAAGAAGAAGGAAGCCTTTGCAAACTTTAAACCGTATTTCCTTTCACAATGGCGATATATTAAAATATATTTTAAATATATACATACTTATACATCTTTATAGAATTGAATCGTGATCTCTCATTATTTATTGAAAGGAAAACGACACTTAATCGAAAATCGTTAAACACAAGAATAAGGATCTATAAGATTTAATCAACGATGTTCATTTAAAATAGGGAGGATCACAAAGATTTTTAGTATCTATAAAATCATTTGACTCCAGTTACAGCCGGCCATAAATCACAAAAGACTCACGTTTAAACAAAAAATTGTGCATCTAGACTCAAACACGAGAGAAAGGGAGGACATAAGGAAGCATGCAAAATTTGTTTTTCAGGTCCAAATAAAAACTCAAAACATTATATATATATATGTGTGTGTGTGTGTGTGTGTGTGTGTGTGTGTGTGTGTGATGAAGCTTTTTATTTTTTGATTTACACGTTTTACTCATGACAGTTTATTTTATTTTTTATTTTAGGAAGAAGTATTAGTACTTGACTAGATACGTTTGTGGGAAAAAAAAAAAAAAGGGTTTTATTTTTTATTTAAAAAAAAAGTTGTATTAGTACTTAACAACTAACGTAAGAGAGAAATGTGTAGGTAGGAGAAAAAACATTTTTTTTAATTTTTTAATTTAGCTAAAAGTTAGGAGTTTTTAAATTACTAATTTTTACATGTCTAACCCTATGATTTAACCCTTAGAAATTGATGAATTTAAGGATATTTTAGGCATCTAAATTGAGGATTCCAAATAGGGAAACCCTCTTAAATAGTAGTAGTAAGAGGAGGAGGAGTAGTAGTAGTGGTATATATATACATATATATATGATGAAGCATAAATTCGTCAGTCAGAGTGGTCAAATGGAATCAATCTCTAACCCGTATGAATATATCCTCAAGGATGGTCACCGGTGTGGTGTCTGGAAAGCTTCAACGGACCTAGCAGCGATAGTCTTGAGCTTCTCCTTGGCACCTAGAAGCTGCTCGTCCTTCTCCAGAATCAACTAACACTCGGTTCTGAGGTTGTTGTTTAAGGTCTTCACTGTTTCTTTTAAAGAGGTAGCCTTGCCCATGGAGTCAATAAGTTTTTCTTTAGTGTTGAATTCTCCCTCTCCAGAGCCTCCATTCTAGACGTAAGAGACGCCACCTTAGCCTCCTGAGAGAAATACTCAGAGGTAATATGGAGACTTTCTCCCAGTACTTGGGAAAGAAGTTCAAAGTTGTCAGTAAAATGATAAAGGAAAAGAGACGAAAAGTTGTGCAAATAACTTCCCTGTACAAGCTTATAAACGTGGCGAGCAACCACGTCATTAAATGGGACGCCGGATAGGACTTTCAAATCCGCAATAGTCACGACCCCGTGAGCCCTGTCCATGGCCAGCTTCTCGTCACTCCAGAGCGTGGATGAACGAGAGTCGACTGTCTCCTTCTCCTTCTCGGACAATCGCGGCCTTTTGGAAACAGGAGTACCTCCAATCTCTTCCACAGAAGTCGTGGGAGAGGCATTTCTTGTCATCTCAGCTCCTAAAACGATTGGAGTGACGGAGGAAGTTGGAGGGATGGAGCCAGATTTCCTAGTAACACATACCGCCTTCTTCCCTAAGTTCGATAAAGGTTCGTCCTTCTTCGACCTCATTTTCGCGTACATGTCCTTGTTAAACTTGGTCATCATTTCTGCCAGAAGGAAACACTTGTTAAAAAGAGAAAAAGGGGACAAGTAATACCAACGAGATCAACACTTACTTTTCTTTCCTTCAATCTCAATACTGCGCAAGACATAGGAAGACGGATCAGGAACCAGGTTATAAAATGCAAGGGTCCTCAGATCTACCAAATCATCCCAACTTTCAATCGTCTTGGCATATTCAATTGCCTGCTTGACACGCTCTTTATGCCTGCTCTTAAGTTTAGGCCGTCTCTTTACTACAAAAGACAAGGGATAAACAAGTTAGTGACGATTACAAAGAATACGACAGAACTAAAGCAACGAAAAGAAATACTGACGCACCTAAAGTCAGGGTTCCCCACCGACAAAGCAATCTTGGGATATCACCCCAATCCTTGCTGGAGGGAGTCTCAAAATCATCTCCAAACACAAAGAAAAATCGCGACTTCCAATACCTGAAGGACGAAGGCAACCCTCTAACAATCCTGGTCCTCCTCTCCCAGGGTACCAACTTATAATATCCATACTCCTTGGACCCTTTCAAACGATATAGGTAGACGAGCTCACCTACCTTAATCATGTCCCCATTAGCAGCCAACCATATTTCCATACAATTGACCACTATCCTCCACGAATTGGGCATTAGTTGTCTAGGAGCAATCCCAAAATGACCTAACAGCTCCATCAGGAATGGATGGATGGGGAATCTAAGGCCACAAGTGAAGGCAGCCTCATAGAAGCATACATCGCCAGGAAAGAAATGGTAAGCCTTATCTTCGTCAGTGGGCAGATGAACGCGAACCCTCTCTGGAAACCGAAACCTATCCTTAAATCTACCCATAGTTTCAGCATCCAGCCCACACGCCTCCTCGAGGGCATGAAAAGCCCTAACCACTCGAGGAGTAGAGATAGCTATATCCCCCTCCACTGGATCACCGTTAGACGATAACCCAGTCTTGAGTTCACTAGACCTAATTTCAAACATCGTCCCTCTCTCTCGCACTAGACCCTCAAACCAGTTAATCGATTGACGAAGCAAAGGCAACAGGTTGGCCAATGCGACGCTCAGACAATTACCCTCAAAAACGAAATCCTCTAAATGTGGGAAAACACCTAAAGATCCCCCTAAGCGCGCAAAAAGGAAGGAAATTGATGGGCAAACTATCCTAACCTCAGAGCTACTAACCATGGAAATACAGAAAAAGCGCAAAGGAAAACAACACAAGCTAAATCCCCAAGAAATCAAAGACAAACAAAAGGAAAAAGAAGAAGCGAAGAAGAAAATCAGAAGCTATGTCGCAATAAGACGAAAAGGAAAGGTAAAACATGAAAGAGAAGAAAAATGTACCTCAATAATGGCGAGTAGAGGAAGCACCAATACACAACCCTCCAGTTTGAAGAAGAGTTTCAGAGTCGAGTTCGCAAAAAATCGCTTAGAACAATGATTGGAAGTTTTTTGAGAAAAGTGAAAAGGAAAAAGTGAGAAGGGGAAAAGTTTAAAACCAAGACTTAGGAAACTGAAAAACCAGTGAGAAACCCAATAATCCCACCAGTTGGAGTATTAACTCCACCAATCACAAAGATTTTTAGTATCTATAAAATCATTTGACTCTAGTTACAGCCGGCCATAAATCACAAAAGACTCACGTTTAAACAAAAAATTGTGCATCTAGACTCAAACATGGGAGAAAGGGAGGGCATAAGGAAGCATGCAAAATTTGTTTTTCAGGTCCAAATAAAAACTCAAAACATTATATATATATATATATGTGTGTGTGTGTGTGTGTGTGTGTGATGAAGCTTTTTATTTTTTGATTTACACATTTTACTCATGGCAGTTTTATTTTATTTTTTATTTTAGGAAGAAGTATTAGTACATGACTAGATACGTTTGTGAAAAAAAAAAAAAAAAAACTGTTATTTTTTATTTTTAAAAAAAAAAAGTTGTATTAGTACTTGACAACTAACGTAAGAGAGAAATGTGGAGGTGGGAGAAAAAACTTTTTTTTTTAATTTAGCTAAAAATTAGGAGTTTTTAAATTACTAATTTTTACATGTCTAACCTTATGATTTAAGCCTTAGAAACGGATGAATTTGAAGATATTTTAGGCATCTAAATTGAGGATCCCAAATAGGGAAAGCCTCTTAAATAGTAGTAGTAAGAGAAGTAGTAATAGTGGTGGTATATATATATATATATATATATATATTCAGACCTCTCTTACAATCATACGCATACTCAAAGGAGAAAACATTGTTGTGACCTTACTTTGTAAAGAATACAAACCAATCTTATGGACTTTTTTTTTTTTTTTTTTTTTAATATTAGCAAAGTTTGAATTTACAATTTTATTTTATGCACAAAAAATAGAATACCTGTTTATAAATAAATAAATAAATAATTTATTATTGGTAGTTTTTTTTTTTTTTTTGGGAGAAAAATTTACTATTGGTAGTTGAATTAACATTATAATCTTAATCTTCATTTGGAAGCAGAACAAGGAATAGAAAATGAAATAAAAGGGGATATTTAAGGAATATTCTAACTATTCTTAGGTTTGGAAATTTTAGTAGGAATGAATGGAATGGTTGTGAGGAAATGCCCATTTCATTCCATTTTCTTCAAAGCAATCCTCCCATTCGAGGGAGGAACATCATTCCTTTAATGAAATTGAAGTGGAATACCAATTTTACCTTGATTTGAAAAAAATAATTAAATAGAATGTGAATGGTATACTTGATAAAAGTACCAATTTCTTTCATATATGTTAGGTCTATAGTTTATACGTTGGCAAACCTTGAACAAAAGTAAATCAAAGATGAGTTTTGAAGAGTAATTGATATCAGATACTATATTTAGAACAACTCAAGAAGATTGAAGTACATAATTGATTTCTTGAAACTTAGCTCGACACATGTCAATCAATCAAGATTAGTCTCAACACATGTCAATTGATTGAGAATTGCTGGACCAAAATCCAATTAAGGCTCATTGAGTCAAATAATCTTTAGTGTTTCGTTACTAAAGTATATAAAGACTAATAAGGGATAACCAAACAGAGTTTCAAAGAGCTGCATTTTCTATGCCTTTAGTTTTTGTAGCAAAGTTCTCCCATACCATCAATTGAAGAAAACGATATCAGGACCAGTGATGAAGGTGAATTTGGTACACACAAATCACAAAGAATTTCTGTTGTAAGAATCTTCAAGATGTTTTTGAAGTCATGAATTGAGCGTTCATGTGAACAAAGTCCTCTATAGAATAGTCCAAAGATTTAAGTTGCATGATGTTAGATTATTAAGTACCACTTGGTGTGGCTATAAAATTATGGTTAATTTTTCTGTTAATCTTCAATCCTATTTTGTGGATTTATTTCCTTGAGGGTTGGTGACAGGGGTGGAACCAGGAATTTTTGTTTAAGGGGAAGGGGGAGTAAAACTATTGTATTGATATGCAATTAAAAAATAATTCATAGTAATATATATATATATATATATGGCGCAAGATTATTTTTAGAAATTTGTAATAAGTGTAATAAAATACTAACAAATCACCAAAGTTAATTGTCAAATACAAACAACTTCATAAATCACTTCTATTGACACATCAATTTATAAACATTTTTTTTGTAAAATTTATAGTTGTTTAAGCCTCCATTTGGGAAGCGCGTTTTTCAGTAGAAGCATTTTTTTTTTTTTTTTTTTTTTTTTGTGGATTCCATGCACTGTTTATGGATGCACTGTTTATGGGACCCACAAATACCTTCATTCAGCAACTTTTTCTTTAAAATTGGGTCCCACGGCACTATTTATACATTTAAAAATTATTTTACTATAATGTTTTCAGTTTTCAATAATAAATGGTATCCAAACAGACCCTTAGTATTTTTCTTTAGTAGGAAAAGTTGAAGGAAGCTTCTAAAGGAAGTTAATAGCAAATGTTATGACTAAAAGTTTGTAAAAGTTAGGGGTAAAAGTAAAAGTTATGGGATATAAATGACGTGTTGGGAGGGTAATGGAAAAGGATAATGAAAGGAGTTCGGATTTGGGGTGGCAAATGGTTGACATGTAGGGAGAGAGGGCCAAAGTTTGTCCTTGGGGGGGGCCATCTCTTTTAAAAATGACCAAGGAATTGAGTTTCACCTACTCTTAGATTACTGTATAGGGATTTTAAAAAATTTTGGGGGGCCATGGCTATACCCTACTTACAATGTAGTTCCGCCACTAGTAGATGGTAACCTTGAAAGAGTTTTTTCACTTTAAGGTTTTCTCTTCGCACTCACATCATATGTGTTTTTTGCTTTTTGCGTTTTTTTATATTTACGGTAACAATTATACATAAACATAAACATAAACATAATGATGCAAGAATACTAAAAATCAATTTGATTTAATATCTATTAGAGCACTCACAGTAAAGATGTCAAAAAATATAGCTTTTAATAATCTAAAAAGTACCACCGTGCACCTTTGGTGCGGTGGTCACTCCACAAGTATAAATGCTTGTGGGGTGTAGGGAGCAAGGGATGGGATTCAAGTCTCTAGAAGGGAGATTCACACAGAGATACACTTAGATTAAGTTATAATAGAAATTCTATCTTGTTAAAAAAAAAAAAAAAAGCTACTTTATTTATTTTTACAACTCATTTTTAAATACACCCAACATCAAAGCTTCTATTTTAACATATAATACATTAAAATAATATAAATAACATAATAAAATAACATATCAACCCAATAAATAATAGTCATAACTGCCAACACAGCCACCAATCCACAAGACCCACACCCAAAATCAATCACCACCACCACCACTAGAACCACCAATCTACAAGACCCACACCTAAAATCAACCACCACCACCACCAGAACCACCAAGCCACAAGATCCACATTCAAAATCAACCACCACCACCACAAGAACCACCAATCTACAAGACCCACACCCAAAATCAACCACCACCAAAGTTTAATCTCCAAGAGAGAAAATCAAAGGAAGACAAAGATGAGGAAGCTTCAGTTGCAAGGTGGTTCGGCCAAAGAAAAAAAGCAAAATATTGAAAAAAAGAAGAAGAAGAAGAAGAAGAAGAAGAAGAAGAAGAAGGGAGGAGTAGGTGGTTCGGCCAAAGCAACAGAGCAAAGAGAGAGAGAGAGATATGTCTGAAAAAAGAGAAAGATAGAAAAATAAAATAATAAAAGAGGAGAGAGAACCGAATAAAAAAGTATTTTTTGTTATACCATCTAACTACAATGAGTTGCTAGAGATAGCAGCCCACTGTAACAATCACTTAAAAAATTATTGCTTTACCTTCTTTGCTTTAGTGTGTGTTTTTGCTTTACCTTATTGTGAGTGCTCTTATTTTGTAACAATTGGAGTCTAAATCTCCAACAATTTCTATTCATTTTTTTTTTTTTATAAACTCCCAAATAATAACAAATTAAATTACATTTCATTTTATTCAATGTCATTCTTTTATGATTAAATTTCATTCCGTTCCATTTTTTATAAGTCCCAAAACATGGTTGTAGTGAACAAGGTTAAAATCTAATTGTCTTTCAAAAATTTAGATTAAGTGTCCGTTTGACAAAAATTATATTTGTCAACTTATTTTCCTATTCCACTTATTTTCCTATTCCGCTTATTTTTGCTACTATTCATGGGTCCTACTGCACCTTTTGGTACTATTTATGGGTTTTACTGTACTATTTCATCTAACTTTTACCTTTATTTATAGTACTTTCAATAAAAAGTTTTCAGTTTTAGCAAAATAAGTGGATCCCAAACGGACCCTAAATATCATTTTTATCCTTATATTAAAAATTATATAAATATTATGTAAATACTATACCATAAAATTACATATTTCGTTCATTTCCATTTACTTTTATAAACTCCCCAGCACACTAGAAAAAATATATTATATTTCATCCATTCTATTCCATTTTGTTACCTTCTCTATGATTTATTCATATTTACGAGGCAAGATGTGCCCAAAAAAAGTTTCATTTGAATGATGTAAACATAAAATATTTTAACCAAACATATAATAAATAAATAAATATATACACACCCAACACACTGTGAGATAAAATATATACACACACAACACACTGTGAGATATATACACACACCAATGTACTATGTTATGCATGTCATGAATGATATGTTGAATATGTGAAATAAAAATTAAAATCATACAAATTTATTTATGAATGAAATCTCTTCTTTTATTTTAAAAAATTCAGATATATTTTGGTGATTAAAAAAATTGATTTTGGTTTGTCAAAACACCAAATCTGTTTTGTGAGATAAAAATAAAAAATAAAAATAAAAAGTGGTTTTTGGAGATAAAAATTCAGATATGTTTTTATTAATAAAACACAAAGACTTTTGGTTTATTAAGAAATTCAGATCTATTTTTTAAGAGATTAAAAAAAAAATGGTTTTGAGTTTTGTAAAAGATCAAATTTGTTTTGATGATGATAAAAAAAAAATGGTTTTTTATGTAACAGAAAAATCAGATATGTTTCTATATTTGAAAGAGACATATTTTTTATGAAGAGGATCTCATTCACAACATAATTTCATGTTACATGACTCAAACAAAACAACAATTCATGATATCTTTCTTTATTTCAAAAATCTGCATATGTTTTAAGAAAAATCAGATTTGTATCTCAATAAAGATATAAATCAGTTTTGATGTGAGGAAAATTTAGATCTACATCTAAGAAAGACGCAAATCTGTTTTATTTGAAGAAAAATTCAGATCTGCATCTAAGAAAGATGCAGATTTGTTTATTTGAAGAAAAATTCAAATCTGCATCTAAGAAAGATGCAGATCCGTTTTATTTGAAGAAAAATAGTTGACCACATGCAGATCTTTAAAATTAAGAAACAAATTGTACCAACAATAAGGAAAAAAAGAACATGTTTCTATAAACCAAATTATGAATATTTGAAACAATTAAACATACATTATCATGATAAGAAAAGCATAAAAATAAAATGATTTAGAAAAAAACCTCTTGCATGAGCACTCTTCTACTTGAAGGATGTTTTAGGGTTCAAAGAAACTTATTCAATTATCTTTGAAACCTAAAAACCCTAGCTTCAACAGAAAATCAGAGAGGAGATTAGAAAATATAAGCTGTTTGGGAGCCCAAAATGTGTGCCTCTTAGAGCGTGGAAAAAAAGTGCTGAATTATGAGGTTTAGTCCTTATTTATAGAGGCCAAAAGACTCTAAAAAATAGTTACGGGCGATTAGGGTTTGAATCCGAACGCATCCTTTTGCGAAAAGGTCGAAAATGGTGTGCCTTATCATCACCCGAAGGCCGTTGGGCCAAAGCCCATCACATGAAAGTTCGGCCCTTTTAGAGTGCTATTCGGTACTCCAAAAGTGCCGAATTGGCCCTATGGCTCTGAACACTCTTTCGTGTTTGGGTGTCGTTTGGACTACTTTTCTAGGGTTTTTTGGCCGGTCCTTGTACCTAGATGCATTTTCATCCTCCATCTACGATTTTCATCTCTTTTTTGGATAATTCAGGATATTTGAGGACAATTATCTTGTAGATAAATACCCTAAAATAAATCTTGATAAAGTTCAAATTATCTATAGTTTTATTGTTATCCAATCATCCCTTTTATTCCTATGCATGCATCCCTATTTTAAACACTAATTATCAACCAATCACAAAATTATTTAATGAATTTTAATTGTTTAATCAATCAGAATTAATTTAAATTGACCATGTGTGATCGATTCTACCTAGACACAATGCATGTTGACCGTGCAAACTTGATCATGCGATATCTTTCAATCCGATAGTCCAATTTGATAACCGGAAACACCGTTGCGACCGTTAAAATCTCATGATCATTTTTATGATATGTAATGAATGAATTAATACATATAATGGAAAGAAAAAAAATTATGTGTGTAATGCAAGAACAAATTGATGCATGTAATGCAATTATGATTTTTGGGGTACATGGATTGGTCATTCAAGTCATTTTCCTTGATTAAATTATGGGTGCAAAATTGAGTGTCTACACACACATACACATACACACATGCACGTGATCAAAGAAGTTGCAAAAGGAGGCCTAAGAAACGAGTCAACCTATTAAAAAAAAAAAAAAAAAAACCTGTACCCAAATTGAAATGTTTGGTTAGATCAAATCAACTCACAACCCAACCTGACCTGTTTTTAGAAAGGGAAAATTTTTATTAAATAAAAAAAATTGTTGCTTTTTATATTATTTGAAGGTAATATGCAAATTTTGATGATTTCTCTTGGTGGAAAGAAAATTACAATTGGTTTTCTAAGCTCTCTTTAGTGGCAAGCAATCTCCTAAGCATTCATATAACTGTGGTTGCTCATGAATCAACTTTTAGAACTAGAAGTAAAATTCATACACATTATCTATCTTTTCTTTTTCTTGAGAATGTGAAAGATTTGATATGAACCCAAAGTTGGTTATATGGATTTAAGGGTAGTATTTAAAACATTTATAGATTTGTCATAGTTATAAAATTTTAATTTTTGACTCATTTTTATTGTATTAAACTTTTTTATTTGTAGATGAAAATACTAACAAAATTACTCATCAACTTGAGGTTCAATTCTCAAGTATAAATATTTCCATTAATGAATCTAATACTAATATTGAATATAGAGTAGATTGAAGTGCAATTCATATAAATGATTTACTTATTTTTCTTGATCTAAAGTGTTATGTTTTATCCTTAAAACTTTATTTGTTTAGTTATCTTTCTAAGTAATATAACATTGTTATTATTTTATATGCAAGAGGTGCACCTTAAGAGATTGATTACTTGGTATGGTCCATAATATTTAGTAATGTTTTTCATTGTTTTGTTGTAATGATAAGATTTGTGAACTTTGGATTGTGTAAACTTAAGTATTTATGTATTATGTATTATTTATTTTTTGTTATTTATTCTCTTATTTTAATTGAAATAAAGAAAAAAATTATTTTTATTTTTATTATGTGAAAAAATACAGGTCAACATAATTGATCCGAGTCAATTTGCAACCCATTTAAGATGACTTGTTTCTAATGCAAACCTGATCAACCGACTCGTTTACCAAGTCTAAAATTTGGCTTGGATTTTTACTCTTAAAATTCTGTGAAAATCTATGGACACAACTTTTGCCTCAAGTCAAATGTGGCCGACTGTAAGTAATAGAAAAGAAGTTGCGAGTCCATGTGCTAGTGATAGACAATTACTCACAATCGAGCACATTAGAGTTATGGTTATCAAAGAACTTTGAAGTATTTAATGAACCCAAAATAAGTTAATTTAAAAATGTGACCAATCCTTTAAAAAAATAAAAATAAAAAAACCCAATCAAGAGTTCTTTAAATTTATCTCTAAAAAAAAGAGTGCTTTAAATTTTCTATCATTTACCTAAAAGAAAGTGATAGGCCCAGCAATATCCTCGTCCATAGGAGAAGACAGTGGACAAAGGTAACATCAATCTTCGTTCCTCGTAGTACCCGTCAGACGAAGATGAGGCCATTCACTCACAATCAATAGCGAAGCATTACATGACAATAATGAGTCCCCGTTTTGTTAGAGAGACAAAGATCTCGTCATTAACACCTCATAGGGTGTTACAAATACCACATTGAAACCACCATTAAAACTCCTCAAACGGCTAGAAGAAAGAAACAAGCACATATATATACTAGCACCCCAAGACCTGAGGAGGTACCAAAAACTCTAACTAATAAATATACCGCCATACTCTCTCAAAAAAAAAAAAAAAAAAAAAAAAAAAAAAAAAAAAAAAAAAAAAAAACCCTTATACTCTAGCATTGAATCTTCTTTTCTCTTATAACTATTTGACTTTACCATCGGAGATTTTGTGGCAAACACCACACTGGTGACCCACACTTCTTCCATTCTTCATTTACCCTTTCAGGATCTTTAGCGGCTATGGACGGCTTTCCCTCTGGACGATCATTTTGATTGACAATTTCAGCATCATCAGAAAAAGTTATATTAAGTAAAATAAATTGGGATTTAATTATCTGAATTAGTATAATATTTTTTTGTCAAATAAGGGAAACGAGGTTTAATCACTCTTATATTAAAAGGAAATTCATTAGTATCTTGACATGTTTGTATACTTATTTTAAGCGAGATTTAAACTATAAATCTCTTATTTGATGGCAAGAGTTTTTATTGATTGAACTAATTAGAATCCAATTAGAGTTTCGTACAAATTTAAGTGTATAATAAATTTCTATCCTCTTAAAAGGTGTTGACTAAACCGTTAGTGCCGAAGACCACTTGGAACCCCTTTTTTTTTTTTTTTTTGAGAAGAAGACCACTTGGAACTTGGCGTTGAAAAAGTGTTTTCCATACCCAACAAAAAAAAGGTTAGTAAAAGGGTTTACTGAACTTTTATTTGTGTTGAATTTTGGCCCACCATGAATTGGGGTTGGCATTTGTTCTCATTCTCTTTAAGTAATCATCGGAGGTTGCAGGCCTGTTCTGAGTTCTGACCAATAATAGAAAGTTAGCAGGCCTGAAGAGATACTGGGATTGGTGGGTTTCAACTCCTGGAATTCCAGCCCATCTTTTCTTATTGGGGTGGCCCATCAACATCACTTAGGCTGAGTAGTTGTTGACAAACTCTTGAAGGATCACATCAAGGAATGGAAACACCACAAAATGGAATCATATCAAGAGATGTAATTGTCAAAGACAAATCAAGGAATAAAATTCAAAGAAGATTTCATTTGTCTTTATATACTATTATATATCTTCAATTAACTTCGGCTGTCATGGAAAAATTCCACTTTGCTATAAAAGGAGGATAGATTATGGGTTAAGATTCATTGTATACATATTAGTCAATGTATGAAAATGCTTGTTAGGTAAAACCTATATTTTAGTAGGCAAGGTTCGAACCGATGTCCTCAACTCGATGGAATAAGATAACGAAATGGTATGATTTGATTGTTCCATTTGTCATATATGACAAGCTTAAGTGTTATTTAATTGACATATCATCACAATATTAACATAAGGGCTTTCAATCAAAACGAATAACGTTAAGGAGTAAAATCAAAATGACCCCAAACTTCATGGGTATATTTTGCACTTTAATCTCTTTTTTTTCTTTTTCATTTTTTCTCTTTTAAATTTGATTGAACACTACACATTTCTGTTGAAAATATTTAAGATGTCAATTGAATTACAAGGCTTTTGACTGAAATATATTCATTTTCAAGGAAAATAAATAGGTTACAGCTTAAGGGCATCAATGGGCCTTTAAGAGTTGCGAGAGACTATTTGTTGTTACATTTCATTAATTTTGATATCAAAAGTAGGCATTTACAACAAACGTTTCATCCATAAGCAGATGGAGTGAGAGCCATGGCACCCCCTAGATTTCCAAAAATGCCCCTCCCCTCTATTTAATGTTAAAATTTTAAAATATTGAGTAAATTTTTGGTGATGGCCCCTTTTCATTTTTTTTAAATAAGTATAAATGCTCTTTAATTTATTGTTGTCTCCTTTATTTTCCTTTTAATATTGACTTTTTTTGTCATATATAAGTTATTAATTTTAGGAGCATTTACAGTATAAGTTAATTAAATATATAAATAAATCTCTTTAGTAAAAGAATTTTGTTGTTTTCCAAAATAAAGTCATACACTTTTTTTTTTTTTTTTTCTTTTTGGGTAAAGAAGTCATACACAATTATACAGAGACTTAAAGCTACCAGTACAATGACATATTTGGCTTGGCCTCTCTTGAGAAAATTTTCTGGCTCTGCCACTAGTTTCATCTAAGCATAACTAAGAAAGCTCCTAGCCAAACCAAAGCTGTAATTTAACTAATGCAACCATCTTATTGATACAATTGAAATGACAAAACAAAAGGCATGTTGAGAATTTTGAAAGAATTTATCCCTCCACATAAATAGATTAAAAAAAATGCTGATATTTCTATTATTTTAATAATTTAATAGTTATAATGGAAGAAATAAAATTTTGAACTCTGGATCTTCCCATTAAAAACATTATAAGATATCATCTAGTTAAGCTACAAAAATCTTGACATAAAATAAGTATAGAAACAACAAGAATTAGTTATACCTTGAGTTTGGACTCACATATGGCCACACTTTTCTTAGTTAATACAAAAACAGTTATATTACAACTATTATAAAGGGTAGCAGGGCGCTTGAAGATGTTCATCGCAATCACTTTCCCAGATATAAGGGCTGTTGAAGTCAAATTCAAGGTCCCAGCTGCAACATCAATCCAAAAATGGGGATCCTGCATTAACCTAACAGGCATAATTGCCACAGGAGATGTCATGTTACGTTTCTTGTGTGGTGGTACATATATGTCCATAATTGGAGCTTCTCCTACAACTTTCCCACGAAAAGTGACAGAAGAGGTGGTGTTTTTGTACCTGAAGACTCCATAGTTTGGGTTCTCAATTGTAATAATCGAGTCTAATGTGATATTATGTGTTGGATTCAAGAAGGCTGTAACTTCAATGTTGGAGCCAGGGTAGAGGGTGATTATGGGGTCTCTAGGCTTGAAGATGGTAAAGGCTAAGGTTAAGATGACAATGACAATGATAACTATGAAAATTGATGTTACACCACAGCATAGTTTCTTCTTGCCAACACCCATGTTCTCAGATTAACAATAGACTTGAAGAGATTTTGCCCAAGAGAAATTTTAGAAGATGATGCAGAGTCCAATTAAGATGGATATGGGATATATAGTGAAGCTGATGTTAGAAAAGGCTGGTATTTAAAATAATATTAGCTGTTGAAGATAACGGGGAAGTTATGGCAATCTTATTAAATTTAATTGATTTCCCTTCCGTCTAGTACATTGCATCTTGAATGCTAATTATGATTTATTATGACCTGAGAGAGAAACATTAATTTTAATTTACATTTTGAGGTTTTGGCTGGAATTTTTGAATGTACAAAAAAAGAAAATGTTAAAGATATTAGTAATTTTAGTATTAAATGTTTAGAAATTGGCATGACAATGAGTGTAATTTATGTGGCATCCAACAAGAATGTAATAAATATAATAACTTTCTCAATCTTATAAATCAAAAGCTTCTTTTTCTCTTTACAAATCGCAAGTCTTGTTCATATAGAATCAACATTCCTAAATAAGACATAATAAACTTCTTTTTTTTTAAAAAAAAATATAGCTTTCTTTTTATAAAGAAAATGATTTTTTTTTTTTTTTTTTTAAGAAGAAAAACTGAAATTTTATTCAACACCGTTGCCTAGCCAATTTTAACTTTTTAAATAAATAAATATATAAATTATATAAAGAATTTTGAATTTTGTAAGTGCACCACAAACTCCACTAAAAAATCATGATAAGTTGGTAATTTTTAGGATAAATTATACTTTACTACTTTAGACTATACTTCACATTACACTTTGCACCATAAACTTTTCGAATACACGTTTTGCACCTTAAACTATGAGAATTTATACTTTACCACCCTAAACTATACTCCTGATTACACTTTACTTCCTAAACTTTGAATTTTCATCCAAGTTAATAGCAAACTTAACGTCGATGTGCAAAGTGTAACAAGGGTCATAGTTTGTGGTTAAAAATGTGCATTCGAAAAGTTTAGAGTGCAAATGTAATATAGAGATAGTTTAAGCTGGCAAAGGGTAATTTCTCCTAACTTTTAAAAGAAAGTGTGGCAAGTTATATATGTATATATATTTACTTTTGGCCTTTGAAGCTTGGGAGTTTTGTATTTTGGCCCTTTACATCTCAAAATTTTCATTTTAACTCTTCATGTTTTATTTAGTTTTCTATTTGGCCCCTACATTTCAAAATTTTCTTTGTCATTAAGAGATAAACAAAAAATTGAATAAAGCATGAAGAGGAAAAAAGAGAAAATTTAAAAAACTAAAGCAAATATGAAGGGCCTAAATGAAAGCATTTATTTTCATTTATTTTCAAGAACAAAGTTCTTGTGGGGTGGGATGGGGCGGGTGGGGGGTAAGGACAAGAGTTCAAGTCTTCAAGAAAGAGTTTCACACACCTATACAATTAGATTAGATTAGATTAGAGTAAAACTTCTATCTTGTACAAAAAAAAAAAAAGGCGTAAATGCACTTTTAGTCCCTATATTTTGACGTTTTTCCATTTTAGTCCCTACATTTTATTTTTTCCATTTTTAGTCCTTAAACCAATTAACGCGTTCCATTTTAGTCCTTTCCGTCAGTCAACCGACGGAAATAGCTGAGATGGCAACCGGAACAATTAAAATATTATAAAAATGCCACGTCACCCATGACACATCAGCATATAAATTTAAAAAATTAATTTATTAATTTTAACTAAATAATAAAAATAAAAACATAATTAAAAACTAAAATTCATAGAATTAAAACTGAATTTAAAAAATCATATCAAACTCAAACTCTATTCTCTCGTGTCAACCAACCCAAACAAAAATTTATTATTAGATCATTTTGACTTTTTAAGTGTATTTACTTTTCTTTAAGTGAGCTCACTCTAAAATCATGATCTGATTTTAGAGAGAGCTCTACCCAAAAAAAAAAGAGTTTAGAGAGAGGCAGAGAATGAGATGAGATGAGGTTTGGAGTAGATCTAGAGGAAGGGGGTCGGCGGTTTGGAGCAGATCTGAGGAAGGGGGCCGGCAGTTTGGAGCAAATCTAGAGGAAAGGGGCCGGTAGTTTGGAGCAGATCCAGAGGAAGGTCTCGGTCTCGGTAGCCTCCGTCTTGGTCTCGATCTCGGCCTCCATCCTGGTCTCAATCTCGGCCTCCGCCTCGGCCACAATGGAGCTCGTCGGTCTCGGCCTTCGTCCCAGTCTTGGCCACAATGGAGCTCGTCTCGATCTCGGCCTCCGTCCTGGTCTCGGCCTCCGTCTCGGCCACAATGGAGCTCGCTGGTCTTGGCCTTAGTCCCGGTCTTGGCCACAATGGAGCTCACCGATCTCGGCCACCGTCTTGGCATGGGTTTGTTGACTGATCGGTAGGGTGGTGGTGGCTTGATTGTGTCGGTCATTGGTGGTGGGATCTGGGTTTGATTGTGTTGGTTTGTGTTTGATTGTGTTGATCTGGGTTTGTTGTGATTGGTTTCTTGATCTGGGTTTAATCTGGGTTGGTTTTTTAACTGGGTTTATGGGTTTGATTTGCTAAGAATTTGGTGTTGATTGTGTTAGAATTTAGGGAAGAACATGAAGAATTCAATGAACTTGATTTGTGGTAGATCTGATGGTGCTGGGTTTGATAATCTCTGAAGTGTTGAATTTGAGTTTTTTCTTCTTGTTTTCATTTATGTCCTGGTGATCTGGGTTTGAGTTGTTGGGTTGCTGGGTTTTTGTTCTTGTGATAGGTTTGAGTTCTAGGTTACTGGGTTTGATTTGGGAAGAATATGAAGAACAATCTGAAGAACATGAAGAGCAATCTTGGTTGCTGGGTTTAATTATGTTTTTATTTTTATTATTTAGTTAAAATTAATTTTTTAAATTTATATGCTGATGTGTCATGGGTGACGTGGCATTTTTATAATATTTTAATTGCTCCTATTTCCGTCGGTTGACTGACGGAAAGGACTAAAATGGAACGCGTTAATTGGTTTAAGGACTAAAAATGGAAAAAATAAAATGTAGGGACTAAAATGGAAAAACGTCAAAATGTAGGGACTAAAAGTGCATTTACGCCCAAAAAAAATATTATTATGTAAAATGAATTTTTATGGCTAATTTTTTAAAATTAATATTAGAAATAATTGATTGTAATATGACATTTTTACTCAGATTTAGTTACTTTAAAAATTATTGAAACAAAATGGTGAAAATATAATTTTGGTCCCTACATTTTGGGCTAATTCACGTTTTGGTCCCTCCTTTTCTAAAGAGCCTATGTTGGTACCTAAAAATAGAAAATCTTTACTATTTCAGTCTCTACCATCGTCTCAGTAATGAAAATTATCTATGTGGCAGACAGAGTGCACTACTGTATGTTAGATGCTAGCATGGCTAATAAAATAATAATATTAATAAATTTTATTTGGCATTTTTTAAATGCCTTGTTAGCATTTTCTATTTTTTGAAGCTGTCGTGTCAATATTTAAATTGAAAAAAAAAATAATCGGAAAACTATAACAAAAAAAAAAAAAAAAAAAACACAAATGCAAAAATTAAAATATTAATTTTCATTTATTTTCTTACATTTTCTTAGCAACCAAACATGCAAAAACACAAACACATACAAAATCTCATATCAAAACCATCTGTTTCTTACTATTTCTTCTCCAAATTCAACCCATTTTCAATTCCTCTCTACCTCACCCTTTTCTATTTCTCTCTTCTTCTCCTAATCCCTTGCCTTCTCCCTACCCCTCTCTTCTTCACCTTCACCAATTGTCATTAGCCAATGCCGCCACCCCAAGCAGTGGCTCTCAAACCCACCAACATTCTAAGCAAACAAAGACAGCTTGTAAAGTTAGGATTTACAACTTTATTTATATTGGCTTCAATTTTGTGTCAAATTTTATTGTAATTTTGTTCAATCATTTTCTTGTATTTTTGTGGAATTTAATGTAAGGGTTGTGTGTGAGAGTTTGGTGAAGAATTTGTGAAGATGAGGACTTCACGACTAGCTCACGACTGCTGACCCACGAAACACACCACGTGAGAAGCACATGCTAGAATTTGAAGAGTCTTTGCCAGATTGGATTTCGCGAGTCATTCACGACTCAGGCAAGTCGTGAGTGACCCATGAAACTCTCTATCTAATTATTTTGGAGTGTACCTTTTCTCATTCCTTTACCAACACTATATAAACCCTTATTACTCACGAAATGTAAGAAGAAGAGGGAGTATTCACAAGAAACTTTTGAGAGAGAAAACCTTAGCCAAACACTTGAGAGTTAGAGATTGTTTACCTACAATTCTCTATATCATTTCTTTAGAGTTTCCATTTACTCTTAGCTCTCCATTTACACATTCTTAAGAGGTTCTTAGCCGAAACACTTACCTCACCCATTTTGAATGTTGAGAGAAGTTTTGGTGCCTATGGGAAGCATTGGAAGAAGCCATTGAATGGCAGATGCAATCGGGCGAAATTGCGGGATCTGAATAACTAGTAAAGAAAAGACTCCGAGAAGTCCGTTGGTAGCAAGAGCTTAGAAAGCTTAAGTACATTGAGTAGATTAGGGTTAGATGGTCTTTTTGATATTCGTGTACTCTAACTTATTCACTAGTGGTTTCGGCTTGGAGGTTTGCGGAAAGATTTTTCACCGAACACTTCAGTTTCCTCTTCGATAACATGTCTCAGTGTTATCTTGTATTTGCATCTCTCTTCCCTACTCTTTAAGCTTTACATTTATTACTTATTGTACTTGCTTATGGCTTATAGTAGAGTTCTGATTTATTGCACTTCATTTACTCTTGTTCCGCACTTAGATAAGTTAGAATAAAAGCAATTAAGTTGTAATTTAAAATTGGGGGTCTAAACAAGCATTAGTGTTTTCACACTAATTGTGCTTTCACAGCTCAACACAACGAGCCGACCTAATGGCTTCTAGTTTGTGAAAGAGTAGGTCAGGGAGAGAGAAGATGAGGTAGGTGTGTGCCATGTGAGTGATATCTGGGTCTTCTTCACCTTCCCTTGCCTCTACCCTCTCTTCTCTTAACCTAAACCTCTCTCTCTCTCTCTCTCTCTCTCTCTCTCTCTCTCTCTCTCTCTCTCTCTCTCTCTCTCTCTCTCTCTCTCTCTCTCTCTCTACCAATGCACGAGGTGGAGCTTCCTTTCTCTTCTCCCATAGAGTTCAATTCTGATCTAAGGTGAGAGAATCAACTGTCCATCGAGTTTTGAATTGGTTGCAGAGAATTTTTTCAAATCTATAACTAAGATTTGTAAAGGTTGATTTGGGTTTTTTTTTTTTTTTTTTTTTTTTTTTTGGGTTGTTGTTCATCGTGTTGTAAGAGGAAAAAAATGATATTGAAAATCTATTGGGTTTGTTTTTGTTGCTGGCTCTTCATTATGTTCATATGCTAAGTTTGATTTTTTTGTTCATCCATATGTATAAAATTTTCTTGATTCTATAGGTTTTAGATTTGCTAGAGAAATTTTTGTGTGTTTTTTGTGTTTGAATGACTTTATGGGTTTTAGATTTTCAATGCCTAATAATTCAAAGAAATTTTCTGAATTATGCAAGGTTAGATTGAATGATTTTGTGCATTTTCTAGGTTTGCAAGTGTAGGTTTTCTGGGTTTTTTGGGTCTGATGGTCTATGTTAGGTTCAAATATTTCCTAGTTGATTATTTGTTGGTAATCAAGTTGTTTATTGTATTAAAATTTGCTAAGGTTGATCATGAGTGGTTAGGTATGTCTTGATTTGATTTTGTATGTTCTTTTGCATGTTTGGTTGTTAAGAACATGCAAGAAAAGAAAAGCCAAACACGTTCTTTGGGAAGAACATGAACCCAAGACATGAATATTCTTCTGAAAAAGTTAATTTAATTAGATTGATTTTTTTTTTTTTTTTTTGTTTAAATTGTCAGTCATGGCTTTTTTTTTTTTTTTTTTAATTTAGAAAATGCTGACATGGTGTTTAAAAAATGCCAAATAAAAATTTTTATTATTATTTTATAAGCCACGTCAGCATCCAATATGCTAACAATGTACTCCGTCTGCCACGTAGATAATTTATGTTATTGGGATCACGGTATAGATCAAAATAGTAATGATTTTCGGTTTTCTATGACCAACATAGGCACTTCAAAAAAGTATGGACCAAAATGGTAATTTACCCAAAATGTAGGGACCAAAATTGTATTTTTGCCAAACAAAATCAAATAAAAGGCAAAAGCAAATTTAATATCATGCAATCAAGAATACACACACATATATATAGAATTATTGTGCCTAGAAAACAGGCTCATATTCTTATAGTTTATATTTTTTTGTCTTTTTATTAACATGTAATATAATTAAAACTAATTCCCAAAATATTATAAAACATAATGAAAATTATACATTTTCTATAAAGATAATTTCTTTCAAGTATTTTAAAATAAACATATAATATATTCATGCATTGTGCGAAACATCAACTAGTTTTTTTTTTTTTTTTTTCCTTTTTTTGCTAGAACAAAACATCAACTTGTTATCTAATCAAATCACAAGACTATTAATTAATTCATGTTATTAAAAGCACACTTGTTTAAAGTTGACACATTGTGAATTGAAGGAAAATTCTATCTTCTAAGTATAGCCAATTGGCCTATACTTGGCCCCTATGGGAAAAAAAAAAAAAAAAAAAAAAAACATTTTGCCTATGATTTTAAAAACTGAACTAGATTAGTCTGTAGAACTATGTTAACGAGGAACTAGCAATTGGTTTGTTTGTCAAAACCAAAAAAAAAAAAAAAAAAAAAAAACCCACAAAAACAAATTTATGCTATAAGCCATTCAACCATGGTTGGATCAACTAGTCAAAAAAATTGCTCACAGATTCAAATGGTTTCAACAACGTTGTTTAGCTTAAGATCTAGTCAAATATGAACACTGCGAGGCCGCCAAGCCTGTTTGAGGCCAAATCTCCCCTTTTAGATTCTCACTACTCATATTAGTGGCAGATGCTGCCTTTATGTGGCTGAGATCCCTCACAGCCCAAGCACAACCACGCAATTATCATGAGCATGACCATTGAGCTTATAGCCCATTGTGCGAGCCTCCCGCCAGGGCCCGCTACGCCAAAAGTAAGAGAAAGCCCATCCTTCTCTTTCCGTCAAGGTTTGCTTAGTATTTCGTACTTTCTATGTTTCTAAAGTTTATAATTCAAATAGTATGTCCACATGTTTAGAATTAGGGTTTCTCTTAATTATAAATATGTTTCCATGCTTTTGATTTATAATACTAAAATCACATGTTTGTGCATCCTAGATTGAGAATTATTTTGTAGATTAAGGTCTGTTTCATAGATCCAATTTGCTAAAAAGATCTGAGAACTTCCTTTTGATCTAAAATTCTCAAACTTGTTTTCAGAATGAAATATGTTTCAAAATCAAATCTTCTTTTCTAAATTGAATCTCTTTGCAAAATTTCAAGATCCTTTTCAAATTAAAGATTGTTCAAAATCAATTTGGATGTATGAATTAATCTTACTCTCAAATTTAAGTCTAGGTCTAAGAACGTACTAAGAGCATCAGAATCAACTATGCTAAACAAATGCTATTTCCACACACCAAAAAGTTACTTTATCTATTTTAACACATCATTTTACGATTTGCCATTCATTAGATGTTCTATTTTAATATCACAACACATTAAACTACTATAAATAACACTTCTACAGAATTAAAATAATAATAATAATAATAATTTATAAAGCCAACACCACCATACACAAGCACAATCCTCTACCACCACCCACATGTACAACCCACCACCACCACCTATAGGTACAACCCGCCACCAACCACCAGCATTACAAATCCTCCACCACCCAATACTACTTCAATAAAAAAATAAAAAATAAAAATAAAACCCAAAATCAACACAAAACTCCAAAAAAAAAAAAAAATGAAGAGGTGAATAAAAAATCAACCAACCGAAATCAACCCAAAATCACCAAAACAAACACCAACCCACTTGAAAACTAAAGTCCCACAAAACCCAGCAAACCACAACCCACCAAACAACCCACAAAACCCATCGCCGCCACCAATAAAGCTAATATATAGAGCCCAGCAACCAAAAATCAACGCCAACCCACCTATCACCGCGACCAAAAAGAAATGAGAACGGAGAGAATCCATGAGAACAGAGTCACCATCGCGTTGAGTGGCTTTAGGTGAAGTAGAAACCGTGGTGAGATCGACGCTTGGCAAGACGGCTATGGGCAAAGATAGGCGGCTTGTGTGTGTGTGTGTGTGAGAGAGAGAGAGAGAGAGAGAGAGAGAGGCTTAGATAGTGAGAGAGGAGAGAGAAGGGCTAAGAGAAAGAGAGACAGATTTGTGAGAGGAGAGAGAAAAAGTAGAAAAAATTTTATTTTTTTGTTTTAGCATTTGTGTCCATACGATTCCAAATTTGGAATAGTATTGTTCACTCATGCCAAATTTTTTAGCATTTAAAACATCTGATGTGAGAGGTTTTTTGGTGTTTGGTGTGCCAAATGCCAAATATTTGGCATTTGACACACCTGATGCTAGTGCTCTAACATGTTCACATGTTCTAGATTAGGGTTTATCACACATCACACACATATTCACCATGTCTTTAAATTTCAATTATTTGCATGCCTAGGATAAGATTTCATCATGCTTATCAATATTTGTTTCACTCTTCAATCACTTGTACTTGGATGCTATAATTGTTTGAATGATGTGATATGGTTATTGGCCACCAAAGTCTAGAAAAGTGGTTTCACTAGGCAGGTTGGATGCCTAACACCTTCACAATCTTGTAACCTAGCCTTTGAACTTAGATTAGGGTTAGCAGCTTAGGCTTATCCTTGTAATTTTCTCTTCTTAGATTGTAAGTAGGAATCAAAGTGATGTATTTTTGTTTTAGATTGCATCAAGGACCAAAACCATGTAATTTTCTAGTTATTATAAAAAAGATGTGTCTTTTTCAATTCATCAATACAACGATGAACTTTTCAATTTGGTTTTCTTATTTTTCCAATTAAATAAGTGGCAACTCCATTATAAAACTCTTGACCTAGGGAGGAGAATAACACCAGTAAGATCCCTTCCATTGTCTTTTGAGATGTTATAACATGACTCCACCTCATTTGTGTAGGACATGACCAAAGCCTACAATTTTTAGGTTTAGGCCTCAGGGCACGGTCTCATACATTTCTAAGGCAAAACAAGGGTGTGTTTGCATAATTCCACAAGCACAAATAAGGTATAAACCCCAAGGTAATGGTCCACAAGATGAACATGAACCCCACTATTTGTTCCATCCAACAACGAAACTAAAACTTTTCCCTTAAACAAAATAAGGCTACAATGAAAGTGGTTAGCCAACATAGTAATGGTTAGGATGCCTAATAACAAGTGGAGAATGTGCATGGACTTCACTAATCTAAACAAAGCTTACCCCAAAGATAGCTATCATCGTCAATGCAACAATTAGATTATTGACTTTATAGTAGGACAAAAGTTACTAAGCTTTATGGACGCATTTTTAAAATACAAACATATCTTAATGGACAAGGTAGACCAAGAGGAGAGTTGTTTGTCACTAAGCATGGCCTTTATTACTACTGGATGATTCCCCTTGACCTAAAGAATAGAAGGGCCACTTACCAAAGGTTGGTGCACAAGATGTTCAAAGATCAAATAGGAAACAACATAGAAGTTTTATGTGGATGACATGCTAGTGAAAACAAAATAAAAAGGTCAAACACATGTACGACTTAACAAGTTCATTTCTTGGGCTACTAAAAATTGTCTTTCATTTTTCAAGGTGTTGAAGAAAGCATTGAGTAGATGAGTAAATGCCAAAAAGCGTTTGAAAACTTGAAGGTTTACTTGAGAATGCCTCCACTGGTCAACTCTTCCAAAGCTGAAGAGGATATCTACATCTACTTAGTGGTGTCCCTAAATGTCATAAACTCGACCCTCATTAAGGAAGATGAAGGAATACAAATTCCAATTTACTACTTGAGTCGTTTCTGATGGGTAAAAGAAGATAGATACTCTAGCATGGAAAAGCTAGTCTTTGCCCTTGTCACAATGGCACAATAGCTTAGGCCATACTTTTAAGCCTACACAGTTGTAGTGGGGATGAGTCAACCATTAAAGAATGCCATAAACAAGCCTGATTCCATTGGAGAGCTAGCTTAGTGGGCTATATAGCTAAATGAGTTTAGCATAAAGTATTACCCCTAGGATTGCAATTAAGGCATAACCCCTTAACTGATTTCATCATAGAATGCATTACCACAAAGGACAATCCAAGTTTAATAGAACAAGTGGCACTTAGATGGAAACTTAGAACAAATGGCTTATCCACAAAAAATTCCATGTTATACACTTAGAACAAATGGCTTACTTCCTCTGAAGGGGTCATCTTGAATACATGATGCGACTTGAATTTCCAGGCACTAATAATGAGGTAGAGCATGAAGCGCTCAATACTCTATTTAAATTGGCAAAGACACTGAGAACAGTATCTTTGGTTGACCATAATGATTCACATTTGATCGCTTGACAGATCAAAGAAGAATATGAAGCCAAGAAACAGTGGATGAAGAACTACTAGGGCATAGTACAGCTAGGTAGGCCTTTGATAAACTCAAGCTCAGCTAGTGTTTGAAATAAAATTAAATGAACAAATTTGAATTTTTAATACTCAGTTCGGCTCAGTTTGTTTACAGCCCTACAAATATGTGTATTATTTACATAATTGTTTTAGTAAGAATTTGTAAATAACACTGTTACAAAATTTTCTATCAAATGGTGAACCTTTTATTAATAATGTTAACATTCTAACAAAATTTTCTATCAAATAGAAACCGTATATTAACAATGTAACCTGTTTCTCAATAAATAAATAAATAAATAAATATATATATATATAACTGTAGGGGTAAGGGTCCAAATTTGTACATAGGGCCTTGGCTGAGAGCATGAGTAGTTCGAGGACAAACGAATGGTAATGAATGGTTCAGACACAGGACTTAATGAGCAAGATACAAATAGAAAGGTGGTCCGATGAGAAATATCTCGGATAAGCTAAATATATATCAGATGTAGATCCTAATGATTAAAGTGACCTTCCAAGAAGTTCTAATTATAAGGACGTGCGTCATAAACATACAAGAAAGATGGGAACCCAAAAATATCTAAGGAAAAGCTGCTACCATCACATTGAATGCACTGTAGCTACTTTTCTGACCGCACTTATGTGGAGAAGACATCTAAACAGTGTTGCCTTAGGTACCACAACTCACAGAAAGCCAAAGAGGGTGTCTGATGAGACACGTACTTAAATTAGGGCTCAAATGATCAACAAGTGTAGGATCAAGATAGTACAAAGGGAGTTATATAATGTAAGAGACCATTTATGAGGAAAGGGGAGCGGGGGGAAAAATAGGGAAGAGGCACTGTAGCAATCTAAATTGCACTTGTACTCTGTTTAATCAATTTATATGGAGACTTGCCTCCTCAGACAGTGAGTTCATCTCCTCGGATAGTGAATTCATTCAGATTAGTGCTATTTGTCTTTGTTTGATCATTCTCCAAATCTATACTAGCCGTTGTCCATTTCGTTAGGGCCAAGTTCTTTAACCCACTCTCTACATATTTATTGTACTGGGCTCATTGGGCCAACATCCCATACATCTTGGGTTTGAGCTACAAATCGTGTCCCTACAATTGGCACCGTCTGTGAGAAGAACTTGTGTATTAATGAGTGCAACGGTCGACTATGATAGGATCCACCGAGCAGAACCCCCAGGTTCTCTATGACAAGATGATTTTCTTAACCTTAAGCGTGAAAGAGATCGTGAGCATGAATAGAATCGAGAGGGTAGTGGTGTTGAGATTATGTACCCTGACCTGTACAAGGGGCTGAAGCCCCGGGGGTTGATTCGAATTTCATCTGTCATCATTTAAATATTGACCCATCTATCACTCCCAAAAAGCAATTACCTCGACACCCATCCAGGGAACATGCAGATCTTGTCAGAGATAAGGTAATGAAGCTCAAGCAAGCAGGGGCTATCAAGGAAGTGTTAAACAGAACCTTAGTCATGCCTGAGTTATTGGACCAGATGCTAAAGAGAAATTAACATTATGACATCTTTATAAATGCTTAAACATAATCTTAGTCATGCCTAGGTCCTTGGACCAGATGCTAAGGGGAACTTAACACACTATAACATCTTTCCAAGTATTTAAACAAAACCTTAGTCATGCCTAGGTCTTCAGACCAGATGCTAAAGGGAAATTAACACTCTATTACATCTTTATAAGCGTTCAAGCAGAACCTTAGTCATGCCTAAGTTCTCAGACTAGATGCTAAGGGGAAATTAACACTCTATGATATCTTTATAAGTGCTTAAATAGAACTTTAGTCATGCCTAGGTCCTTGGACCAAATGTTAAAGAAGGGGAAATTAACATTCTATGACATTTTTATAAGTGTTCAAATAGAACCTTAGTCATGCGTAGGTCCTCGGACCAGATGCTAAAGGGAAATTAACATTCTATGATATCTTTATAAGTGCTTAAACAGAACCTTAGTCATGCCTAGGTCCTCGGACCAGATGCTAAGGGAAAATTAACACTTTATGACATCTTTATAAGTGCTTAAACAAAACCTTAGTCATGCCTAGGTCCTCGGACCAGATGTTGATAGGAAATTAACACTCTATGACATTTTTATAAGTGCTTAAACAAAACCTTAGTCCTACCTAGGTTCTTGGACCAAATGCTAAGGGAAAATTAACACCCTATGACATCTTTATAAATGTTCAAACAGAACCTTAGTCATACCTAGGTCCTCTGACTAGATGCTAAGGGAAAATTAACACTCTATGACATCTTTATAAATGTTTAAACAGAACTTTAGTCATGCCTAGGTTTTTGGACCAGATGCTAAATGGAAATTAACACTCTATGACATCTTTATAAATACTTAAATAGAACCTTAGTCATGCCTAGGTCCTCGGACTAGATGCTAAGGGGAAATTAGTACTCTATGACATCTTTATAAGTGCTCAAACAGAATCTTAGTCATGCCTAGGTCCTCGGACCAGATGCTGATGGGAAATTAACACTTTATGACATCTTTATAAGTGCTTAAACAGAACTTTAGTCATGCCTAGGTTCTCGAACCAGATGCTAAGGGAAAATTAACACCCTATGACATCTTTATAAGTGTTCAAACAGAACTTTAGTCATACCTAGGTCCTCTGACCAGATACTAAGGGAAAATTAACACTCTATGACATTTTTATAAGTGTTTAAACAGAACTTTAGTCATGCCTAGGTTCTCGGACCAGATCCTAAGGGGAAATTAACACTCTATGAAATCTTTATAAGTGCTTAAACAGAACCTTAGTCATGCCTCGGTTCTCGGACTAGATGCTAAGGAAAAATTAACACTCTATAAATCTTTATAAGTGCTTAAACAGAATCTTAGTCATACCTTGATTCTTGAACCATATGCTAAGGAGAAATTAACACTCTAGGACATCTTTTTAAATGTCAAAATAGAACCTCAGACATGTTTGGATCCTCGAACCACATGTTTTGGTTTTTCACTAAGTGTCAAAACAGAATCTCAGATATCCAGCTCCTCGGATGGTTGGTTTTAAGCAAATTAAAGTTCTCAATTATTGTGAAATCAAAACCCCACTTTTTCTCCTCGAATAAGAGGGAAAAATCGGAGTTTTGAGGGGCTATTGTGAGGGTAAGGACCCAAATTTGTACATAGGGCCTTGGGCCTTGGGCCTTGGCCGAGAGCATGAGTAGTACAAGGACAAAGGAATGGTAATAAATGGTTAAGACTCAGGACTTAATGAGTTAGATACAAATGGGAAGGTGGTCCGAGGAGAAATATCTCCTCGAGTAAGTTAAATATAGATTAGATGTAAATCCTAATGATCAAAGTGACCTTCTAGGAAGTTCTAATGATAGGGACGTGCGTCATAAACGTATAAGAAAGATGGAAACCCAAAAATATCTAAGGGAAAGCTGCTACCACTGCATTGAATGCACTGTAACTACTTTTCTGACTTCATTTATGTGGAGAAGACCTTTGAATAGTGTTACCTTGGTTACCACAACTCATAGAAAGTCAAAGAGAGTGTCTAATAGGACAGGTACTTAAATAAGGACTCAAATGATCAACAAGTGTAGGATCAAGATGATCCAAAGGGAGCTATATAATGTAAGAGACCTTTCATGAGAAAAGGGGGGCTGGGGGAAAAATAGAGAAGAGGCACTGTAGCAAACTTAATTGCACTTGTACTCTGTTTAATCAATTTATATTGAGACTTACCTCCTCGGACAGTGAGTTCATCTCCTCGAATAGTGAATTCATTCAGATCGGTGCTTCTTGTCTTTGTTTGATCATTCTCTAAATCCATACTAGCTATTGTCCATTTTATTAAGGTCAAGTTCTTCGACCCACTCTTTACAAATTTATTATACTGGGCTCATTGAGCCAACATCTCATACATCTTGGGTTTGGGTTACAAATTGTGTCCTTACAATAACTATATAACTTAGTAGTCTGCAAAACAATGCAACTTGTTCCTTCAAGAAAAAAAAAAAAAATGTAACTTGTATCCACATCGTATTATGAAGAATTAAGTCTGTTGTTTTAGTAATATTATTTATATTTTTTGAAAATGCGTGTGGATGAAAAAGTGTGTAAAAATACGTGTAATATTGTTTAAACAACGAAAACTTTTGTTTAAATACCCCTTCAAACAACCCTTTATCACAATTATCGAAATGGCTTCCTCAAGTCTATTTTATTTTCTATGTATTTTATGTGTTAGTGAAGAGAATGCTTTTGAAGGTAAAGAAATAAATTTAGTTTGTGACAACTCTTGAGTTTTTGTTCGCGTCACGCGTGGCGTGAGTGAGTTGTCCGTCTGTGTGTCGTTTTGGTCATCTTTGGATCGCCGGCCAACCAACAATAACATAATAATATTGTATCGATATTATTATTTATTATAGTATTATTAAGTTAACACAATTTCCTTATAAAAAAAAAAAAAAAAAAAAAGTTGACACAAAGCTCCTGTGCTCCTTGTCTTTCCTATTCGTTGAAAATTTTCTTGCTCTCTCTCTCCTCTAACTCTGAATCTGTGATTTTCAAGATGAACGATCTTCTTACGGTACTTGTGTTTCTCACTTCTTTTCAACTTTTGTCATTTATGTGTGTATATGTGATTGTTTTGTATACTAGTGGATTGAAATCACTGTCTTTATGTTAACCAATCCTTTTCAATGACTGGGATATTAAAAGTGATGATTTTGCTATTTGGGTTGGTTTTTTCTGCTCTGTGTATGACTGCAAGATTGGTGTTGTCTGTGTTGGATTTGACACTCTGTTTTATGATGATGAATTTATAGTCTAAGATGCCTTTATCTGTGAGTTCCATGTAAAATTGAGCCTTTTAGGGAATACCCCCACATGGGATTTAAGAATTATTTACAATTAGATGGCTTATATATCTCCACCACTTTGGGTTTATGTGGTTTTCTTCATTGATAAAATTCTCTAACTTGAATTGGCAACCAAACTGAGCTAATGGTACTGCTCAATAATTTATGTATGTGAGTAATTTATTTGACTGTCATAGCACCATTATCTAAGACTTCAGAAACTTATTCTCTTGAAAAGTTTAGAGATTGAATTGAATTTGGATGGGAGGAAGAGACTGCTTAATTTTGAAACTTTTGAGTTTTTTTGTTTGGGTAATTTAATTGTTGACTCAGAGATAAATATGCAGAGCTTTTTTCTTTCAGGTCAAATGTTAAAGAATTTTCATTTTTGCGTGCTTTTGTTGTGGTTTAGGATTCATTTGTTAGTGATGCCAAAGGTCAGCCTTCCAGAGAAAATGATATCGAAATGGGAATGCGTGTTCCTGGGAGCAATCCTGATTTGGGAATGGGAGCTTTCAATAAGCAGGTATGTCCTATCTATGATGATCTATTTCCTTTTGCAAAGCTTAGATGAGAAATGGAAATCCATCACATTTGATAATGTTGAATTTTATTTGATTTTTAGTGAACATTTGTTAATAGTTTACATTAGTCAGGCAGGGCAAGAGAAATCAAATTTGCATGTGATTCTCTTTCTACTTCTGTTATTTTCCAGCAGGGAAAAAAAAAAAAAAAAATCTAGCACTGTTATCTTCAATTAGATTTTGCTTTCTAACAAGTTACTTCCCCCCTCCCCAACCCCCCCCCCCCCCCCCTCTCCTTTTCCTGCCGTTCTTTGTTATTAGATACAAGAGACTGAGAAACAGGTGGAGAAGCTCTCCGGGCTTCTTAAACAACTGAAGGTATGTTGATTCTCTACCAGGGCTAAATTCTATTTGGGTTTTCTATTGAGATGTATATATCAATGTTTCTGAAAATGAGATCTGATTCATGTAAAATTTCATTGCCTTTTAGTTAGTAAATGTGTTGCATGTGCTGTAGTGTGAAACCTTTTGGTTTTGGTTTTCTAAATCTTTCATTTTGGTCTAGCACTAGAGTTCACACATGATGAATTCTATAGTTTTATTACTTGATCTCTATGGCTCCTAATAGGAATAGTAGTAGCACCTAATATTTGTCATCCAGAGTAAAGGCTAAGCTGGAAAACCTGTATGGTAGGCATCGAGTTAGTTCTTCAACTTCTTAGTAAAGCCATCCTGCTCATGATATAAATAGGAGAACTGTAACAGGGTTAAGAAGGACAAGATAAATGTCAGAAACAATTTTGGAAATTTGATTAAAAACTCTAAATGATTTTGTAATTATTTCAAATTTAGTTGGATCAGATACTGATCCTAGTGACTGGCCTTCTACCTGGATGGCCAAC
Source organism: Quercus gilva (assembly GCA_023621385.1). NCBI lineage: Eukaryota > Viridiplantae > Streptophyta > Magnoliopsida > Fagales > Fagaceae > Quercus > Quercus gilva. The sequence continues at coordinate 37,994,195 of CM042480.1, forward strand.
GGGATGGTTTCTGTTCCAAATGGCACAATGGTTTAACTAGAGAATCTCTCAGATAGTACTTTAAAAACAGAATGTGAAACTTTTGTACAGGATGCTAATGAGGAATCGAAGGCTGTTACAAAAGCATCTGCCATGAAAGGTAACAATATTTCCTATATTCCTTACAATTGAAAGGCTTGTATTTGGAACAAAATGTCACCTCATTATCATTTTATCAAAAGTTGGCTATAAGTTGCATGGCTAAGTATGAACCAACATAGGCAGGTAGTTGATAATGTTCATTCAATATTGGCCAAAGCACAGATTGATATTTTGAAAGCCTGAACTGTGGCACAAAGAAATAAAGCATTGGCAGAAAACTGGCAAGAAGATTTTGTTAGAATCCATGCCTTCAGGGTCCCCTGCGGATTTGTTTTACAAAATCTTTTCTATGCCTGCTGACTTAGCCAATTGATTTTAACTTGGGGAAAACTCTTAATAACTTCTACAAGACGCATTAAGTTTACCAGTTTTGAGTATCTAATTTATCTTTGAGCTTGTTTTGTAGAATTATACTCATAACAACACTTACTGTTAAACTATATTCAGCTATTAAAAAGCGGATGGAGAAAGATATTGATGAAGTGGGAAAGATTGCACGAAATGTGAAAGGAAAACTAGAAGCCATTAGCAAAGATGTAATACCTTGATCAATTGTGTCTAAATCTGCTAGTTTCTTCTGAGGGTCATTACCCTCTTTAAGGTTACTGACTCTTCATTATTTCCAGAACATTTCCAATCGACAAAAGCCTGGATGTGAAAAGGGAACCGGTGTAGACAGAGCAAGGATGAATATGACAAAGTCTGGCACGAGTGCAAATATTTAACTCTTAGAGTGCTTCTGAATTCCTTTCTTTAGATAATCTAGCAAATTGACTTAAAATTAATTTTGAATGGCAGTGCCTTGATGAAGAAGTTCAAGGAGCTAATGACAGAGTTCCAGGCATGACTACATCTTATGATTGTTAATGTTGATTTTAGTTTCCACTGTCTTCTCATTTGTATGGTACGTTTCAGACCCTTAGGCAGAGAATCCAAGATGAATATCGCGAGGTTGTGGAGAGAAGAGTCATGACAGGTTAGAAAACTGCTGCCTGCAATATGAAAGATGCAAAATGACAAAATTATGAGTTACATGTTAAAGTAATGGTGTTATGGTACTATCATTGCTTTTTTGAGTTGATGATAATGTTTTTATACATTTTTGTGCTTGTATGATTTGATTGAGCAGTCACAGGAACCAGACCAGATGATGAGGTGAGCCTGAATCCTTCTATTGTGCTTTGAGGATTGATAAATTTGGATATTATTTTAATTGGTCAAATTGTAATGACTTTTGTAGACAATTGATCACCTGATTGAAACTGGAAATAGTGAGCAAATCTTTCAGAAGGCAATGCAAGAAGCAGGACGAGGACAGGTGTGCTCTTTTTGATATCTAACATGAAATATATTGAATAGATTTCCTTCTGTTTTCCACTTTAGTTATAGCCCACGATTGATAATTATTTTTGGAGGCATCTTACATTGTCATTGCTTCTTTTACTGAACTTTAAAATCATAAACACAAGAAATGACATTGATTATTTAACAAGCACATCCTGGAATGGGTTTGTTGTATTTTGTGTTTTGAATAATATCATAAATAATGGCAATGTTTACTTATCAAAAAAACTGCCAGTGTTAAAGTTACGTAAAGGTCAGTTTGCCATATGAAAAGGTAGAATATTTAAGTGCATGACTTGAATTTTTGTGATGGAGCAATGGGAAGCATGTTTCTTGTTGAGCTCCATTTTGCTAGTAATCAATGAGAGAATGAACAGAGTGTTGGTATAGTATTTGGCTAACATGGCAATCTAACTACAGAGAGTTTATTGCCATGTTCTGATCTAGGTTACTAATAATTTCCCATCAAATGGATTATTTAGGTCCGCAGTTAAATAATCCTGCCTCCTTTGACCTGTCTGATTATATACCTACTGATGAAAACTTTAATATTTGTTTGAATTTGTATCTTAATCACTTCATCATGCTAATAATATCTCAGTGGATAGCACAGAAACTTGTCTTGAAAAAAGAGATTTGGATGAATGACCCTTCCCTGCGTCCCGAAAACCCACCACCCACCCAAAGAGTGTTTACGTGAATTGCCCAGGCCTGCAAGTTGCATATTGAGGACTGGACAAGCTTACTTATATATTTGCAGCTTAATTCCGGTTATAAGGAGAATTTTCCCACAACCTTCTTGACTACATTATAGCTTTATTATGCTTAAAGGGCACAAGGAGAAGAAACAAAAGACAAAAGGGGGGTTAAAAAAGCCCATTAATTATTTTTTGGGCCATGGTTGCAGGTGCTAAACACCCTTGAAGAAATTCAGGAGAGACATGATGTTGTAAAAGAAATTGAGAAAAAGCTGCTTGACTTGCATCAGGTATATCTACAGTTGAAGTATATATAATACACTACGTGAAATCAGATTTCTAATACAATGTTGAAATAATTTGTCAGATTTACCTTGATATGGCGGTCTTAGTCGAGGCTCAAGGAGAGATATTAGATAACATCGAAAATCAGGTTTGTTTCTGCTTCTAGATCATCAAGCATGTGGGTCTGTGCATGTATATGTATAATCAAAGAATATGTATTGCTTGGTATTGGGTGTTAATGGGAACCTTGTCCAGGTTACAACTGCAGTCGATCATGTCCAAAGAGGGACAACTGTACTTCAAAATGCAAAGAAACTCCAGAAGAACTCCAGAAAATGGATGTGCATTGCCATTATTATTCTCTTAGTAATAGTAGCCGTTATAGTTGTCGGTGTCATCCAACCTTGGAAGAGTAGCAACGGTGCTTGAGTTTACCCCGTTTTGTTTCTTGTCCATGTAATATAGTAGAGTTGGTTTCCAAACTTGTCCATGATTTTACTCTGCCTGTGTCAGCAGCGCTTCTTACTTCTTTGTTGTGTCTTTTATTTATTTATTTATTTGTTTATTTTTTGAAGTTGGTTTGATGTTGGTGGTGTGCTTTGTGGACGAAGGATTTGGTACTCCTCTAAATACAGTTTTTATAAATTGGAAGTTTGATTTGGCCTTTGCTGGCGACATGTTATTTTTCAATGATTATATCTTCTTCTTTCTTGGGTGCGTGTGTTTTTGTTTCTTGTTTTCTACAAAAGGAGGGTGAAACCAAGATAATGTTATCCCCCAAAATTTTTAACTGACTAATCTGTATTTAAAAAAAATCCATCTGAGATTTACTTGTCCTGGTATCTTTCGTTTTTCTTGAGCTCTCTTGCATCTACTGCCTTGCTAAAATCAGGTGCTACGGAAAAATAAAATTACCAAAAATAAATAAATAAAATGGAGAAGAGAGAGAGAGAGTTGTTGCTTTTAAATACTTTGAATATTACCAGTCTGGCAAGGGGTTGCCATCACCTACTAGATTTTGTTATTTTGAATGAACCCTTGATGTTCAACTGGTCTTAGGTTTTTGATGTATCATACTAGTACTGCACTTCTGAGTATAAATATTATCATAATTATACGAATCACAATAGTCTTACTGTTCCAAGTACCCAAATATACATGGTTTTTAGTAGACTTATACTGCGCTCCTGTTGTTTCTACATATCTCTGTTTATCTTTTCTATATTTACCTAGAAGATTGATATTACAATCATTATTATACGCATCACAATGGTCTTACTTGTTACTAGTATTGAAATATTTTTTTCTCAACTTGTAGTTTTTATGTAAATTGTTGCAGACTCTAATTTGCCATGCTTAAAATTTATAGTCATTGTGTCAGTATTTAACCTTAATACAAAATACTGATCCCAAGTAAATGGAAAGAAAACGTACGAGGCTTGGTTTTCTCTTTCATTTCCCTACGATTATTTCATTTTGAGAACTAAACACAGCGAATAAAGATAGTTAAAATAAAAACCTTTTCATTTTTTCTTGGGTAAGTGAAACAAAAACTTGTCTCATAATGCAGTAATGCGCCATTTTTTGTTGCCCTCACATATAGAAACGCAACCCAGCCCGCAAGAGAACAGGGTCATAGGGTAATAGTCACAAATCATGGCAAACCTGCAAAGCTTTGACCAAAAAGATTCCACTAAACGAAACCATAACTTTAAGACGTTCATGAACTTCTCATTTCTGATCATTGCATGGCGTATTGGTTGACATTGTTCACTTAGTGCTTAAGACGGTACTTAATGTGTTGTCCTGCTATTATAATGCCATGTTGCTCCCATTTTGGGTTATAGTAATGCTTTCTACTATTATTTTAATCGTTGGATACAGGTGACTAAAGCAGTGGACCATGTAAAGTCGGGTACAGATGCTCTCCAAACTGCAAAGACTTTGCAAAGGAAGTCTAGAAAGTGCATGATGATCGCCGTTATATTGCTCCTGGTTATTGCAATCATCATCGTGCTCTCTATTCTTAAACCATGGAACAAAGGAAAGTGAACTTGTATCTGCTCGCTCTTTCTTACCAACTTCCCCGTATATACGATTATACATACAGAAACCAATAAGATTACAACCATTACATTGTGTAATGGTTTCTTTCTTTCCTTTTCAATTTAATTGCATCTCTGTATACCAGTTCTTTTGACATTACATATACATAAATAATGGAAGAATTTTTTATTGTTGCTTATTTCTCTGTGTGCTTCCTTTTTGGTTGGGGGGAGGGATTGTGGCAAAGACATAAAGAAATCTGCATTTTTGCAAGGCTCTCCAGGCTCACCATCCATATTTTTTTTTCTTTGCTTTGGGTGAGTTAAACAATTCAAGGACCATATATTCAACTATTGATTTCAGGCAAATTTAGGAAAAAACTATCAACTGCTAAAGAACTCAAGTCAGGTTTGATGGACGGCACCCTCTTGAGGTAAGATTCAATATTTTTGCCCCTAACAGTTAGTAAATTAGCATAAATAATGAAAAATGATTATACAAAAACTCCACATACACAAGGAAAGGAAAAGAAAAGAAGGGGGTGGGGGGAAGCTGCAAGAAAAACAGCTCCTTTTACGGTGTAATCCAGGGTTAGCTGTGGCATGAGTCTATATCTTAATCAGTAGACTTAGAGCATTACAAAACAAACAAAACTGGTACCTGAAACTCTGTCAAATCAACCAATTGATGCAGGGCAACCACAAAACTCTGGGGTTAAAATTGATAGATTTTTTGTTGTTGTTTAGTTAGTTAGTTAGTTAGTTAGTTATAGACATATCCAGTGGGTTTTAAGCTCATGACTCTCCCCTCCACCTATTCTTGTGAAATGAGGAAATGCAATTTGAACTAGAGCTCATTGAGAAATTGAAACAAAATTAGGGCAACAGAAAGCATTAACAAAACTTCTGAAATTCTACTTTGTTCTATCAATAGTAGAGGGAATTAATCCTAAAAATTAAATCTGAAGGGAAAAAAACTACTCCTGGAAACATGAACTCATGGAAAAACATCCTTAACTAAAATTGGAATCCATCATGGAAAATCTTGCAAGACTGAACATTCTCCCTGAAGCACGTTCAGCAAGCTCACAATGTTCTAGCTTTCACCACCCCTCCATGTTATCTAGTTGCATCAGTCTTCAACTATAATCTCTTCATCCAATTTAATTGTCCTCCATCTTTGAGATCTTTTTTATGTAAAGTTCTCCCTCAATATCTTATAATTTACTTTATCCAAGAGTTCAATGAAGTGAATAAACTATCCAGAAAGTGTTGAGACTTTCTACACTTTCTATCTATGTCTGAATCATCTTCCACCTTCTTTCCCTAACCATCAACAAAGTTCTTAGTCCTGGCCTTCCTTCAATTTACTTAATACTTGTATAGGGACATAACAACAATCAAGGGCACAATCTCAGCTTTGTTCAATGGCCTTAGGTACACAAATATGTCAAATAAATCAATCTATAGAGTACTAAATAAATGAAGCATACTGATTTATTGCCAAAAATCTATGACTTTCTTTTCTAATATCTATTCTAGAATGGAATGTTCTTACAACTTCTTCCGAGATTCTCAGAACCATTCTCATTTGATAATGTGTTTTACATATGAATTTAATTCAAATAATTTTTTAAACCCATGAACACCTAAAAGGACTTAAAATCAATACATACATGCACACACAGACAGATTAGTGTGCATTGAAGTATACAATGAAAAGAGATGAGAAAGTAAATTCCTCTATATCTTTTTTTTTTTTTTCCAGTGAGTGCACATATATATATATATATATATATATCTTGAGTGAATCCTGTGTCACCTCAGTTGTAAAAAGTTCAAAGCAATCAAAAGCACCTTGGGCTGCCTGGCTGAGCATTGAGCTGTGTCCATGTCTACTTTTGCACGATAGCTCTTTATGGTGGAAATCCAACCACAGTAAAAGCTTAATACTAGCACAAATGCAGTAAGATATTACTTAGCAGAGTCAATAGATAATGGGTTAATAAAAGGCATTGCGTGTGGGTATATGAGTTCGTAGTCATTATGTATAAAGCACACTTGTGCGTGTGCGTGTGCGTGTGAGTGCGCATGTGTGTGTGTGTCTGAGAGAGAGAGAGAGAAAGAGAGTCATAAACTGGACAGCTGCAGATACAGCAAATGGTCAGTGTTTTATAAACATGATTTAAAATGGTAAGTTCCTGGTAGAATATAAGGAAAACACAGCAAAAAACTGGAACTAAGAGCATATAACAAATTACAAATTTAATAGCATCACACTGGAATTCGCAAACTTTCATATCCTGTTTTCAAATCAGTTCATTTGTCCTTGAGAATACCACTTCATTACTACAAAGGAAATTTGTTCCAACTGAAAAGAAGGAAGTCAAACACAATGTAAGCACAAGATTCCGTGTGTGCACTGCTAATATCACAAATTCATTTAGTGGTTGTCCTACATGCTATGAACAAAAAATTCTAGTTTTACAAATTCATTCAGTGGCTCTCCTACATGCTAAAAACAATTGAAAATGCATTTGACATATCTACCATCAGTTATAAACACAAAAGATGTGCCAGACAATGCATTTTATACCCTACCGTTCAAGATCCTAAAATGTGATGATTAGATCACAAGGAGACCATTCTGACAACCAACAATGATTTTCCGACAATTTATCTTCTCAATCAAATGAAAAATGGGATTTCGCTCACCATCTAGATTAAACTAGCGAGCAGTCACTGCAACTTTATTTCCTCATTGTACAATAAAAACCCAGATTCGTAAATAAGAGACTGAAACAATGAGCCAACGACCTGAATATAGTGTTTATTTATGGATTATGTAAAGGATTTATTTGTATTTTTTGATGAGTATATATAAAGGATTTCTTGTCTCCCCAGATCTAAGCATTATAGATAGAAGGAATGAGAAGGAGGTTGTTGTCCCCCGCCCTAAACTGAACAAATTCCAAATTGCTATCTACAATAAGAAAATTTTAGATTTTGGAATCCAATAGTTATCGAGTGGATTCATTCTGCCCTTTACTTACAGGTAGGACAAGATTGACCCTCCATCAACCATCACTGATAAATTAAATCAAAATGTGTGGAATTTTTATCTCAAAATGAGAAGTACACCACATATTAGAGACAAAATCCAAACCGCGTATTATGATACTATAACAAGCAACCATTTATGCGAAAATCATGGACTAATGGGACAGGAAGAATTGAATCCTAAAACGAAAAATTGTTTATATTGTTCAAATCAATAGATGGATTTTTAAGCGTTATGAAATATGTGGATTTGAAATGATTTTTAAGTGTAAAATATACATAAAATTTGTGTTTTTTGTTGGAGCAAAATCCTCAACATTTTAAAATCCATCATCCTTTACTAAAATTTATATCAAGTGAATCTCTTGAATTTGATCCTCAAATCCAAATGCAAATCTAACAAATACAACTGATTACTAATAGTTCAGGTGAGTTTATCATTCTCTTTATTAAATCTAAAGTATAATTAGTCAAATCTAACAAATTATAATATTGAATAATTGAACGAAGACCAAGAACTATATAACCTTTAAAAAAAAAAAGACAAAGTACCAAAATACTGAATTGCAACAAAGAGATTTGAAAATTACAAGAAGAAAACTGAAAAGTCGAAAAGGTTGAAGATTCATTACCTGCTGCTAACGCGTTGACAGTTTGTAGAAAAACCTAACCTCTGAATCGTCTTGTAGAGAGAGAGAGAGAGAGAGAGAGAGAGTGAAATGAAAGCGATACTGGATCTTAGTCGCACCGCAAAAGCCAATCAGAGAGAGAGAGAGAGAGAGAGAGAGAGGAGGCCTGCCGATTAAAACGCCACGCAGGAAGGCCTTTTATATACTAGTCGACAACAATTTTACAATATTTTTACAACAAATCACAAGTGGTTAGTTGTTATTGATTCAAATTTGAAACTAACACTAAGATTACTTTTTTGCCTCAACAATAACAACCAATAACAACCTGCTACTTAAAATTTGTTATAAAAATATTATAGATATATCATTTCTCATTTATTAATGGATTGTGATAAAATGTTTTTTTTTTTTTTTTTTTAATTTTAAGAGAAATTAGAGAATTCATTGTTTGCTTATTTTAAGAAAATTTTAATATCACTTTTATTAGAAATATAAACATGTGTAAAATAAGCTAATTCATTTTTTTTTTCCCTATAGGAAAATTTTAAAAATAGTTTCTAAAAATAGTTATGTGGGGGTAAAAGCCCAAACTTGTATACTGGGCCTTGTGCCCTGTTCGTGAATACGTTTAAGGAAGAATAAATAATCAGAAGAAGCCCCGGAATAGAGAACCATGCAAGGAGAGGATGAAGGAATATAGTCCGAGGAGGTTGTCCTTCTCGGACGAGATGAATGTCGGTCAAGCAAGTGTTGGGATGATTTAAAGTGATCCTCCAGGAAGTTTCAACGAGAAGAACGAACTTCAAGCACGCACAAAAGTGATAATAATACGGAAATATTTTAAAGAAAAGCTGCTACCATCACATTAAATGCATTGCAGCAACTTTTCTGGCCGCATTTATGGAGAGAAGACCCCTGAACAGTGTAGTTTTCAACTACCGCCATTCACAGATAACAAAAAAAATGCTTGATGGGATATGTACTCAAGTGAAGATTTAGATGGGTAACAAGTGTATGATCAGGATGGTCTAAAAGGACCTATATAATGTAAAAGATCTCCCATGAGTAGGGGATCAGAAAAAAATAGAAGGAGAAAGGGAAGAAAGAATTATTGTAGCACTAAGATCTGTATCAACTTTCATAACTATTGTATTGATCCATATTCTATTTCTTCGGCCAACCATTTCATCAAACTTTACGTGTAGTTCACTCTTGTTTGTAGTTGAAATATTTACTAGCCGTTAGTTTAAATCATTAACACCTAGCTCTTTAGCCAATTCTCTACAAATTTATTGTATTGGGCTCGCCGAACCATCGTCTAAACAAATTTTGGGCCTAGGCTAAAAATTTGTGACCCTACAATTGGCGCCGTCTATGGGAAGGGCTTGAGTGATAGTGAGTATGACGGCTAACTATGGCAGAACCAGATCCACAACAAGCGGAGTCGAGAGGCTCTAAACGTGGTGACCCCTTCCTTAACCTTGAGCGGAGAGGTGACTACGAAAGAAGTGTCCACACCACACACACTGACTAGAGTCAATCTCGAAGGGGGGACCATATCTCCCATGCAAATAACAACAAGAGCATGCAGTTAGAGATTGAACAGTTAAAAAGAGATTTACGCCATGCAAAGAGGAGAAAGGCCTGTAAGGATTCGAACCTTTCCTCTGATGACGAAAGAGACGCTGATTACAGGCGAAGGTCTCGAACCCTACCCAGCGAATCCTTCACTTATGAAGAGGAGCATCATCGTTAACGGCGGGTGTGGAGCCCATCACATTGAGGCGTAGGAAATGACGCTATGAGTAGGGCTCTGAAACAAATCTCCAGATCGCCTTTCACACATAACATCGAAGATGCAATACTCCCTCGACGCTTCCACTAGCCGATGTTCACCATCTATAATGGTCAAACAGGAGCACGTGAATCACTTCAACCAGAGGATGGCTATCCATTCTAGGGATGAAGCCTTGATGTGCAAAGTCTTCCTATCTAGTCTAGGATCGGTCGCTATGAGATAGTTCGACAGCTTGAAAGCAGACTCTATAAGTTCTTTCCAAAAGCTCACTTAGGCATTTGGTTCCCGTTTTGTCACGTGTTACAGGGTTCCTCAGTCATTGACCTCCCTACTGTCCTTAAGCATGCGAGAGGGTAAAATTCTGAAAACATATTCAGATAGATACTAGGAGATGTTCAATGAGATGAATGGTGATTTCGACAAAGTAGCCATCAGCTTCTTTAAGCTTGGCCTCCCAACTGAACATGATTTGAAGAAGTCTCTGACGGGTAAGCCTATTACCAATGTGCGTCAACTGATGGACATGATTAATAAGTATAAAAGAGTCGAGGAAGACCAGCAGTAGGGTAAGAGAAAGGATAAGGTTATCCCTCAAGAAAGGAGGGATTTCAGGTTGGATCGGCACGGCAACAATAGGCCGTGGAGAGATTTGGTCAGACAGCCAGGGTCGGCAAATCTTTAGACAGTCAACGCCGTGTTCCGAGAACCGGTGCATCAAGTCTTGGAGAAGATCAAGAATGAGCACTTCTTTAAAAGACCAAACAAAATGGTGGGAAACCCTGAATGGCGCAACCACAACCTCTATTGCCAATATCACCAGGATCATGGACATACCACGGAGGACTGCAGGAGTCTATAGGACCATCTGGACCAACTCGTTAGTGAGGGCAAATTAAAACAATTCTTGCATCGTGCCCATGGTTAAGGGAGCTAGGCAAACACAGGATCCCAGAGAGATGATTCCTCAATACCCCCCTTGGGCACGATAAATGTTATCTTTGCCGCACCAGGAAGAACTGGGTCTTGCCCATCTAGAATACTATTTGTTGCTTAGCTGCCCTCCGAAGATGTTAACAGAGAGTTGAAGAGGGTTAGAATGGAAATTCAACCAGTATTGGGCTTCTCGGACAAAGACAAAATTGGAACTATCCAACCCCATGATGATGCTTTGGTGATCACCTTCAGGATAGGGGGTATGATGTGAAGAGAGTGATGGTGGACCAAGGTAGTGGTGCTGAAATAATGTACCCGGACCTTTATAAGGGGCTAAACTTAACACCCGAGGACCTAACACGTTATAGCTCCCCCTTGGTAAGCTTCAATGGGAAGGTGGTCATCCCAAAAAGCCAAATCAGGCTGCCTGTGCAAACTGGCCCGGAAGTAGTGGAAGTAGATTCTATCGTGATGGATGTATACTCGCCCTACACCGCAATCGTGGCCAGACCTTGGCTTCTACACTAGGGGTTGTTTCTTCCACTCTTCACCGGAAGGTCAAATACCTGTCCGAAGGACAGGCTAAGGAGATCTTGGGAGACCAATTAGTGGCCAGACAATGTTTGGTGGCTGCCATCCGGCATAAACCTGAAGCCGAGTCCTCGGCCCATAATGAAAAGGACTTATAGCAGTTAAAATCCTCGGTGCTGAATACCGAGGACTTAGTCGAGGGAGCAGAATGTGAAGGATTAAGAAAGGTCGTTATTGGTGATGATTCGGAAAGGTTTTTTCAAGTCGGATCCTTGCTGCCTCCTCAAGAGAAGGAAGAGCTGATAGAATTCCTCAGAACAAACATTGACGTATTTGCATAGGACTCTATCGAGGCCCTGGGAGTGAATCTAGAGTTCATTTGCTATCACCTAAACGTTAACCCGACCATCATTCCTAAAAAGCAACCGCTCTGACGCCTATCCAAGGAACACGCAGACGCTGTCAGGGAAGAAATGACAAAACTCAAACAAGCCGGAGCAATTAAGGAAGTATTCTATCCTAAATGGTTTGCTAACACTGTGGTGGTGAAGAAGAAGAGCGAAAAGTGGGGAGTGTGTGTGGACTTCACAGATCTGAATAAGGCCTGTCCAAAAGATCCATTCCCTATGCCCAAGATTGATCAACTGGTTAATGCTACTGTCGGCCACCCTATGATGAGTTTCCTAGATGCTTTTCAACCTTGGATGATCAAGAAAAGATTGCTTTTGTCACCCCCATTGGGAATTACCACTACAAGGTGATGCCATTCGGTCTAAAGAACACAGGAGCTACCTACTAGAGGATGATGACGAGGATGTTTGAGCCTCAGTTGGGTAAGAGCGTGGAAGTTTATATTGATGACATGGTGGTGAAGAGTAAGGTCATATCTGAGCATATTGGGGATCTTAGAGACATTTTTGAAGTCCTCAAAAAACACAAGTTGTGCTTAAACGCTTCCAAGTGCTCATTTGGTGTGGGATCGGGCAAGTTTCTGGGCTACATGGTCACCCATAGGAAAATTGAGGTAAATCCCGACCAGATCAAAGCAATCAACAACTTGCGGCCTCCTCAGAATCCTAAGGAAGTTCAGAAGTTGACTGGAATGACTGTGGCTTTGAATCGTTTCATTTCCAAATCAGCAGATAGGTGCCGACCATTCTTCCAGCTGTTACAAAAGTGGAAGGGGTTTGAATGGACCGAGGAATGTGCCTCGGCCTTCCAGCAACTTAAAGACTACCTCTCTCGGCCTCCCATTATGTCCAATCCCGAAAAGGATGAAGTCCTTTTTGCCTATATCACCGTGGCCCTCCATGCTATGAGTTTGGTGTTGATACAAGTTGATGATGGCGTGCAACGACCAGTTTATTACGTGAACAGGTCACTGCATGAGGCCGAGGTGCAGTATCTACCTTTGCAGAAAGCCATCCTGGCCGTGGTGCACGATACAAGAAAGTTACCCCAGTATTTCCAAGCACATACGATTGTCGTTCTCACACAACTTCCACTTAAACCTATACTCATGAGTGCCGACTACATGGGGAGGATCGCCAAATGGGGCACGATTCTAGGGGCTTTTGATATTAAATATATGCCCCGCACTCCGGTCAAAGGCCAAGTCCTAGCAGACCTGGTGGCCGAATTCACAAAGCCCTCACTAGAAAAAGTAACAGCAGCATCGAACATGGATGGAAAATTGATTGGCTTGATCTCACAGCAAGGTCCTTCATCCTGGGAAGTATACATCGATGACGCAGCAAATCATAAGGGCTCTGGTGTGGGACTAGTGCTTATGTCTCCGAAAAAGGTCACCATTGAAAAATCATTAAGATTGGATTTTGTGGTGACAAATAACGAGGCTAAATATAAGGCTCTACTGACGGGGATGGTTATGTCCAGAAAAATGGGGGGAAAGGTAATAGAAATGTTCTCGAATTCAAGGTTGGTAGTCAGCCAGGTGAGGGGAGAATTCGAAGCGAAGGATGAAAGAATGCAGGAATACTTGAGACAAGTCAAACAACAGCAATCAGAGTTCGAGTCTTTTAGTTTATCACACATCCCCAAAAGTGGTAACGCTTACGTTGACTCTCTACCCATTCGGCAACCTCCTCTGCTCAAGGCCTTCCTCGGGTTATCATTGTAGAATATTTGTGCGGACGTAAAGAGTCACGATGAGGAGCAGTCTAGGTTCACCAAGTAAAAGTCGGGCCTAGTTGGATGGACCCGGTGGTGTTATTCTTGCAAAAGGACACTCTGCCTGAAGAAAGGTTTGAAGCTGACAAGATACGAAGGAAGGCTGCACGGTTTTGGTTGTCTGAGGATCAAAAACTATACAAACGTTCCTTCTCAGGACCATATCTATTATGTGTGCATCCTGAAGCAACTGAGGTGCTCCTCGAGGAGCTACATGAGGGAATTTGAGGAAGCCATATAGGGGGAAGATCCCTGGCACATAGAGCTATCACCCAAGGCTATTAGTGGCTTAATATGTAGAGAAAATCCCAAGAGTATGTGAAAAAATGTGATCAGTGCCAACGATTCGCCCCAAATATACATCAACCAGGAGGAGTCCTCAATCCACTGTCCAGCCCATGGCCCTTTGCCCAATAGGGCTTGGACATTGTGGGCCATTTTCTCACTGCAGTAGGAAACAAGAGATATCTGCTGGTCGGCACGGACTACTTCACCAAATGGGTCGAAGCCGAAATATCAGAGATGTAGATGCCAAGAGATTCATGTGGAAAAACATAGTTACTCGGTTTGGAGTCCCTCATACCCTCATCTCGGGCAACGGCCTCCAGTTTGATAGCAAAGCATTTAGTCGATATTGTTGTGAGCTGGGAATCACAAACAGATATTCTACTCTTACCTACCCCCAGGGGAATGGACAAATAGAGGCTATTAACAAGGTCATCGTGAACGGACTAAAAAAGCGACTAGACGACGTAAAGGGAAAATGGGTGGAAGAATTGCCACATGTCCTTTGGACGTATTGAACCACTCCTCGCAGGTCTACTGGGGAAACTCCATTCTTAATGACCTATGGTGCTGAGGCTGTCATTCCTTTAGAAACTGGTCTCCCAACTTTAAGAACTAGCTCATTCAATCCAAGTGTAAACAATTATTTGCTGGAGAAAAGCTTAGACTTGATTGAAGAAAAGAAGGATAATGCAATGGTCCAATTGGCATATTATCAACATAAGCTCAAACAGGGCTATGATGCCAACGTGAAGCTAAGACCACTGTCTCTTGGTGATTTAGTACTGAGAAAAGTTTTGGGCGCTACTGCAAAGAACCCAGCATAGGGAAAATTAGGACCTAATTGGGAAGAGTCATACCGCATTACCGCAGGGGCTGGCATTGGGGCCTATTTTCTAGAAGACCTGGATGAACATGTGATATCACGACCGTGGAATGCAAATAACCAGAAAAGGTATTATTATTAATCAATATATGTACATTTTGTATATAAAGCCTTTATACTTTGCCACGACATTTTTCTTAAGTGTTTAAACTTAAACTCAATCATGCCTGTAGTCGTCGGATCAGATGATGTGAGTTAGTTAACACTCCACAACATGTTTCCTAAGTGTTTAAACTTAAACTCAATCATGCCTGTAGTCCTCGGACTAGATGATGTGAGTTAGTTAACACTCCACGACATTTTTCCTAAGTGTTTAAACTTAAACTTAATCATGCATGTAGTCCTCGGACCAGATGATGTGAGTTAATTAACACTCCACGATATTTTTCCTAAGTGTTTAAACTTAAACTCAATCATGTATGTAGTCCTCAGACCAGATGATGTGAGTTAGTTAACACCCCACGACATCTTTCTTAAGTGTTTAAACTTAAACTCAATCATGCCTTTAGTCCTCGGACCATATAATATGAGTTAGCTAAAGTACTTAATTATTTACTCGAGTGTTAGAAAGCATAAAAGGTACCTCTATCTTTTACTGTTTACTAAGCCCATTAATGATTATTATATACAACCTAATTTTTACCAGTATTCAATTAAGTTATCTGCGTCATTAGCAAGGTATTATTGTTGATTCTGCTCAAGTTAAAGTGGTAACATATTTGCAATAACAATAAACCTTATGGTGTGTACAACAAAAAGATATAGAAAACAAAAGAAAGATACGTTCATTGATTGGAAAGAGAGCATTTTACAATCACTTAAAAAAAAAAAAGCAATAAGAAAAGAACCTAACATCTAAGGCTTCGCTTGGGAGCCAAGAGGGTCAACAACAACGTCCTGATTTTCCTTTTTGTCATGACCCTTGCCCTTGTCCTGAGGAGCCTCGACTCCCTGTCCTTGGCCATCAGCTTGGGTTGACTCCTTAGAAACTTCTAGGGGAGCAGGAGGGGCTTGGTCTACCAATGCATTGGAGCCTGATCAAAATGAAAGGAGCCAGGACCTGGGAGCTCACGAATATCAGGGTCGTAATAGATGCTCTCAGGTCGCCTCAAGTCAAAATCTGCAGGAACTCATGTAGCATCAAGGGCTTTACCCCAAGATACATCACAGTATTCCCTACACACCACAGAGAGTTCCTCTGTAAGTCTGACTTAAGTCACCTCTACCCCAAGCTTATATGCTGCCTGCTTCTCAGCCTCGGTTGCCTCCTTGGCCAATTGGACATCTTGCTTGACCCTTTGAAGCTCGGCGTGAAGGTCCTTCACAAACTGCCTTTCGGTAGCAAGGTTGATTTCAGTTAAATACAGTTACTTGCGTTGATCTTCGGCCTGCCTCTCTACAGTCTTGTGGCCCACATCAGCACCGTCCCTCTGTCGAATAGCATCTTTCAACTCCTTAGAAAGCTTAGCCTGTTCCTCTTTGAGACTGCCCAAGGCTTTCTCTGCCTCAAACCGATTATGGGCCTCCGTTTTGGCCTCATTGCGGGTATCCCTATTCCACTCTTCGGCCACGTAAACTTGTTGGGTAATCTACAAAACAGAATGAAGAATTAGTATAAAACAAAGAAGAAAAATGAGTAAAAATGATCAACGCTTTACTTGGAGGAGCGGAACAAATCACTTACCATGGCCAGGTCCCTTTTAAGGGATAGGAAGAGTTCTTGTTGATTGAAGCGCCTGTAAACCTCCATATCTCTTGGTAGGAGAAGTGGTTGCTCCAAAGCCTCAGCAATAAGACCTGCCTTTCTCCCTTGATAATTCCTGACTAAAGTTTCCCAAGGGAGGGGAGCACCGTCTAGCTCCAATTTAGGGGAACAGGTGCGTGGTGGTCGGCGCACTTTAGCTGCGAGAAGTTCATCTCGGCTCTCCACAAAAGAGGACCTTCTGCCTCACTGGTCTTTGACTACTTTCTGTTACTTGTTCCCCTTCGAAGGTCCAACCTCACCTTCTTCAAGAGCTTTATGTGTCCTCTTCTTCCTCAGCTCAGGAATTGGCTTCAACCCAGGGTCAACAGGAGGCTAAGGAGGAGGAGGAGGAAGATTTGCTGAAGGTGTTAACCTTTTGGCTTCTATAGGGGTGGGTGCAGTGCTCCTCCCATTCAGGAGTTCCCTTAAACTCTTGCTGTTCGCTTTTGGGGCCATCTCTTCTGCCTCTTTGTTTGAGGAGTCATCCAAACAAGTAATTACAGGTGTAGGGGCCTGAACACTTGAATGTCTATCCTATTCTTCCTCAGCCTTCGATATGACAATTGCTCCTACCCCCTGTATTTCCTCTTCTTCAAATTGGAATTTGTTAATTTCTTCTTTGAGCGAGGAACTGGAAGAGGCAACACCTTCTTCGGCTGCTGCTACTCTGAAGGGAACTTGTTGAATAAGAGGGACGACCAAAGGAGCACTCGTTGGGATTGGAAATGGAACAGGTGGAAGATCGTCCGGTGCCAAGAAATTGGGCTGAGACACGTTAATCCGATGTATCCGCGGATCACCTGATCTTATGGCGTTGTCGGCGTCCAGGAATGCGTCCGAGATGGGCTTAAAATCCAATATTAAGTGTACAGCCCGTAATTGCCTGTCCATGCTAACAAAGATCTCGGATCTCAACAGGTAATTGAGGGCCTGAACATTGGTCAAGCTCAGCCTGGGGGCTACGTGCCTTCTATCTGCAAACACAGCCGAGGGAAAAGACGGTTAAACAATTAAAAGCCATAATCTTAAAAGACTGAAAAGAATGGAAACAAGACAAGGTTGAGGGATCAAGCTCAAGTCTATCGCTAGGGAGTCTAATTCTAAAGTATCCCACCTGGCTTTCCCACTCGGACGGGACAGTGAACGCCATCGTGCCACGTTCTTGAAGCTATAAGATAATCATCTTTCATGCCCTTATTTGACCTGGGTAGGCATGAAATCATCCTTACCATGTTCGAGCGGGACTTAAGATAGTACCCGATGGTTTTTTGGGAATGACACTCGTACATGTGCACCACATCGTGCCATGTGAGCTGCAGACCCAAGTGCTCGTTGAGAGCATCAATACTATCCAAAACTCTGAATAGGTTGGGTGCGCATTAGTGGGGGCATAACCTATGGTTAAAGAGGTAATATCTAGTTATTATACCTATTGGGAAGGTCATTCCCCCCTCTATAAAGGCTATCATGGGGATAACAACCTCTCCCTCCTCTCGGTCGGTTCCTATTCGTTCTGTAGGACAGTAGCGTAGATCGACCCCCCGGGGTATATGATATCTTTTCTTAAAAGCGTCTATCTTGGCAGGAGAGTCCACTAAGTGCGCAAACTTACCCATTTTTTACAGACTAAAAGGGAGCTACTAAGATCAACGAGTGAAGAAATGAAAATTCGAAGGCCGAGAAGACTGGCCGAGGAGAAAGGAAGGGTTCAAGTAAATTGAAACTTACACGAACTAAGGTGTGTTACGACCCCTGAAATTTTTAGAGAAAACTCATAAAGATTACTGGAAAAACGACTAAGGGAGGCCTAGTAACTCAGAATGCTTTGTGTGTTGAAATGCTGAAGATCGCTGGAATGCTTGAGAATTTGCAAAGTAAACAAGAAATGATTTCCCCCCAAGACTTTATATAGAAGGCGAAAAGTGGGTGGGAGTTATCCCGCCCAAACCTTGAGGAAAAATACCAGCCGTCGAATTAATTCGTCACCGTTGGATGCAAAGGGCAAAATGCCGCCTGGAGCAATTAATGGCTCTTTGCGAATTCTGAAACGTCAGTAGCAATAATGAAGCACTTAAAACTATGCTCCCACACGCGCGAACTCAGGTACTTTTACATCTCTAACCCCTATTTCTAAAGCAAATCAAAATCCCATTTTTTCTCCTCGGATGCGAGGGAAAAATTAAAATTTTGAGGAGTTATTGTGGGGGTAAAAGCCTAAACTTGTATACTGGGCCTTGGGCTTTGTTTGTGGATACGTCCGAGGAAGAATAAATAATCAAGAGAAGCCCCGGAATAGAGGACCATGCAAGGAGAGGATGGAGGAATATAGTTCAAGGAGGTTGTCCTTCTCGGACGAGATGAATGTTGGTCAAGCAAGTGTTGGGATGATTTAAGGTGACCCTTCAGGAAGTTTCAACGAGAAGGACGAACTTCAAGCACGCACAAAGGTGATAATAATACAGAAATATCTCAAAGAAAAACTGCTACCACCGCATTAAATGCATTGTAGCAACTTTTCTGGCCGCATTTATGGGGAGAAGACCCTTGAACAGTGTAGTTTTTAGCTACCGCCACTCACAGATAACAAAAAAAGATGCTTGATTGGACATGTACTCAAATGAGGGTTTAGATGGGTAACAAGTGTATGATCAGGATGGTTTGAAAGGACCTATATAATGTAAAAGATCTCCCATGAGTAGGGGATCAAAACAAATAGAAGGAGAAAGGGAAGAAAGAATTATTGTAGCACTAAGATCTGTATCAACTTTCATAACTATTGTATTGATCCATATTCTACCTCCTTGGCCAACCATTTCATCAAGCTTTACGTGTAGTTCACTCTTGTTTATAGTTGAAATATTTACTAGCCGTTAGCGTAAATCATTAACACCTATCTCTTTAGTCCACTCTTTACAAATTTATTGTATTGAGCTCATCGAACCATCGTCCAAACAAATTTTGGGCCTGGGCTAAAAATTTGTGAGCCTACAAGTTAATTATTATTTTTAAGTAGTTTTTTAAAATGTTGAGTCCATTTAATAACAATAAGTAATCATCACATCTGCAAATCTATAACATAGGATAGTTGTGGAAAATTGTGTGATATTAAAATTTCCAAAGAGGTTCAAAGGTGACTTTTAAATTGTCATCAATTTTCTTCGTCATGGAGATATGCTCCATTTTACTTATGGTCATTTGGTAAAAGACATTTTGTCCTATTTTAATTCTTTTCAACGTTCATCCTTCTCTCATGTTATAGGTATGGGAATGTTTTAACTAATGATCCAAAATTGGTGGGGCCCACGAAAGAGCAGTTGTTTGGATTCCGTGACTCATATTCCGTGACTCAGTTTTCATGATTCTGTGACTCAAAAAAATGAGTGATAGTGAGGGAAAGTGAAAACTTATTTAAGTTGTTTTCAAAACTCATATTCCATTACTCAGTGGTAAGTTTGTAATATTGTTGAGATTGTGGGCCCCAAAAGCCAGGCATTGTCACATCCCACCGATCAATCTTTTTTTTTTTTTTTTTTTTCCTCTATTCTACTTTATATGTTCTTCTTCAGAGCAAAAAGCTCATACTCACTGACCACTCACATGCCGACCACTCACACGCCGACCCACGTTGACCCAATCCAAGAGATCATCAATGTCAATCTTTGATCACACGCCGAAAAGCTCCACCGCGCGCTTGTTCTCCTCATCGTTGCTATCATACTCGTTCTTCGATCTGGCCGAAGCGTTGAAATCAGCATCCACAGCAACGGCAGATCTCCGTTGGAAAAGATTTAATTTGGAAGCTCGTTCTTTGATCTAGAAGCTCTGTTGTCGGCGTCAGGAATAGCTCCATTGGAAGCTCTTTTACTTTTTATTTTTTTATTTTTCGTGGTGTATCATAAATAAGAATGAATGGAGTTTTGAATTTGGGGTGATGAGCTGCTTTAGGTGGTGTTAAATTGTTGAGAGTTTTTGTTGTTTGTACTTCTTTGGTTAAACTGTGAATGGAGTTTTTGTGTTAAACTGTGACTGTGGTGGTGGCAAAATGAAATGCGCAGTGAAGAAAATGGTGGGAGATGAGGGTTTGGTGGGTAGGCTAACAGCAGTCTCTGACCATTGCTTAGGTATGGGTCCCACAAAAAGTAAAAAAATTTGGGTGATGAAAAGTTGAAAATATGTGCCAAATGGGTGGAATTAGGAAATTGAGAGATTTTAAGTAATGAGTGATGAGTGACGAAAATTGAGTGACAAAAATTGAGTGACCATTTTTTTTAACCAAACAAGCCCTTAGGCTTTCTTTTCCTTTATTAGTTTGGATAGAGTTTCAATAACTAGTTGAATAAATTTATGTTAAATTGTTTCTTTAATAATAATAATAATAATAATGATAATAATAACTAATTGCCAACCCGTGCGATGCACGGGATTCTTTAAAAAGAAAAAAACAATATTGCAATTATCATTTGCTACACTAAATCAAAATGTCTCAAGACTCACTAATCAAATAATACAACTAAATGGAGAAGACCCAAGCATAACACAAAATCTTTACTAATTCAAATATTAAACATTGTCAAACCTAGTACACGCTTGTGCCCAATAAAAAATTATAAAGACAAATAAGGGAAAAAGAAATCTTGTATATCATCTCCATAAAAATACATACATGCCAAAAAGATTAATACCACTACCATAGGTCCATTGGCAATGAAGTTATTTTCATAGTTACATATATACTGTGAATAAACAAATAAACATAAACAAATTGCAATAATGATTGTAATCATATTTTCATAATAAATAAATAGAATATAGTTACCAATGTCAAATTCTTTTGCTATGACTCAAAAAGAGTAGAGAAAGAACATAATACAACAAATCTGCATTATATAGAAGAGTACATCATATATTTATTCAACATAAACCATTGAGTTTTATAAATCTTCTTTGCTTGCTCACATTCCCAACCACATCTCTTGTGCTAAGATACCATAGATATTGCTTTTTCAAAATCACAAATAGACTTTTCCAATAAAGCCTTCTCCATCTCAAACCCTTTTGCTTTGCCTTGAAACAGTGTAGTGCAGAAAGTTTGAAACAGTGCAGTGCAGAAAGTTTGAAATAGTGCAGTTTGATTACAAACATTACCATCATTACTTTCAGCCATGGAAATATCCAAAATAAACATATTCCCATTAAAAAAAAAAAAAAATTATCACCACAGACATACACAAATTAATACAATAAGCAGTACACTACCACCCTATTACACTGTACACATATATCCAGCAACTTCTTCATCACAAATGCAAAACAAAAAGAAGAAAAAATCCATTGCACCATATTGAAAGACCATTATTAAGAAAAAGAATCCAAATTTGTGAATAGAACACTACAATATACTATGATATTAAAACTCCAAGCATAAAAGTAGATTTAAAATTTGAGAATGCTCTTTAATAGTGACAATCCACATGTACAATAAGAGCCATTAATGAATTTTGAATGTTTCCTAAATCCTATATTAGACCTTGTTAGAATAGTGCAGCCAAAAAAAAAATTTGTACAATATTATCAACTATTACCAAAACTATCTAAGTGTTGTTTTCTACAATATAAACCTATCCCACTATCAATATCAATCCCAATATCTAACATATCAATCATAAAAATTTCAAATCCATACCAATCCCAATATCTAACATATGAATCATAAAAGAATTTCAAATGTTGTTTTCTATAATATAAACCTATCCCACCATCAATACCAATCCCAATATCTAACATATCAATCATAAAAAATTCAAACCCATACCAATCCCAATATCTAACATATGAATCATAAAAGAATTTCAAATACACAATCTCAAAGAATTAGAAATTAAAATTACCAATCCCAATATCTAACATATGAATCATAAAAGAATTTCAAATACACAATCTCATTAAATTAGAAATTAAAATTCCTTATGAATTTCAAATTTAAATCCCTAAACTATACACTAAAATCAATTTTTGAAGCGGTAGCCACATGAACCCAAATAAAAATTCACAAACAATGTAATGAATAACTAACCTCAACGTACTCCACACCAATTTCACTAAGATTATCAGGAAGCAAGCTGATAACTCCACCTCACTCAGTTTCCACTAAACAAAGAAGAATCAAAACATTCAAAACTAATCTGATCAGTGACCACAATACCAAAACTTGAATCATATTTCCAAATTTAAAAAAGTGGAAAGAATCTAAACTAAAAGCTATAAAACGAAATTGGTATATATATATATATATATTCTGCCTAGATCTATGGTTTCTCAGTGACAGATAATCAATGTATCTTTATAAAGCTATATAATCAATATTGCTATAGGCAAACAACAAATTTATTGGTAGACATATAATCAACATAATTTTTACCAACAAATTCAAAGTAAAATCTTCCAAGGCAGCATTGATATTTTCCCCACATTTTATATTCAACATGTTCTACACATTCTTTGAGAAATTTAAACAAACACAAAGACAGCAATACCAATGAACCAAAAATTTAATTCAAACCCATAGCTCAGTTTCCACACAAAAACAATTCAAATTGACCATAGCTCAGTTTCAAAGTGTGTGCACAAACTCAATTACAAATACAAAGAGAAGCATCGCTAAAACTACAATTCAATCAACTCTAGAATACAAAATAGGCTGGGGTTAAAAATAAACCATAAAGCTGTATGCTAAAACTGATATAACTAAACTAAAATTCAAAAAAAGCTAAGAAATCCACACTAAAATTAGATGTACATAAATTATAACAGAGGCAAACGAATACCATACCTTTAACCCTGATTCGAATAGAGGAAAAGAATGAAGAGAAAGGCAATAGGAATAAACCTAGAAATTGAACGGCCGTGAAAAAAAAAAAAAAAACACTAATAAGAATCAACTATTTATAAGATAATAGTTATAGAGTCCTAATAGTTATAGAGTTCGGATTCATGAAAAAAAAAAATATATATATATATATATTATAGGTTTATAAGATAATACCTTTGGGCCGGTTTCGACGGGCAAGGTTGGGTGTATTTCCAACTGACATAGTTGATGGGCCATGGGCTAGATGAGAGATGAGACCCATCGCAAATGAGGGGCCGTTTCTGGGTTGTAGAGGTTGAATGTGGGTTAAAGGTATTCGGTGGCAAATCGGTGGCTTAAGGAAGGAGATCGATGTTTGATTTGCTGTTGGTTGTTCGATGTTTGTGGGTTTGTCGGTATGGAGGATCGGTGGTAGAGGATTGAGGAAGAAGATTTGCTGTTGGTTGTTTTTTTTGGTTTGGGTATGGTTTAGGTATGGAGGATCGGTGGTACAGGATTGAGGAAGAAGATGGGGATTGGAGACAAAGGGAAAGGCAGAGGCAAAGTAAGATGGTGTCGAGTTTATGACGTTTATTTTATGTTTGTGGGTATGGAGGATCGGTGGTAGAGGATTGAGGAAGAAGATGGGGATGGGAGACAAAGGGAAAGGCAGAGGCAGAGGAAGATGGTGTCAGGTTTATGACATTTAATTTTTTGGTTGGTTTTATTTTATTTTATTTATTTTTTTTTTTTTATGTTGTGCTGACATGGAAAATTTTGGGGGCTTCAAAAGCTTTGGTTATATATATATATATATAGATAATAATAACAAATTACATCTATATTCATATCCATGATTCTCTTTATTTGATGGTTCACATTAAATATTATAAATCAAAATGTATTTGGGACCACATTATTAAAATTTTAATATGATTTTACACTCAGTATACTGTCAAATCCAATGAATAAAATTTTATAAAAGTAAATTAAGAATATGAAGGAAATGATATCAAAAGTCAATATTATTTTAGTAAGGGTCAAAATTTCATTAAGGATTACTAATTCATCATTATTTGAATCTCTCATTGTCATTTTGTCTTCTTTCATCTTTTTTTTGGGTGTGTTTTTCCTTTAATGTGGGAATATCCTTGACCAGAGTTATTTTTAGGAAAAATAATTTTAAAGGTCCAAAAGGGGTGAACAAAGGAAAAGTGTATAAGTTAGTAGAATTGATGATCTCTCTTCATCCCATTTTTCATTGTTCATTTATGGCCAAACATGTTGCGTCATGTATTAAAAATCAAATCAACTTAAAATTTTGAGAATCTATCATAGAACTGAAGGCTGGTTAATATCATCTGACAACATGGAAATTAGCTTAAGGCTCAAATGAAGAAAATATGGACCTAGGGCCTCTAGAATAGTACATGGATGTGGCTAACGGGCTAAGTTCTCCAAAAGAAATGAAGAAAATATGGACCTAGGGCCTCTAGAATAGCACATGGATATGGCTAACGGGCTAAGTTCTCTAAAAGAAATAAAGATAGGGCTAAACCCCAAAGAAAGAACAAGATGGACCTTTAGCTTACTCATTAGTTAGCACTCACAAATATTGAGAGATAGAGGACATTACCTCTTTCAATGTTTTAAGAACGAACTTCCCGTTGCCTTCCACTTCAGATCAAACTCAGAATCCAACTTCAATACAGAAAATTGATTCCATGCAATCATCGAGAGACATCCACAAAATATGAGAAAGAAATTGAAATGCTTAATAATGATAGTATTTCAAAAATATATATGGAATTAAACCAAATTACAGAAATTTCGCCCCAGACAACTGCTATGAGCTAAAACAAGAAAAAACAAGCATCGTGCGGCCCAAAATTTCCCAGAATGAACCAACTGCCTATATGAAATTATTACAACACATTATTCTTGTGAGTTCGAATATATATATATAATTTGGAACTGGGAAATAATCCCAGCTGACCAGCTCCCAGACCAAACTCAACATGTATAAGGTAGCACTTTTACATTCTTGCCTTGGCAACCACAAGAGATCCATCAACCGTGTCCACTGCACCTGGCCTAGTCCATGTTTCTTTGAATTGCTCCTCAGTCACACCTGGAAAAAGATGAAAAATGAAAAGAAACATTAGCAATGTGCTTTCATATTTTACTCAGGTATATTTACATGGAAGGAATTTAGATACTTGCCTTTGCCCATTGCAGCAGTTGAAGAAATGCCTCCCTGGACAGTCTTGAGGTACTTATCATAGTAGTTTGCACCAGACCATTTTTGATGAGCAAGTGTGTCAACCCCATTGTTCCTCTCCTCCCTCTGGATCCTCTCTATATAAGCCAACATTCCCCTCCTTGCATAATCCCTTGCAAAGGTGTCAGTCACAAGAGCATCGGCATGGAAACCGGCCAGAGTTATAAACTGCCAACAGTAGCCTAACTTGGCAATCATAGGAATGAACTCCATCATTTGTTCATTGGTCATTCCCGATGCATCCCAATTGAAAGAAGGTGAAAGATTATAAGCCAACATGATCTCCGGGTGCTTGGATTTCACCCCCTCAGCAAACTTGGTGCATTCTACCAAGTCAGGACTTGCAGTCTCCATCCAAAGAATATCAGCATGTGGAGCAAAAGCCCAGCCACGGACAACAGCTGCCATCACAGACCCTTTGAACCTGTAAAAGCCTTCTCTTGTTCTAGGCAAGTCCCAGTCCCAGAACAGGTTGTTGAGCCCCAATCTCTCAGCAACCTCGCGCGCTTGCTCATTTGAGAGACACTTATCATAACTAGAATAATTCGTCCACTCATGTACTCTCCTTATCTTCTCATTCTCCCCAATGTTCATATTCTTAATGGCATCCACAACACAGTCAGAGAATGTCTTCAACTGTGCCATTGATATCCATTGGTCTTCAAGAGATTGAAGTTCAACTCCTGTTTTACCAGCGGCCATTGCTTCTGCCAAAAGAGTAGCCAAACTTTTCCCCTTAAGGTTTGGATTTGTCACACCCAAAATGAACTGATGATCTCTTGGGTCAATGTTAGTTTGGATCAAATTATTAGCCGCGACTGCATCAGTCCTAGCCACCAAAATTGTCTCAACGCCCATGACATCAAATTGCAACCTTGCAGCCACTAGCCTATTGATGTGTTCACTGGTGGCAACAAGTACTTTTCCAGCCATGTGGCCACATTTTTTGGTCACTGAGGACTGGTCCTCAATGTGAACTCCAGCTGCACCACGTTCCACAAAAAGCTTACAAAGCTTAACAGTTGCTGTGAAGGCACCAAATCCAGTATCCCCATCAGCTATGATTGGTTTCAAGTAATCAATATAAGGGGTTCGAGCTCTCTCTTCTCTGCTCATGCTCATTCTTGCTTCTCTTTGCTTTCTATCATGGTATTGTTGAGCAAAAAATAAATGTTCCACTTTGTTTGGGACAGTGTCATAGGGGTAGTCAGCAAGGTCTGGACCAGGTTCATTGGTGGAGGTGTGGGTGGATGAGCACTGCCAACCAGAGACATATACGGTGTCCAAGTGCTTGGCCATCATGGTCACCTGGACAGGATCAAGTGCACCAAAAGTGCTAGAGGCTGTGCCATTGGCTTGGTGGCTCTTGAGAGTTCTCCATAGCTTTTTCGCCATTTCATTCGAGCCGTAGCTTTGTCTGAGGTTTCCTCGTAGTGACACAACATCTCTAGCCGAATATGGACGCCTGGTTAGCTTGAACCTCTCGGTGTTCCACCATGCTTGCACCTCTGCAATTTCAGCTTCAAACCTTCCTTCTTCCTCCATTATCTGTTTACAAAATTAATGGGACTAATAAGTACCAAACTCATCTCACAATAATATGATTACATTGTAATCTATATAATATATTTTATCTAAGTAAAGAAGTCTATATCTTGATTGTTTTGTATACATAAATTTTTTTGGCAAGGAAACATACTGCACTTTTTAAAAAAACAATCTTATTGCACTTTATTTTCAATTATTATATATGACATACATTATAATAGAGTGAGATATGCATCAAAATACAACAGAATTAGAAAATGGAAAATGTATAATTTTTATTAGAATATGAAAATGAATTTTGATGATTTCATATGAAAGCTAATATTATTTTGCATTTTTGGAGAAGTTAGTGAGCAATTTATCCAAACTTCGTTTCCATTTTATCACATAAGTACTATTAAACAACGTTATAACAATTTATATTTTGATTATCACTAAACTCATATATGAGAATCAAGTATTACAAAAAATTGTCTCTCCAAAACATATGCTAATTTCTATTTTTCCTTTCCATACAATTTAAAAAAATGTGAAAAACTAAGAAAGCTAAATGTGTAGTTGATTTTAGTCAATCAATAAATAACATAAAAGGGGTAGGGGAAAGCAAACATATTCATGGTATAATTGTTTATATATGTCATATTTGTTTTTGTATATGTTAATACTCTTGTTTTCTAAAATATTCATAGAGCAACTATATCTTGTTTGATCTCTCCCAAGTCTTCAGTTTTAGCCAACTCACAACATATAAACCAATGATCATGAAAAAAGAACCTAGCAAGATGAAGTCAAGCACAATTTCTGAATTTTCTAAATTTTAACAAATAGAAGATCAAGATTATAGAGAAATCGAAGAGAGAGACATAAAGAGAGAGGTACCTTTGATAGTAGATTTCAAAAACAAATATGTAGTGATAATTAAAAAAAATACTATGCTTATTGGTTTTAAGAGAGATCAAAAGATAACATATATAAATATAAAAAAAAAAAAATATGTAGGGGAAGGGAAAAAAGGTATACACGATACAGAAATGTTGTAGGAGGAAAGGTTAGGGAATAGGAAGAGACATTAATATTATATGTTTTGGTAATTGAAAAATGCATTTATAACTGGTAAGTTACATAGTGTGTGTGTGTGTGTGTGTGTGTGTGTGTGTGTAAACTCATTAAATCGAACGTGGTAACATAAGTAGAAAGTTTGAATAGAGGACTTTTGGGGTACCATATAGGTTTATGAGAAATTTGAGACTTTTCATATTATTTTTTTCCCAAAACTTTTTATCGGAGAAAGTAATTTCCTTCATAAATGAGGATTTTATGGTTTTTTTCTTTTTCCTTTTTCAATTAGATAGAAGAAATATATAGGTAGGGAATGACTTCTCACCCCCAATTATACCAAAAAGGAAATTGTAAGTAGAAATTAATTATTTTAACTCTTGGCTTTTAGGTTACTCCCAACACCCCCCCCCCCTCCCCCCCCAAAATTTACTTTTTAGTTACTAATATGTGTGTGTGTGTGTGTGTGTGTGTGTGTTAGAAATAATTTAAGAGGAAAATATACCCACTATAGGGTAAAAATAATTGATTGTGTATCTAAAAGAGCTAACAGTGAATATTTAAGTACATATTATCTAAAAATTATTATAATAGTGGAATTTATAGTATGCAGTTAAGAATATTTTTAAGTACAAAAGAAATGCCTAGTTGATTTCCTATTATATTTATCTATTATATTTCTCATGTTATTTCTATCACATTTTTGTATATTTAAGAAGTATGATGGATTGAAGCGCAACATATAATAGCCAAATTGAACTCAGAATAAGATATAAGATATAAGTTAAAGGTATTTCTCTCTCTCTCTCTCTCTCTCTCTCTTGAGAATTAGATAATTTTATTTAGCCTAAGGTAATATGATTTAATTCGTGTTGGATATATATATATATATAATATCTATTGGTTAGCATGATTTGAATTAAGTTGCAAAATTTTCTAAGAATGAGATCACATCGACGTATATGCTTCAATTGAAAGAATTTTTTAATTCTAAAGTAATGGACATTAATATTGCCATAGAAAACATAAAGGAATATTGCATGCATGTCCACAGTTATAAAATGGATGCAATAGTTCAACATTGTAAGCGTCCCAAAGTTATTTCCTTAAAAATTATAAATTGTGAGATTTTTTTTGTGAGAAGATATATGGTAAAAATTAGAGATTAGATCTTTAATATATATATATATATATATATTTTAGTATGTCTGACTTCCTTAATGTAATTTACATCATAATTTGTTGAAAAATCAATGAAAATAACCATATAAAGCTAGGTTTTTTTTTTTAATTTTTAATTTTTTATAATACAAGATAGAATTTTTACTCTAGCCTAATCTAAGTGTATATGTGTGTGAAGATCCCTCTTGGAGACTTAAACCCCGATCCTTACCCCCCACACTCCACAAACATTTATACTTGTAGAGTTACCACCGCACCAAGGGTGCGAGGTGGTCATATAAAGCTAAGTTATAATCCCAAATACAAAGAAAATGATGAACACCATACAGTCCATACCTATCAATCAAAATATTTTGTTTCCTCTTCCAAGTCATCCTAAGATGTTAGAAATTAGCATAGATTTAGCTGAGATTAAAAGAAAATTAGCAAGAATTTATGCCGTATTTAATTTTAAAAATTTTACAAAACCATTCAAAAAATAAAATAAACAAATGCGAGGCAAATGATCATGTACTAAGTCCATAAAACACATTCCAATTCTTCAGACATAAACAATTTCAATGGGTAAAACGCAATTATGTAAAGCAAAATTGTAAACATGAATACAATGAAATCGACTATCAATTGAAAATTGAAAAAAGAAACATGGTATTTACAACCCCAGAAAAAAAAAAATCTAGTACAAACCATAAAAATTGCAGTAGAAAAGCAAAGAAGTTCAAGTGAAGAAAAAGAAAAACTGACCTCAAATGTACTTTCCAATTCTAGTTGTAATTTGGTGACTTTTGATGTGGAGAGAAAGCAACTCAAAATCTTTATATAAAAAATTAAATCAGTGGGTTTTAAATTCAAGGGGAGACAATTGACTATTTTGATGGGGAGAGAGAATGATTGATTGCTGAATTTAAAGCAATTTGGATTCAATGGGAAATTTATTAATAGTATAAATATTAGCTACTCCCTCCGTCCCACTTTTTTTGTCCTGTTTGAAAAGTCAAACTTTTTAAGGGAACATCATTTTTGTTTTGTTTACCTTTTAAAAATGTATAAGTTTCTAAAACTACCCTTAAAAATAACTATAAAAAAATTGAATTAGTAAATTAATAGGGGTATAATATTAATATTAGTAAATTAATGACTTTTATTTTTAGAAACAGGACAATATTTTGGAACATCTCAAAATGGAATAGAGGACAAAAAAAGTGGGACGGGGGGAGTATTTGTTTGAAGAGGAGATGATGAGTTGAGAGAGAAATAATGGGAATCATTTAAGAAAATGAAAGTGTGGTGGTCAACTTTATTATTGGTTGTGTTATAGATGGTCATATTTGGTTAAGGTGTTTGAACAATAGTTTTTAGTGTTTAAACACTAAAATTGCGGACCTAAAAAAACAACGTGTTTGGTAAGCGTGTTTTTTACTGGAGTGTTTGAATTATGTTGCTCATTTTAGGGTGTATAAACATTGAATTTAGAAAACTCCTTTTAATAGTTTTTACTTTAAAAAAAAAAACATTGTTCAATGACACTTTTGTAAATATGTTGAAAACCATGGGGCTCTCTTGATTAGACAAAACCATGTGCTTGTCAGCTTTTTAAAAATAAAACCCACACATACCAAACACACAATTATATTTTTTCATACACTGAAACATGTTATTTGAAACATGGTACCAAACACATTTTTTGTTTTATAAATATTATAAACACGTATTTCCACAACACTTTTTAAACCACAGGTTTCACATCATTTTAAACAACAATACTAAAAATCTCCAACCAAATGAGTCAATGTTTAAATTTCCAACTATCTATGGTGACTCTTTGTTTATTTAGGTGATAATATCTTCTAGAGAATGACTCATTTTTCTAAAATTATTTTGTATAAAATTACCTCATTTTTCTATATTTGATAATAATCTTAAATAAGTTGAAAAACAATCTTCTGACTTCCCCTACTTAGCTTGCTGTGAAATAGAGTTGTTTTCAAAAATAAATAAATAAATTGGTTGTGTCATAGGTAACGGTCAATGTTTAAATTTCCAACAATCTATCACTATATGAAATATTTTCTTACTACTTTGGTTCTTGGGGATAGCATCAAAAATTTAGAGACAGATCCATGCAGGCTAAACTAGAATATGCATTAACCACTGTTGAGAGTAACGAACTAAAGTTTGAATATAAAAGTTACAACTATACAGGCAGCCCAGAGAGAGGGAAATACGATATACAACTCGTTTCGATTACTTTACTGTACAAAATCAAAACCAATTCCCTAAAGATATTCCAGGTGATTTAATCAATTTTTTTTGGTAAGCAGTAAAAACTCAAAAAAAGGTCATATATATATATATATATATAAGTAAATTACATATTTGATTCCTATCCTTTACCGCATATTTCAATTTGGTCTTTAACCTTTCAATTGTATTAATTTAGTCCCTAACCTTTTAGAGTGTCGTGTCAATTTAGTCCATATTGTTATATTTTGGATAAAAATTGATGACATTTCAAATGGCCAAAATAAAATTTATTGTATTGTCACATCAACGAAAGATTATTTTTTAGGCTACTCATTAGACGCGTCATCAATTTTCATCCAAAAAATAACGGTAATGACTAAATTGACACGGTACAGAAATGTTAGAGACCAAATTAACACAATTAAAAAACTATGGATCAAATTGAAATATGGTATATAGGACAAGGACCAAATATGTAGTATATATATAACAGAATTTGATGTTAGATCTTTTGAAAGCCAAATTTGTTCTTTATATAAAGTTAGCAGTGAGTTTTATCATGTATTTAATTAATAGTGAGTTTTATCATAAATAGTGCAATACTGCGATAATTATGCTCCCCTTTCTTACATAAATAATGAGTTTTATCATGTATTTAATTAATAGGATGCACTATTATGAGATGAGAGAATGTCGAGATTGATGTTTTCATGCAAAAATAGCCTACTACTTAGTAGTTAATTGAACGTGAATTATGTATCCGGGTGTGGCTAACACACATAACACATAACATCTAACTGATTTTGTTTTTCCTGTTTCATTTTTCCATTCTTATCATTTTTTTTTTTTTTTTTGATGGAAACGGGGGTTTTATTTATAAGATAAAGTTTTACATAGCAACAACATTGGGCCGTCGAGCACAAAGTCTAGTAGCTCCGAGGCCTGCCAAATCCCTTACATATTGCACATATACAAAACTGGGACATGACCCATAAACAGTCAGCAATTGTTGTTGGAGAGTTCCCCGCTTCGCCAGCGCATCCGCACATCCATTTGCTTCACGATACACGTGAAGCAGCCGAACCTCCCAGTCCCGTCCCATGAGATTCCTGCAGTCACACATTAACGGTAACATATAAGGGGGGTAAGTTACATTATGATCAGTTAACCAATTTAGCACCACACTAGAGTCAAGTTCAAGCTGTATGAACTTGAATCCCATATCCCACGCAATCGCCAATCCTTGTCGGACCGCGGCCAATTCAGCCATATTATTTGATGCAAGGCCCAAGTGAAGGGAAAAGCCCGAGATCCATTCTCCCGATTGGTCTTGCAAAATACCCCCCACCCCAGCTAACCCCAGATTATTAATGGCACTACCATCAGTGTTTAATTTGATATATGGGGCAGGAGGCAACGTCCAATATATAAGTTGAGGCGTTCTAACCTGGGGCCGGCTGTTAGATCCTGCTAGGAAATGAAATTCAGTCGCAGCTTGGACTGAGGAGTGTATAAGACTGTGTTGGGATATCACTTTACTTTGTTAATTTATTTATTCTACGCTGATTTTCTTGTTGGCAACATCCTACTCCATTTTTTTTTTTTTTGAGCCAAACTCCAATTATTATTGATGAGCTATATACTAGCTTTGTTATTTATAGACCCGTATAATACACTATATAATTTATTCCGTATGTATAGTATTGCTATACTATATGATTACTTTTGATATATGTACATGGATTGGTTTAAAATTACACATTGTGTCACTCTAAGTGTACGTTTGGTACACTGAATGGATATTATGACATGAATTGTAATATTTATTACTAGTAATAAAGTGTGTTGTAATGTAATAATTAAACCTATTTATTAATTTGGTTGTGAGTTATAACATTAGAATGAAACTAACATTTATTTTAGGAAATATCTTACTCATACAATTATATCTCCTTAAAAATTGTTATTTTTAAATTTAAGAGAGATATGTGTTATTTTTTATGATTTTTTATTTTTATAATTGTTAGATGTATATGGAAAGTTTCTTTATTTGGAAATATATTAAAATTTGAAATTATTGCTCTTATTAAGGAATAACTAATACAACATTTTAAAGAGGAATATTTATTCCTCATTTTGAAGAATAGTTATTTATAAGGAATGACTATTCCTTGTAATAAAAATATAACCAAACTAAAGAATAACTAAACCATAGGAATAACTATTACATTATAGTGCCTATTACAGTGTACTAAACATGCCCTAAGTAATGTTAGATCATCCAATAACTTCTTAAAAATCTATATATTGAAAACTCATCGTTGAATTACATGTT
This sequence comes from Quercus gilva, assembly GCA_023621385.1. Taxonomy (NCBI): domain Eukaryota; kingdom Viridiplantae; phylum Streptophyta; class Magnoliopsida; order Fagales; family Fagaceae; genus Quercus; species Quercus gilva. Next base: position 38,028,260 of record CM042480.1, read on the forward strand.
CTATATATTCTTAACATGCATGCTAATTTTCATGCCAATAAAATGTTATTTATCATTTGATCTATAAACTTATCTTTTATGCATTATTTTAAACTGCAAAAACTTAAATTTAAAAACTGACTGATAACAAGTATGGAGAATGTACGAAGAAAACGCAATCCAACTATGAATTTATCAAAATCTGTATCCGATTAAAAAATATGAAGTGGTGTAATATTACTTAAAGTTACATCAAATGTAACTCGAACTCATCTGTCTCTATCTCTGTCTCTGTCTCTGTCTCTGTCTCTCTGTCTCTCTCTCTCTGTCTCTCTCTCTCTCTCTCTCTCTCTCTCTCTCTCTCTCTCTCTCTCTCTCTCTCTCTCTCTCTCCACATATATATATATATATATATTACTGGCCTGTCCCTAATCAAGCCCAACCGAGCACCCAAACTGCTTATCTCTCATCATGCTGAGAACAATAGATAATGCCTTGGGGGAATCTACCCACTGAGCATTAACTGGTGTCTGGTGCAAGTTCCAAGGAAGTCGTGTCAGCAGTATGCAATAGGTCCCCTCTAGTCAGGAATATAGCACAAAGGGTCCCACTGGCTTGGGGAAGAACCCTCTTAATCATTACAACCCCACTAAGGAAAGGATATAAATAAGGGAATACAGACCAAGGGAGTCAATACCGTACCGAAGGCTGTACCGGTTTGGTCAATGGTACGATATATTTCGGATACCGGTCAATACCGGTGTACCGTTTCGGGTTTACCGCTATTTTATATATTTAATATATATATATATATATATTCACATACCCACATATAACATACCCATTCTCAGCAAAAAAAATAAAAAATAAAATAATATATTTACTCTGAATCACAAACCCATGAGGCACGCCACAACAAAACAAACATACCCATTCTAAAAAAAAATAAAATACCCATTCTCTGGTCTCTGAGTCATAGATCCACAACAAACAAGGGCCCAAGGCCCCAAAACCCAAAACGAAAAAGCAGAGAGAAGGGAAAGGGAAAGCGAAAAGGGAAAAGGGAAAGAAAAAAAAAAAAAGAATCCTTTGCGATTCCGATTTTCGATTCAGAATAAAGGCAAGTGAGGGGCCGAGAGTGAGAAGCCGAGACCCGAGACAGGGAATGAGAAGCCGAGACAGAGCAGAGTGAGAAGCCGAGACAGAGCAGCTAGAGACTTTGAGACAGAGAAGTCGAGAGATGAGAGACACGGAGCAGCTGAGAGAGAGCGTGAGAGAAAGAAAGAAAGAGGACAGGTATCTCTTGAAAACTTACCCTTGAAAACTTGTCAAAATCACAAAAAATTTGTGGCTTGGATGTGTTTCGGTCCGGTATCTCTTTATCGGCCGGAACGGCCGGATTTTGCCAGTACGGCCGGTACTCGTCCAGTAAGGCCGGTATTTTTTCCGGTACGAAACAGAGGGGGTAGTCGTACCGGTGCACTGGCTGGCACGGTATATACCGGCCGTACCGGCCAGTACGGTACAGTATCGTCTTCCCTAATACAAACATGAACTAGGAGGTTGAAAAAATTAGGGAAAGGGAGACATGAGAGTTGCGAGGATAGACATCCTGGGAGTTAAGAAATTTTTTTTGGATTTTAGGGAAAGGGCTCAACTACATAGTCGTCACCTCAGCTGAGCTAAAATCAAGAGAGTTTAGGGACCAAACAACACTTTAACTCCATTAGTAACCTATAAAACTATTTCTTGCACCTCTCATTGTCAGATAAACCCAACTCAAAATAAAAGTAAATTGGGAGATCTAAGCCCAAAAATCCCAACACCATTGGGCTGAGCCACCGTATGACTAAAATAGCTTCTAATCTTAAGTGGCTTAGTAAGTAATTTGACCTCAGTTCTATCTAGTTCAATAGTGTTAGATGATTTGAACCAAACAAAGGTCCCATCGTCCAAGGGACAAAACCTCAGGTCCTACACTACATCAAGATCTTAAACGCTTGGCCATGACATAGGTGGTGATTGCACAGGTTAGAATTGATACAAGTTAGTTCCAATAGTTATAACTTACTTAACTCTCTATTTGGATTTGATTATAATAGCCCCTAATCTAATGTGGTTGATCTATATGATCTGACCTCAATTCTTCGTAGTTCAATAGTTTTAGATTATGAGACGCAATACTCTTTAAAGCGGAATAGATACAAGATAAAATATGCCATAATTTTTTTTCCTATGAGAATCTTAAGTATGCCAATAGTTTTATATAATAATAAATATATTATTGGATTGATACTGTTCACCAAAGCCATATACTTACACAACAATAAATGTAACGTGTTCAGCCATACTCTTTTCTCATAGGAAAGGGGAGATTTTTACATCCAAAAGACACGCTTGCATACCATACGGGATGTGGCTATATGATAGAAGTTTTTGTCTCAGCACCTAAAGATGAGTAGTTTCAGCAATAGCCCCAACAAGGTTTGTGTGGTACACATGATATTACCCATTACTGTCATGTGGTATAAAATCGATGAGCCCAAAGACCCCATTTTTTTATTCAGCTAAAAAAAAAAAAGAAAAAAAAAAGGACACGCTTGCATTGTGGCAAAATCCTCATTATTTCTCTTTGTTTTTTTTAGGACCGTTGATATCATGTTTTGTCTAGCCTTGATTCATGCGTTAGAACAAAGACAAAAAAAAAAAAAAAAAAAAAAAAAAAAAAAAAAGAAACAGTGCAAAATCATGAATTTCAAAGCCAAAAAGGGTAAAAGTAAATACAATGTGCTTGAACGGTGAATCAAAAAGTCACAACATTTGAAAAATCCATTTTACAGAATATATGACCAAAACCATTACAGGGTATGATAGAAAGTTGAATTTTTGGTCTGACTGTTGGATCGTGTTGGATTTTGGACCGTCTTATAGGACATATTCTTCCCTTAGAAATGATTTATAGGCCAAAATTGGAGTAAAAATGGATGAGATGTCACAAAAATACTAAAACCTTAACAAAATCTTCATTGTATTTTTCAGGAAAACTGGTAGCTTTTTACTCGACTTCGCGTAATAAACTGAACTTATTGGACAAGAATGACTGGGCTGGATCATCTTGAAGAATAAGGTCTTAGCTAATTTTCACCAAAAGGGATCAATGATATCTACTTTGGATTGGAAGATATAAATTTTTCAAGAAAAAACGTCCAGAATTTTTCAGTTTTGCGTCACCCTCCTTTAGAGCGTGATATCTCATTGACCCTAGCTTCAAATTGAACAAGGCCACGACCATTGGAAATTAGACATCTAGAGCTTTCTGTTCATATAAAATTCTTAGAAAATGGAGCTTGGAAAGGCCTCCAAAGAGCCACATGAAGATTGGGCCAGAAATCAAAAAAGAACAAAAAGGGCTGATGACGTGTGTTGGGGGCGTTTGTTATTCGTTGCCCACATGATGTTAGGAGAGTCAAAACTGAGACTCGACTTTAGGCTTGGAACATGGCCCAAAGGCTATCGGTGAAATGTGAAAGGCCCATTTTGCTCAAAGTCTAAGATGTATCCAACAAAACGTATAATAAGGCCCTAAAAATACCTCCTGCAAAGATAAGCTAACACAAAGGATGACCCACCACAACAAGTGCTCAAATAATAGTCTAGCGGTAAGCAAGAGAAAAGTCCAACGGTAGATGTTTGGAAAATCAATAAATGTATTTGCAAAGTAAAAATTATGCATTTCCTCCATAGTTGGTTAATATAGAAGTTGGCCCATTATAATAAGTACACAAGAGGAAAAACGGTCTAGCAGTGAATATGACAGACCTCCAGCGGTAACATCTGATTAATCAATAAATATGTTTACATGATAAAAATTATATAGTTTCTTTATTATTATCAAGTTATCATGAGGGAAAACTTCTATAGTATCCAAAGCATTATGGCTTTCATCATAATAACAATAAATAAGGATTAAAGACTTCATAATTACAAGTAAAAGAGGAAAAAATAGAATGAAATGAAGGGAGAGAGAGATTCCAGCTCAGTGCAGCACATATTGAACTAAGATTTTTGGAATATCTATATTTGGGGCATGAATGGTGTAGTGTAGGCTATTTTTGAGTGAGTGGGTATTTAAGCTTGTGGTAGTGTGATGGGAGTTAATGTTGAGGCTAAGGCTTTTATGGGTAAAGAGTTGTTTGTGACTGATTAGGAAACATTTATGGGTTGTGAATATGCAGAAAAAGAAAGGGAATGTTTGAGGCTAAGTGAGTGTGGGCTAAGGTGAATGATTTATGAGCTTAGGGAGAGTTGAACCACAAGCAAAGTGACGAGAAAATCAGAAATTTCGGAGGGGGTTTGGTGTCCATTTTAAGGTGCTGGGATATTCTGAGAAGATGAAATGTGATGTTTATGGGTAAGAATATATGAGCATTTATGGACTAAAGGCTCGATTCTGAACTAAGGGATTGACTTATGGGCCGAAAATAGCATGATGGGTGAGGAATTTTATGATAAAATTTGTTATCTTCCATGAGTTGATGGTAGTTCCCTTTTATAGTGAAGCTTAAGGAATTGATTAGTAAAAGTCCAAAAACATAGGACTGATCGGGGGCAGGACAACAAACTTAATTATCCTAGGATTTGGCCTAAAATTGGAGATTTGCTTTTGAGGCTGTTTTGCTTCTTTGGGCAATGTCACACATGAGTAAAAATCAACATAATCTTACATTAAATGCTAAGAATTCTGAGATTGTGTTCAGCCAATGGGATTAAGGCAGGTATTAAGGAAGAATCCTAGTGTTGCAACTGAAATTTAAACCATAGGAAGTAGGATTCAACACCCCAAGCTAGGTATCAAAGTTTAAGTCCACTTTAGAAGGTTCCACTAGAGATCCCTTTATACCCTTCAAACCACATATTCCCAAATTTTTCCCTTTAGAATTCATGGGCTTGGTTCATGAACCAATCACATACATTTTTAGTAATAAAATAAACTATTTGGTTGAGAATTTCATGAGCTTAGAGGTCTTGGATATGGCTTCCTTAGTTGTGACCAAAACTTGAAGAAGAATGGTATTTATTAGCCCTTAGGTGTCAGCCTCTGGTACTGTTCACCGTCAGAGTTGGCAGTGAGACAGATGGCTAGCTCCTAATTGGTTTGGGAGCTTGGTTGCTTCTTGAGGTGACCTCTAACGGAAGGCAGAACTAAATAGAGTTATCTAACAGGGTCAGTTTGCACACATGGGCTGTTTTGGATGAGATTTCATGTTGGGCTTGGTCATGAGGGCTAAGTATTTTGGTGAGCCTCTAACCTGGTGGGTCTCTCCACTTGACCCTATCCTTTTGCTTTCTCATTGTGAGCCCTACAAATGAACAAAGCTACCATATATTGCCATGGATTTTTATTCCATATGGGTTTTAGTTGTTAGTAGAAATAAAATGAATCTATGAGCTTTAATAAATATTTATGATAGGTTTTAGGTATTAATTTCCATGGGATTTAAATAACAACTTGTATAGTTTCTCATAATTTTTGTTATGGATTACTTTGTAAATGATATTTTCTTTGGGGCTTTTTAAATAATGACCTCCAATATTTTCTTGAGAATAATACTTACCATGGGGTTTTCAATAGAGGCAATATCCATGGGTTTCTAACAACCACTATAATGGAATAATGTGATATTCTCATGAGTTTTTCTATAGATAATCAAAATATGCTTGTAAGGTGAATAATTATCATGAGTTTTGGAAATAGATATTATGAATGTTGTGATGTAAGATAAATAGTGACCATAAGTTCTTATATAAATTCCATGGGTTTATATTATGGTTGAAATAAAAAAATGTCATAGTTCCAAACTAAATAATCATAAATTTCCATGGGCTTTTATTATATTAGTAACATAAATTTATAATTCTCCATTGGCATGATATATGTTTGCCATAGGTTTTGGAAAAATGGATAGTGTTACGTAACATAAATAGTTACCATGAGTTTATAATATGGTATGAAATAAATAAATATTATGGATTTAAAATAAATCATAACTTTCCATGGGTTTTTATATTAGTAACACAAATTCATAATTCTCCATGGTCTTGATGTATGTTTGCCATAGGTTTTGGAAAAATAAATAGTGTCACATAACATAAATGGTTACCATGAGTTTTATAAGATAGATTTCATAGGCTTGTAATATTGTAGTAATAGGTTTAAGAACTTAAAACATTGTTAATTATTGGACTTTAAGTGAAATATTTATGATATAGGATTTTGTCAAATATTGATAACTTTGAGTTTTTTATAAAATAGTGTCAAGTAGCTAGCTTGGGCTTTTAATATTGCCAATGAGAATTGAGCTTTTGATATATTGCCAATAAGAATTGGGCATTTGAAATATTGTCAAGTATTAGTAACCTTGGGTTTAAAAAAAAAAAAGATGGGATGTGTGCATTGGGCTAGTAGGGCCAGTTTTGGGTTTAGTAAAAATAATGATAATAAAATTAGATAAGATATGAGTTTTTTAGGTTTTTTTGTGATAATTTATATCATGACCCAATTTAGATAATAAGATATGAAATATTTGTGGTTAACATAATAATAGGACAAAAAATATTTGGGAAAGTCCAATAACTTGTTACTGGTGTTTGAAAATAAATAGGTGGTATTTAAATAAAATTAGGTGTAAAAAAAAAATTGGAAAAAAATTGGAAAAAAAAAAACCCTAACAACGTGGAAAAAAGAGGCTAGCATTGGTGTATCAGGATAGACCAATGCTAGCTGCCTCTTTGAAGGGGCAGCTAGCACTAGTGTATCCTAATACACTAATGCTAGCCCCCATTTTCCACATTCCCCTATAAATGCCCCCCATTTAAAATATATATATATATATAGAGAGAGAGAGAGAGAGAGAGAGAGAGAGAGAGTTTATGAAGAAAGAAAAGAAAAAATGATGGAAAAAAGGAGTGAAGTAGAGAGAAAAATCATAAAAAGTGAGGAAATTCTAGAAAAATAGCCTTAGAAAAAAATTAATTCTCTCTCTCTCTCTCTCTCTCTCTCTCTCTCTCCTCTCTCTCTCTCTCTCTCTCTCTCTCTCTCTCTCTCTCTCTCTCTCTCTCTCTCTCTCTCTCTCTATGAAACCCTACACCAAAACAGCCTCATCCTTTTCTTTTTGTAATCTTTGTGGGTAAGGTTTTTTCAGATTGGTTAGTTTCTTAATAACTAAACTCATCTCATCCCTTTTACTATCGTAATCATTATTTTCATATATATATATATATATATATATCTCCTCTTTACTTTGTGTGTGTATCCTTTACTTTAATGTTTATATTGTTGTTGGTTATTATTATTGTGTTGGTATCCCTAGATAGGTATTGGACCATCTCCAAGGCTATGTATGGGAAGTACCTTTAGGGGCTAGAAATCTTATTCCACCTAGGCATCTAAGGATTTTATTATTGCATTTTAGCATCTTCTCATCCCATTTACTTTCAAGAAACCCCCATTCCCTTTTAATATCTTGTCATCCCATTTAATTTCTGGCACATCTCCGGTCCTCCTTTATTTTATTGTACTTATATATTTACTATATCTAGACGCCTAAAAGAGAAAAGATTTTCTACTATCTCTCTTAAATGGTTTTTAAACCTCCATTAGAGCACAATATAGGTATGTCTCATAAGAGTGGTGATGGCTTAGAACTCCAATTTCTTTATGCTGAAGGATCCATAAGGCTTGAAAGATATTAAAATCTATTTAAGGGAGAAATTAAAATAAAAAATAATAATAATAATAAAAACCTTTTAATCAACCTTTCAATATTCCAAGTTTTTTACTTTTATATCATTTAAATTCCAAGTCTTTACTTTTATGCCATTTAAATTTCAAGCTCTTTACATTTATGTCATTTAAAACCTAAAGAAAGAACAAGATGGACCTTAGGGTCCTATAAAGATCGAGAAGGGCTTAAGCTTACTCATTAGCACTCACAAATATTGAGAGATAGTGGACTTTGCCTCTTTCAATGTTTTAAGAACGAACTTCCCGTTGTCTTCCACTTTAGAATCTTAGATCATTCAATACAGAAAATTGATTCCATGCAATCATCGAGAGACACCCACAAAATATGAGAAAGAAATTGAAATGCTTAATAATGATAGTATTTCAAACATATATATATATATATATATATCGAATTAAACCAAATTACAGAAATTTCGCCCCAGACAACTGCAATGAGCTAAAACAAGAAAAAAAAAAGGCATCATGCGGCCCAAAATTGCCCAGAATGAACCAATTGCCTATGAAATTATTACAGCACATTATTCTTATGAGTTCGAATATATATATATATTTATATATATATAAATATAATTGGGAACTGGGAAATGTTCCCAGCTCCCAGACCAAACTCAACATATATAAGGTAGCTCTTTTACATTCTTGCCTTGGCAACCACAAGAGGTCCATCAACCATGTCCACAGCACCTAGCCTAGTCCATGTTTCTTTGAATTGCTCCTCAGTTACACCTGGAAAAAGATAAAAGATAAACAGAAACATAAGCAACGTGCTTTCATATTTTACTCAGGTACATTTACATGGAAGGAATTTAGATACTTGCCTTTGCCCATTGCAGCAGTTGAAGAAATGCCTCCCTGGACAGTCTTGAGGTACTTATCATAGTAGTTTGCACCAGACCATTTTTGATGAGCAAGTGTGTCAACCCTATTGTTCCTCTCCTCCCTCTGGATCCTCTCTACATAAGCCAACATTCCCCTCCTTGCATAATCCCTTGCAAAGGTGTCGGTCACAAGAGCATCGGCATGGAAACCGGCCAGAGTTATAAACTGCCAACAGTAGCCTAACTTGGCAATCATAGGAATGAACTCCATCATTTGTTCATTGGTCATTCCCGATGCATCCCAATTGAAAGAAGGTGAAAGATTATAAGCCAACATGATCTCCGGGTGCTTGGATTTCACCCCCTCAGCAAACTTGGTGCATTCTACCAAGTCAGGACTTGCAGTCTCCATCCAAAGAATATCAGCATGTGGAGCAAAAGCCCAGCCACGGACAACAGCTGCCATCACAGACCCTTTGAACCTGTAAAAGCCTTCTCTGGTTCTAGGCAAGTCCCAGTCCCAGAACAGGTTGTTGAGCCCCAATCTCTCAGCAACCTCGCGCGCTTGCTCATTTGAGAGACACTTATCATAACTAGAAAAATTCGTCCACTCATATAGTCTCCTTCTCTTCTCATTCTCCCCAATGTTCATATTCTTAATGGCATCCACAACACAATCAGAGAATGTCTTCAACTGTGCCATTGATATCCATTGGTCTTCAAGAGCTTGAAGTTCACCTCCTGTTTTACCAGCAGCCGTTGCTTCTGCCAAAAGAGTAGCCAAACTTTTCCCCTTAAGGTTTGGATTTGTCACACCCAAAATGAACTGATGATCTCTTGTGTCAATATTAGTTTGGATCAAATTAGCCGCGACTGCATCAGTCCTAGCCACCAAAATTGTCTCAACCCCCATGACATCAAATTGCAACCTTGCAGCCACTAGCCTATTGATGTGTTCGCTAGTGGCGACAAGTACTTTTCCAGCCATGTGGCCACATTTTTTGGTCACTGAGGACTGGTCCTCAATGTGAACTCCAGCTGCACCACGTTCCACAAAAAGCTTACAAAGCTTAACAGTTGCTGTGGAGCCTCCAAAGCCAGTATCCCCATCAGCTATGATTGGTTTCAAGTAATCAATATAAGGGGTTCGAGCTCTCTCTTCTCTGCTCATGCTCATTCTTGCCTCTCTTTGCTTTCTATCATGGTATTGTTGGGCAAAAAATAAATGTTCCACTTTGTTTGGGACAGTGTCATAGGGGTAGTCAGCAAGGTCTGGACCAGGTTCATTGGTGGAGGTGTGGGTGGATGAGCACTGCCAACCAGAAACGTATACAGTGTCCAAGTGCTTGGCCATCATGGTCACCTGGACAGGATCAAGTGCACCAAAAGTCCTAGAGGCTGTGCCATTGGCTTGGCGGCTCTTGAGAGTTCTCCATAGTTTTTTCGCCAGTTCATTTGAACCGTAGCATTGTCTGAGGTTTCCTCGTAGCGACACAACATCTCTAGCTGAATATGGACGCCTGGTTAGCTTGAACCTCTCCGTGTTCCACCATGCTTGCACCTCTGCAACTTCAGCCTCAAACCTTCCTTCTTCCTCCATTATCTGTTTACAAAATTAATGACTTATAATTCCATAATGATAAAAGTTCTATGCCTTATTGAACACTGTATGATAGGCATTAGAATTTAATTTATGCAAATCCAATAGAAGAAAGGCCAAGTTGTCCCTAGGGAGGTTCGCTAAGACAAAGAGAATCCATACATCTGCCTCTGCTAAGTACGTTTACATAAACTCTCTCCACGTACGATTTCATGCTTGTAAGCAGAAAGAGAATTAATTTTTAATTCCGTAAGAAGAATATTTTATATTTTAAAGGTTTGTAGGGAATTTTGATTATTATATGAAGAAAAAGAACCAAAAAAATATTACATATACTCTGTAAAAACACATAAGAGACTTTTTCTACTGTTGCACCTGTGTATTACTTTTACTGTTATATTTGTACCTCTTACAGTTGGGACCTAAGATTTTATCCAAAAACATGGGTACCCATTTCTCAAACCCAAAAATCAAACTCATAAACACATGATACCGATCATATACACTGACACACAAACACAAACCCACAAACATGTTCATCCACACAATAAACCTAAAAATTTCTTCTCCAAACACAAACAAAACCCAGAAGTAAGAAATGAAAGAGAGGAAAGGGACGGAGAAGAGGGATGGAATCGGTCTTGCATGTCCTTTCCTGCATTCTTGATTGGCACTACTGGGTCATGGTGCAGGACATTGGCATCACTGTTGCTTGATAGAGGTGATCTTACAAGCTGGGTGACGGTGGAGATCGGCGCTGGGTGGATTTCCTTTGGTGGGTTCGTCAAGGGTTTTGGGAGAAACAGGGCTAATTGTGACCGACAAGCATAAGAGTGAAGAAGAAAGTACAGGAAGATGTTTGGACTCGGTGAGAGGAAGAGAATGGAGGGTCGGAGAGGGGTTTGTACCATGTGTCTGGGTATTGGGGAAAAAAAAAAAAAAAAAAGTAGAAAAGGGGATTTATGGGAAGAGAGAGGATACTCGCGGTTATGCTAACCGTGAGCTTAACATGGTGCTTAGGCAGTGGGTCCCACAAACAGTACAAATTTTTGAGTTATGAAAGGTTGAAAACAGTGTGCCAAACATGCCAAGAGTAGGAAGTTGGGGTATTTTAAGTGATGAGTGAAGAGAATTGAGTGACGAGTGACGAGTGAAGACATTTTTAAAACCAAATAGCACTTTAATCTTCAAAGATACTTGGTACAAGATGTTTTGTGTTGCATATGTTTAAATGCAACTAAAGGTAAGAAAATGAAAGTGTTGTTGTCAACTTTATTATTGGTTGTGTTATAGTTGGTCAATGTTTAAATTTTCAACAATCTATTGTGACTTTTTGTTTATTTCGACAATAATGTTTTTTTAGAAATTGAGTTATTTTTTAAAAATTATTTTCTATAAGACTATTTTATTTCTCTATATTTGATAATAATCTTAAATAAGTTGAAAAACAATTTTCTAATCTTGCTGTGATGTAGAGTTGTTTTCCAAAAAAAAAAATTTATTGGTTGTGTTATAGACTTATAGTTAACCGTCTATTTAAATTTCCAACTATTTGTCACTATATGAAATATTTTCTTACTAATTTGGTTCTGGGGGATAGCATCAAAAATTTAGAGACAGATCCATGTAGGCTAAACTAGAATATGCATTAACCACTGTTGAGAGTAACGAAACTAAAGTTTGAATAAAAAATTACAACTATATAGGCAGCCCAGAGAGAGGGAAATATGATATACAACTCATTTTGATTAGTGTACTGTACAAAATCAGAACCAATTCCCTAAAGATATTCCAGGTGTTTTAATCAATTTTTTTGGTAAGCAGTAAAAAATCAAAAAAAGGTCATATACATAACAGAATTTAATTAATAGAATGCACTATTGTATGAGATGAGAGAACTATATAGGCAGCCCAGCGAGAGGAAAATATGATATACAACTCGTTTTGATCACTGTACTGTACAAAATCAGAACAAATTTCCTAAAGATATTCCACGTGTTTTAATCAATTTTTTGGATAAGCAGCAAAAACTCAAAAAAAAGTCATATACATAACAGAATTTAATTAATAGAATGCACTATTATATGAGATGAGAGAACTATATAGGCAGCCCAGAGAGAGGAAAATATGATATACAACTCGTTTTGATCACTGTACAGTACAAAATCAGAACCAATTCTCTAAAGATATTCCACGTGTTTTAAAATTTTTTTGGTAAGCAGTAAAAACTAAAAAAATGTCATATACATAACAGAATTTAATTAATAGAATGCACTATTATAATTTCTATGAGATGAGAGAACATCGGGATTGATGTTGTCATGCAAAAATAGTCTGCTACTTTGTAGTTAATCGAACGTGATTTATGTATCTGGGTGTGGCTCATCCACATAATCTGTACTGGGGCAACTAGAATAAAAATTGTAATGCAACAGAATAGCTCAAAACATATGCAAGGCTAGCTCATTGCTTGAACACCAAAGTGTTGAATTATCTTGAACCATAAGCATGGCTCAAGCCATCAAACTTCCAGTGAGAACAGACAGAGAGATTCGAGAAGAGAATTAAATAAAGGCTTTCTGGCCAGTGTGCTTACCATTGAGGGCACAGAGTAAGATGCAGCCATGGCAGAACTTTTTCTTTGTATGAAATATTTTCTAAAACAATAAGAAGTAAACAACTAAGTAGGAGAAGTTCATGCTGAACCTCTTCCAAGTCCCTCAATTTATAACGTAAAGGGATACTCACATCCCCTTGTGGGGAAAAAAAATGGGAAAACCAATGCCCTTCTGGATAAGAAGAGAACAAAAACCAAGAAAATTCACACTTCATTTCTCTCAGTTATGTTTATCTATTAATCTATTACATAAAACCTTTGTCATTGTTATCTTTTCAGAAAGTCAGTGACACTTGTCTGAATGGGAGCTGCATTGATTTGCACTTTGCAGGCACGTAGGTGATGGCACCACCTATCCTGTGCCACCATGATGTTCCTCTTTCGTTCTGCCGTCCTGCGTGATGTCACTCCTTTATTTAATTTAATAGCTACTGATTCTGTTTTTCCTGTTTCTTTTTTTTTATTCTTATCTTTTTACTATGTTAATTTCTTTATTCCACACTGATTTTCTTGTTGGCAACATCTTACTCCAATTATTATTATTATTATTATTAATTTGAGCCAAACTCCAATTACTATTGACGAGTTATATACTAGCTTTGTTATTTATAGACCCATGTAACATACTGTAATTTATTTTGTATGAATAGTATTGTTGTACTATATGATTACTTTTGATTTATATACATGAATTGATTTAAAATTACACGTTGTGTAACTCTAAATAATATTACATTATTCAATAATATGTTAAATTTATATTTTGAAAATTCATTAATGGATTACATGTTCTATATATTCTTAATATACATACCAATTTTCATACTAATCAGATGTTATTTACTATTTGATCTATAAACTTATTTTTTAATAATTATTTTAAACTACAAAAACTTGAATTTAAAAATTAATTGGTAACAAGTATGGAGAATGTAAAAAGAAAATGTAATCCAACTATAAATTTTTCAAAATCTATATCCAATTAAAAAATATGAAGTGGTATAATATTACTTAAAGTTACACCGAATGTAACTCGAAGTTATACCGAATGTAACTCTCTCTCTCTCTCTCTCTCTCTCTCTCTCTCTCTCTCTCTATATATATATATATATATATTTGTACAGACCGTGAATAACGATCCAACTTGAGCTCATGGCCCGCTCCCCAGAATCAGCCCGTCCCGTCCTGGCATTGGACCGAGCCTAATCAAGCCTAATCGAGCACCTAGACTGCGTATCTCTCGTCATGCCAAGAATGATAGATAATGCCTTAGGGGAATCTGCTCGCCGAGCATTAACTGGCATCTGGCACAAGTTCCAAGGAGGTTGTGTCAGCAGTATGCAATGGGTCCCCTCTGGTCAAGAATATAGCACAGAAGGGATCACAGGCTTGGGGAAGACCCCCCTTAATCATGACAATCCCACTAAGGAAATCATACAAACTAGTTGATAACCCGTGTAATGCACGGGATAGTTAAATAAAATGACAATTAACCAACATCACGTTAAGGTAAAAGAATTAGTGAGAGACTGATTTGCCCACCAAGAATTTAAAAGAAAAAAAAATTGATATAATAAAATCTAAGAAATTTAGAAATAGAAAATTGGGTTAATAATATGCATATTATAGAATCCCCAAATTCTACTTCAAAACCAAACAAAACCCTTCAAATTCAAAAAATTCATATATAATATACCAAATAAAAATTTACCACACCTTGGGTTGGAAGACATAGGTTGCAGTTTTAATTTTTCTCCAAAAAATAGAGATGCTTCATCTGCTGTATACAATATAAAAAATTATTAGAAATTTCAACCCAAAAACCAAACTCACAAAAACACTATCAAAATATAGAGATTAACCCAAATACTTAGAAGAAAATAAATTCTAAACATAACAAAACAATAAAATAGAATGAAAATTTCAGGCACATATAAAAGCAAATAAAAAAGACAAAACCTACGTTTTTTTTTTTTTTTTTTTTTTTTTAAGTTGAGTCTCTCTCCTTCTTATTTTTTTAATTTTAAAGTGAAGTTAAGTTTAGGATTTTGAGATGGTAATTGCTAGGGTTTTAAGGAGAGAAGAGAGAGTCCTACCAGGAGTCTAAATAATATAAACAATTCAAAAGATGGAACATTATCAAATTTATAACACCTAATTCCATTATCTTCTACGTTGAATCCAAACAAATAATTAATTGAAATTAATCCAAAAAAATAATTAATCAACAAAAATCAAAGCTTTAATAGAAAAACAAAAAATCACATGAACCCAAATAAAAATTCTCAATAAAGCAAGAACATATAAAAATTTACCACACCTTGGGCTGGAAGACATAGGTTGCAACTTTGATTTTTCTCCAAAAAATAGAAATGCTTCATCTGCCATATACAATATAAAATAATTATTAGAATTTCAACCCAAAAACCAAACCCATAAAAACACTATCAAAATATAGAGATTAACCCAAATACTTATAAGAAAATCAATTCTAAACATAATAAAACAATAAGATAGAATGAAAATTTCAGGCACATATGAAAGCAAATAAAAAATTTGAGATGGTAATTGCTAGGGTTTTAAGGAGAGAAGAGATTTTGGTATTTTTATTCAAAAAAGGTTATTTTAGGTCTAGGTGATTTATTTCCTTATTTTTAGGCTCTTTTTATGTTTTTTTAGGTCAAATTTGATTCCTATTATGGTTAGGTATTAATTAGGACTTATTTTAGAATATATTTTCTTGTCCATCAAGTTTTATGGAGCTCTTAAATAGGCCTCCAAGTTTGTATACGTTTTTCAATAATATTGTTATAAGATATAAAACCTAAAATAAAAAGAATCAAAAATAAAAAGAAAAAGAAAATAGTGATGATGTGGAAAATTGTGAGAGCTTTAAAAGCTTCGGTTTTATATATATATATATAGATAAGGGAATACATACAAAAATTAGGAGGTTGAAAAAACTGGGAAAAGGGAGACATGAGAGTAGCGAGGAAAGACATCCTGGGGTTAAGAAATCATGTTTGGATTTTAGGGAAAGGACTCGGCTACATAGTCGTCACCTCAGCTAAGCCAAAATCAAGAGAGCTTAGGGCCCTAACAACACTTTAACTCCATTAGTAACCTACAAAACCATTTCTTAGAATTCCCATTATGAAATAAGCTCAACCCAAAATACAAGTATATTGGGGTTCGAAGCCCAAAAATCCCAACACCATTGAGCTGAACCACCACATGACTAAAATAGCTTCTAATCTTAAGTGGCTTAATAAGTAATTTGACCTCAGTTCTATCTAGTTCAATAGAGTTAGATGATTTGAACCAAACAAAGGTCTCATCGTCCAAAGGACTCAACCTCAGGTCCTTCTCTACATCAAGATCTTAAACGCTTGGCCATGACCTAGGTGGTGATTGCACAGGTTAGAATTGATACAAGTTAGTTCCAATAGTTATAAATTACTTCACTCTCTATTTGGATTTGATTATAATAGCGCCTAATCTAAAGTGGTTGATCTATATAATCTGACCTCAATTCTTCGTAGTTCAATAGTTTTAGATTATGAAACGCAATACTCTTTAAAGCAGAATCGATACAAGATAAAATATGCCACTATTTTTTTTTTTTCCTATGAGAATCTGAAGTATGCCAATAGTTTTATATGATAATAAATAATTATTTGTTTGATACTGTTCACCAAAGCCATATATGTACACAATAATAAATGCAGCGTGATCGGCCATACTTTTTTCTCATAGGAAAGGTGAGATTTTTACATCCCAAAAGACACGCCTACATACTACACAGACACGGCGTGTGGTTTTATGGTAGGGGTTTTTGTCCCAACACCTAGAGAAGAGCAGTTTGAATGATAGCAACAGTAAGGCCTATGTGATATACATGATATTACTTATTGCCATTACATAGCATAGGGTCAATGAGCCCACACCGGAGACCCCATTTTTTTATTCAAAAAAAAAAAAAAAAAGACAGGCTTGCATTGTGGCAAAATCCTCGTTATTTCTCACTTTTTTTTTTAGGATTTTCGATACTATATTTTGTTCGGCCCAGATTCACGCATCAAAACAAAGACAAAAAAATAAAAATAAAAAAATTAGAAAATGTGCAAAATCATGAATTTCAAAGCCAAAAAGGCTAAAAATAAATACAACATGCTTGAACAGTAAATCAAAAAGTCACAACATTTGAAAATTTTATTTTACAAAAAAATATTATTAAAACCCTAACCGGGTATATCAAAAAGTTGACTTTTTGATTTGACCGTTGGATCGTGTCGAATTTTGGACTGTCTCGTAGGGAATATTTTTCCCTTCGAAAGTATAGTTTACATGCCAAAATTGGTGTTAAAACGGATAAGATATCACAAAAATACTAAAACTAACAAAATCTTCACTATATTTTTCAAGAAACTGGCAATTTTTCACTGACTTCGCACAATAAACTGAATCAATTGGACAAAAACTGGAATAAGTAGGTTGGACCATCTTGAAGAACAAGATCTTAGCTAATTTCACAAAAAAGGCTTGATGATATCTGCTTCAAGTTGGAAGATATAAATTTTTCAAGAAAAAACGTCCAGAATTTTTTAGTTTTGCGTCACCTTCCTTCCAAGCGCAATATCTCGATGACCGTTAATTCAAATCGAACAAGGCCAGGACCATTGAAAACTAGACAACTAGAGCTTTCCGTTCATACAAAATTTGTAGGGAACGAAGCTTAGAAATGCCTCCAAAAAGATGCACAAAGATTGGGCCAGAAATTAGAAAAACACAAAAAGGGCTGATGACATGGCAAAAAAAGGAGGCTAGCATTAGTGTATCAGGATAAACCAATGCTAGCTACCTCTTTGAAGGGGTGGCTAGCACTAGTGTATCCAGATACACTAATGCTAGCCTCCCATTTTCCACATTCCTTTATAAATACCCCTATTTTTGGAATATATATATATATATATATAAAGTTTTATGAAGAAAAAATATAGAAAAAAGAGTGGAAAAAAAGAGTGAAGTAGAGAGAAAAATCATGAAAAGTGAGGACATTCTAGAAAAATAGCCTTAGAAAAAAAATTCTCTCTCCTCTCTCGCTCTCTCTAGGAAATCCTACACCAAAAAAGCCTCGTCATTTTCTTTTTGTAATCTTTGTGGGTAAGGTTTTTTGAGATGGGTTAGTTTCTTAATAACTAAACTCATCCCATCCCTTTTACTATTATAATCATTGTTTTCATATATATAAAAATCTCTTCTTTACTTTGTGTATGTTTATAGTTGCTTTATTTTTATGTTCTTGTACATATTGTGTATATATCTAATCCTTTACTTCAATGTTCATATTGTTGTTGGTTATTATTATTGTGTTGGTATCCCTAGATGGGTATTGGACCATCTCCTAGGCTATGTATGGGAAGTACCATTAGGGGGTAGAAATCCTACCCACCTAGGCATCTAGGGATTTCATTATTGCTTTTTAGTTTCTTGTCATCCCATTTACTTTCAAGCAACCCCCATTCCCTTTTAATTTCTTGTTATCCCATTTAATTTCTTGCACATCCCCAACCCCCCTTTATTTTATTGTACTTATATATATATACTATATCTAGACACCTAAAAAAGAAACATTTTCTACTATCTCTCTTAAATGGTTTTTAAACCTCCATTAGAGCACAATATGGGTGTGTCTCATAAGAATGGCGATGGCTTAGAACTCCCATTTCTTTATGTTGAAGGATCCATAAGGCTTGAAAGAGATTAAAATCTATTTAATGGAGAAATTTTTTTAAAAAAAATCCTTTTAATCAACCTTTCAATATTCCAAGTTCTTTACTTTTATGTCATTTAAAGACTTGCTTTTATGCCATTTAAATTTCGCTCTTCACTTTTATGTCATTTAAATTTCAAGTCTTTACATTCTTGTCATTTAGATTTCAAGCTCTTTATTTTTCAGGCTATTTATTTATCTATCCCTTTACATTTCTCATTAATAATGTGCCATAAAATAAAAATGCTTGAAAGTAAATGAGGGAAAGCATGGCTAGTTAGCAAATTTACAATTTTACCCTCCCACCAACGTTCAACAACCCAATTAAATTCTATCATCTTCCCTAGTGGTATTCACCAAACTGGAAAACTGCACCAAAATCATTCGCAAAATGTTATAACTGAATTGCACTGTAAGATGCAGCGCAGTTTGCAATTTTATAATGACAAAAACGTACAAACCGCATCACACTATTTTTATATATTAATATATTTATTTTTTTAGTATTAAATATATTATTAGTAGTTTAATAACCCCAGTTTCCAAAATATATATATATATATATAAATACACTTTAATAGCCCTAGCAAGTGTCGATTAGGAAAGTCAGCCCAAAATAAAGAAAAACTAGCTCAATAGTTTAAAACTTAGCCCGAAACAAAGGGAAAAATCAATTTTGCATTGGACAGGAAAAGCCCAAATTTGAAAAATATACCAACTTCAAATTGTTCAAACCGCATCTTAAATACCAAATCGCACATATGATCGTAAAAATGTGGTGCGGTGTGGTTATGGTATTAACTAAACTCTAAATCACACCGTACTACATAGCACCGCACATATGATCGCAAAAATGAAGTGTGATGTGGTTATGGTTATGGTTTTGGCTAAACTACACCATAAAGTGCAGTACTAAAAATGGTCTAAAACCACACTGCATTGCACCGCGAACACCCCTAATCTTCTCTATCTTCTTCTACTTTTTGTCATTTTTTGCTTGATTTCTATTAGGTATCGGCCAGCAAAATGGTAAAATAAGCTAAATAACATTTCATCTTCTTCTTCTCATTTTTTTTTTCTATAGCATGCCTGTTAAAATAAATTAGTCAAAAAGTTGAATAAGGAAAATGATCTGAGTTACATATAACTAGCACGTAACCCATGCAAATGCATGGATTCATTTAAAAATAAACACAATTTTTATTATAAAAATATAAATAATTTGTCAAATTATTATTAAAAAAAAAAAAAAACTAGCATGTAACATAGGCATACATATAGATACATTTAAAATTAAACACTGTTTTTATCATAAAAAATATAAATAATTAGTCAAATTATTTTTTTAAAAGTAAACGTAATTATTCACATATTAAAATTCTTACATAAATTTAATACTACTTATAATAATTTTTTTTCTAATTTTTAATAAGATAGAACATGTGGTGATATTTATTGTACAGTGATTTTTATTGAGTATATGTGGAGAAATTATAAGATCCACATGGTAGATAAGTGATGTGATCCACCATTCCACTAAAAACTCTCATTTGTTTAAAATTATTAGTTAGAAAATTTTTTTAAACAGAAATTAATTACTGACTCAACAATTTTAAACAAGTGAAAGTTTTTTAGTGGAATGGTGGACAAGTGACGTGGTCCACCAGAGGACTCTATAATTTCTCGTATATGTGATTGGTTATTTATTTATTTATTTATTTATTATTATTATTATAATTATAGTTCATTAATATTAGATTCTTACTAGTTTGCACTTATTAACTCATTTGACACAAAGATTAAAAAACTTAAATGGATAATGTGGTGTGATCCCCATATAAATTTAGACACATGACGCAAAATTATATTCTAATTTTAAATTCTAATTGAACTTTCTTCAAGTTTTACCTATTAATATATACTAGCATGTAACTTATGCAAACACATTGATACATTTAAAATTAAACACAATTTTTATTATAAAAATATAAATAATTAGTCAAATTATTAATATAAAAAAAATAGCACATAACACAGACATTAATGCATGCGTATAGATACATTTAAAATTAAATACAATTTTTATCATAAAAACATAAATAATTAGTCAAATTATTTTTTTTAACGTAAACATAATTAATCACATATTAAAATGCTTACCTAAATTTAATACTACTTATGGTTTTTTTTTTCTAATTTTTAATAAAATAGAAGGTGTGGGGATTTTTATTGAGTATATGTGTTTTTTTTTTTTTTTTTTTTTTTTTTTTTTTTTTTCGTATAGTTCATTAATATTAAATTTTTAGTATTTTACACTCATTAACTCACTTGGCACAAAAATTAAAAAATTTAAGTGGACACATGACACAAACTTAAGTGGATAATTATGAAATAGTCTCCACATAAATTTAGACATATGTTGCAAAATTAGATTCTAATTTCAAACTCTAATTGAACTTTCTCTAAGTTTTGCCTAATAATTTATATATAGATTAGTTAAATTATTTTTTTAAGTAAACGTAATTAGTCACATATTAAAATTCTTACCTAAATTTAATACTACTTATGATCATTTTTTTTCTTCTAATTTTTAATAAAATAGAACGTGTGACGATTTTTATTGAGGATATGTGATTTTTAAAAAAAAAATTTATAGTTTATTAATATTAGATTCTTATTATTTTGCACTCATTAACTCATTTGGCATAAAAATTAAAAAAATTTAGTGGACACATGGCACAAACTTAAGTGTATAATTATAGTGTGGTCTCACATAAATTTAAATAAATGGTGCAAAATTGGATTCTAATTGAACTTTCTCTAAGTTTTGTCTATTAATATATATGTATGTATGTACCCAAATGGATGAACAATGGTCCAATGAGCCCAAAACAATGAATTTGTTAGAGAGTGGGCTTGAAATTTAACTTTCAATGAGATAAGTAGATAATGATCACAATAGGATAGTCATTATTAGAAAGAATGAGACAAACAATTTTGAACAAGAAAAGTTCTCATCGGTCAAGTCTGAGGAAGGTCTATTCTTATGTATCTCTCTTAGACTTATACAAAAATTACAGTTCTTGGGTACACAATGATTTTTCTCTAGTTTTTCTCATGATCCCCTTTGTAATGGGATTCTTCCCTTTTATATTTCCTCCCTTTCTTTCATCTCAACCCTCCACGTATAGATTAGATTACTAATCTTCTTGATACTTGTCCTATAAGCACCTTCCTGAAATTTTTGGGGGTAGCTATAAGGCTAAAAGTTACTGTTCAGGTATCACTTCCACATTAATGCGGCTAGGGGGTTAAATGCAGAGCATTCAATGAGATAGTAGCAACTTTCTTCTCAGATATTTCCCAACTCTCTTTTGTCTCTTCCCTTTCTAATATTTATCCTTCCAAGCACGATTGCTTGCTGTCCTGTTCTTGGTGGATGGTCGGACTTTAGGCCTCCACTCTGTTTAGTCTATGAGGCATTTCTCCTCGGACAACGTCTTCTACTCATTTAGGGGTAGCTGTAAAGCTGAAAGTTACCGTTTAGGTATCACTTCCACATTAATGCGGCTAAGGGGTTAGATGCAGAGCATTCAAAGCGATGGTAGCAGCTTTCTTTTTAGATATTTCCCAACTCTTTTTTGTCTCATCCCTTTCTAATATTTATCCTTCCAAGCACGATTGCCTGCTGTCCTGTTCTTGGTGGATGGTCGGACATTAGGCCTCCACTCTATTTAGTCGAGGAGGTATTTCTCCTCGGACAACGTCTTCTACTCATTGTGACCAGACCTCTTCCACGGCCCATTAATCTGTATGCCTTCGTTAGTACTTATCTGTCCTCGAGCTATTTGACGTCCTCAGGTGCGGCCCACAGCCTAATACCTAAATTTAGGTCTTTCATCCTTACAATATATATATATATATAGCCAAAAAAAAAAAAAAAATTTATATATAACATATGTAATGTGTTAATTAAAAAATTACTTTCTCATGTACTATGTAATAAGGGTAAAATAGTAAATTATTACGAAATTATCTTTTTCATTCTCTCATTTTTCTTCTCAACCAAAAAATGAAACTTATATTTGTTTTTCATCCTTGTACATTTCCATCTTTTATACTAAAATTAAATGGTGAAAAACTAAATCTTTTTTATCCTTCCAACCAAATTGAGTATGGACTTTTTAGGACTACATCACAACTTAAAGTCAAAAACCGGTAACCAACCAAATTAGAGAATATGAACAATTTTAGCTAAGTGATGGAATGACTAGAAAAATATGCTAAGACAAACCAATTTGATTCTAGGTTGGTTGACCTATCAACCATCAAGGAAACCAATATCTTTGCTTGTGTAGGGTTAAATTTGAACCCCACCCTCTTTTTATGCTCCCGACCGCCACAACATGCAATCAATTTTAAAAACATATCAGTATCATGTTAAGGATAGAGCACTCGAACATTAGGCTCAAGCCAAAAACCCAATGGTAAGTAGGGGTGTTAATTCAGGTTAGCATGTCAAGTTCGTGTCGTGTCGAGGTAAGGGTATTCGACTAAATGACTAAACCCTAACCTGACCCATTTGATAATCGTGTTATGATCCTTCAACCTTAACCCGACCTGTTAATAAAACGGGTTTACCTAACTCAACCCATTTGAAACGCTTAATAAATGAGTCGTGTTGGGTTAACACGAATGTAACACAACCCATTTCAACTTGCATAATATTAGATATAACATCCATCTAGAAATAATTTTTTTTACATCCCAAAGGCAATGCATACACTTCAAGTCTTCAACCCACACTGTTGTAATCTTTAAAAGCATTACCCATCAAATCTAGTTTATAAACTATCTCAATAAACCCAGTTGCAAGATATGTAGACGGTGTCTAACACTAATACAAACACCAAAAAAAACACACGGCACAAGACAAAAGCAACAACCATGGCCTTAATCAACAATTACTATATCTCATATATTAATAATGGCACATGGGTTCAAAGTTTATAGAACAAAAGCATTATGTAGAAAAAATAAACACATGAGAGAGAGAGAGAGAGAGAGAGAGAGAGAGAGAGAGAGAGAGAGAGAGAGAGCAATGATTGATTTGAAACTTTGAGTTTGAGAATTAGGCGTGAAACTATAAAATAGTGGAGTGAGTAGTACGGCTGAAATTTATTAAAAAAAAAAAAAAAAAAAAGGAAAGAAAAGAAGAAGATATTTATAGGAAGGTTTAGAGATTTAAGGTTTGTAGGGTTTAGAGATCTAGGGTTTGTAAAGTTTCAATTTCTAATTATATATCTTGTAAGTTTTTGTAATTACTCACTTTTCTTTTTAAATTTAAAATATATGTTAAATATAAAAGGTATTTGACAAATCTAAAATAAAATAAATATTTATTTGTTATATGAGTTAAACGGATTGTGTTAAGTAGGTTATTTTGGGTTGATATAAATAAATTGGCGTGTCAAACGTGTCTATTACGGGTTACGTAGATTGACCCGCTTCTGACACATTTCTTATCATGTTGCTTTCGAGTCGACTTGTTTATGACTCAAACCCATTGAGGCCCAACCCTAACCCGAAAAACTCGTGTCGGGTTCATGTCGTATTCGCGGGTTGGGTCGAACATTGACATCCCTAATGGTAAGTGTTCTATTTTCTCCTTCCGTGGCCATAACTTAACCGCATTAACCTCTCCCACTCCCCCCTACCCCTCTTTTTCATTCCTGCATATTACTAAGCCTCTCTCTCCACGTGGCTATAGAGAAAATGTGACACGTTAGGGAAGATGAAATTAAAAAGCAGTATTATCAATTATGTGTCAAATTTGGAGGCTAAATGGATGAAATAGAGTAGTTCCATAGTTATCTTTTGTAATATAGATAGAGTTGATCTTCTTTTCCAGCCAATAACATATTTCTTGGAATTATTGTGCAAATAGTGCATAAGTATTAAGTCGTGGGGCATGAACAAATATATTTTGTACACCATTTTCCGTTTGTTTGTTATTGCGGTGACAACATACAAAACGGTTGAGAATTTGGAAATTGGGATTCCCGAGGAGGGGAAGGATAAGCCTATCTCGAAATAACTTGCCAATTATATCCTCAAAAAAAAATTTTCCCCTTTTTATTATCCATCATGCTCTGCCACTACTGATACCAGAAATCAAATAAACTATCTTGCTCTTTCTTTCTTTTTAATTATTCTTTTTATTGGAATTATTATTATTATTTTATGACTTTCACGTGTAACTAGGAAGCACACGGCCCCCTTATGTGATTGGACCAAATATTTGGATCGAAGTAAATATTATGTCATATTCACCTAAGAAAGGAATATGGTAATATTCTTATTTTTGAGAAGGGAATATGGTAATATTTAAGGATGAAAAATCATTTGGGACGCTTTATAAACATATATGAATTTTCATCAAAAAGAAGGTTACATGATATAATTCCTAAATCCTAAAAGTTTTTTTTTTTTTTTTTTTTTTTTTTTTTTTTTGAGAATCACCCTAAATCCTAAAAGTTAAGTTGCGTAGCTCAACTTTTTTTTTTTTTTTTTAACAAAGACATTTTCTAAGGTTTCAAAATTTTTCACTCTCAATAATCGATATAAAGAAAAGAAAGAAAGAAAAAATCACATTTAATTTACTTGTCATAATTACATAACTTTAAACAAGAAATTATTGCACTTTAACCATTTTTTAACCTTATGAAGTAAATAACATTAATTAAGAGAACCAAATAAATTAATTGTAATTCACATAGATTTTTTTTTTTTTTTTTTTTGGTGGTAAATTACAGTATTTCACTAGAAATTATCACCTCGATTACACTTTTTTTTTTTTTTGAGAATCAAGTAAGAACTTTTATTTAAGGCAAATCAAACTGAAAAACATCCTCCAAGTCACATGGTAGATCTTCTAACCACACATCTAAATCTATGGATAGAACTGCTCTACGGGCAAGGGCATAAGCAAGCTTATTGCTCTCCCTCTTAACATGAAAAAAACTACAATTAAAACTATCCACTAAACAATGAATATCAGCAATGACATTTCCAAACAAAGTCCTTGAAGGCTTAGCAACAACAAGGGCTTGAATAACTTTCAAAGAACTACCCTCCACCTCCAGGGCTTGAAGACATAGCTCCTGGGCAAATACAACAGCTCTTTGGGCAGCTAAAGCTTCCACCATGTCCACAGACCTCGGATATCTAATTTTCTGGCTCAACACACCAATAACTAACCCAGTTGAATCCCTAATGACCACTCCAGTACTTGCGCACGCCTGCTCCTTAAAGAATGCACCATCGAAATTGACTTTGAACAAACCAGAAGCAGGAGGTTGCCACCGAATGTCCCTATTATGAACAACCAACCTAGGAATCCTCCTATGCACATCGTGGAATTCCTTCAGCATCTCAAAAGCCCGAGCGCACACCTCATCGACACCCCACACCTTCTGTCTCTCCCTAATATGATTTCGCCACTCCCAAATACTCCAAGCGACCATGGCAAAAGACTCCACTAGCTTTGAAGAAGCTTCCCTATACAGGAAACAAAACAAATCTTCAAAGTTAGAGAACCTTTTAGAACTCAGAAAGGAAAAACGATGATCTGACATCCATATGGACTTTGCTGAATCGCAAAACCACAGCGCATGAATACTATCTTCAGCTAAATCGTGACACTGCTCGCACATTCTGTCAACCACCACCTGTCGTTTACACAAATTAATCTTTGTAGGCAGCACCTCTCAAACTGCTCTCCACAAGAAGTGTTTAACTTCCTGAGGCACCTCAAGCCTCCAAATGCCCTTCCACAATCCTTTACCCAGCTCTAAAGATGAAGGACTAGGCAGGTGTTGTCTGTTAAGCTCCACCAACAATCTATACGCACTCCGCACCGAATAAACACCATTAGAGGAAAAGGCTAGACAAGTGTATCCAAATTCACAAATTGACTCACCGGAATACCTTTAATAACTTTGGCCTCCCAAGGATAGAAATTTAAGACAATTAACTCCTCATTCCATCTCCTAGATTCAAGCAAAATAGATCGCTAACCATCTGAAGAGAAGGATCCCGCTGTGG
The DNA here is from genome assembly GCA_023621385.1 of Quercus gilva. NCBI lineage: Eukaryota > Viridiplantae > Streptophyta > Magnoliopsida > Fagales > Fagaceae > Quercus > Quercus gilva. The sequence goes on from CM042480.1 coordinate 38,054,960, forward strand.
AGTCAGAACACAACCACTCCCTGTTGTAGGCAACCAACAATGCTACCAAATCGAAATGTTCTTTCCATCACCCACCCTTCACCTAGCTCCCTTCAAAACTCCTTCTCAAGCTTGCAAAATGCTACGCCAAGCAAAAGAACACGTCGTGGATTCTTTAGCATCAAATATGTTACTGGACTGAAAATATTTAGCCCGAAACACCTTACATACCAAGGAATTTCTATCATGAAACAAACACCAAACTTGCTTCCCCAACATAGCATCATTAAACATCCGAAGATCCCTAAACCCCATGCCCCCAACTGATTTGGAAGAACAAAAAGTCTCCCACCGAACCCAATGAATTTTCCTGGAGTTCTCAAAACAACCCCATCAAAATTTTCGAATCATAGCTTCAATATCCTTAAGCAAACCAATAAGAAGACGAAAAAACACTTATAGAATAAGTAGGGATAGATTGAACTACCGCCTTTATCATGATTTCCTTACCAGCCTGAGATAGTAATTTCTCCTTCCACCCTTGCATATGAGTCCAAATCCATTCCTTAATATGATTAAAGTAAGCTTTTTTCTGATGCCCAAAAAAAGAAGGAAGCCCCAGATATTTCTCATAAATCTTAATAGCAGGCACCCCTAACATAACTTTCAGCTCTTCCTGAACCTCCTTGGAGGTATTCTTGCTAAAGAAGGCTGTAGTTTTATCAGAATTAACTTGTTGACCGGATGCCGCTTCATACCAAGCCAGGATGTTTTGAATTTTGGCACAATCAGAGGGAGTAGCTCTACAAAACAACAAGCAATCATTTGCAAAGAAAAGATGGGAAATTCTTGGCCCCGCGCTACAAATAGAATACCCTAGAATATCACCATCACAAGCAGCTTTAGAAAGAAGAGCATTCAGTCCTTCTACACAAAAGAGGAATAAAAAAGGAGAAAGAGGATCTCCTTGTCGTAAACCCCTTATTGGATGAATAAAACCTTAAAGCTCACCATTCATCAAGATTGAATAAGAAACTGTAGTCACACATTGCATAATTAGGGACACCCATGACTCTTGAAAACCCATCTTCAAAAGGATCTTCTATAGAAAAATCCATTCAACTCTATCATAAGCCTTACTCATATCAAGTTTTAAGACCATAAAACTTGTCTTGCCAAAACATTGTGTTTTCATATGATGCAAAGTCTCAAAGGCTATCAAAATATTATCAGTAATAACTCTGTCAGCAATAAAAGCACTCTAGGCTTCAAAAATAATAGAGTTCAGAATAGGTGTCAATCTATTTGCAAGTACTTTACTCAATATTTTATAGATAACATTACACAGACTAATAGGCTGAAATTGAGCAACAATTTCAGGGTTGGTTACCTTAGGGATCAAAGTAATAAAAGTGTGATTAATGGATTTAAGGAAAGTACCAGAGTTTAGGCAAGAAAGTACCACATCAGAGATCTCCATGCCAATGTTCGGCCAAAACTTCTGAAAAAAGATGGGAGGCATCCCATCCGGACCTGGGGCCTTCAGGGGGGCCATCAGTTTAATAGCAATATCCACTTCCTCATGCACATAGGGCTTAGCGAGAGCTACATTCATAGAATCATCAACAACTGGTTGAACCCCTGCGAGGACTCTCTCCAACTTTATAGGGTTAGCATAAGTAAAGAGTCGAGCATAAAAATCAACAATGATATTAGCCACTACCTTCTCATCCAACACCCAAACTCCATCCCTATCCCAAATCCCCTTAATAAAATTACTCCTCTTATGTTGTGTAGCCACCCCATGAAAGAATTTTGTATTTCTATCCCCCTTTACCAACCATAAAGCTCTCGACCTCTGAAACCACATGCGATTCTCTTTATCAAGCAAAATATTAAGCTCCCGTTTTAATTGGACTACCATATCATGAGAACCACCCTTGGCTGAAACCTCCTCAGCCTTCCATAGGAGATCTTTTTTCTTCTTGATCTGATCCTTCACACTTCCACCCGACAGACTCACCATTCAGATCAAACAAGAGTAGGATTAGCCTATGATCAGAAGTAATACAATGAAGATGGCTAACAGTTGCAGCCAGAACTTTCGCCATCCAATCATAATTAGCCACACCCCTATCCAATCTCTCCCAAACTACATGCCCATGTCGATTTCCTTGCTAAGTAAAATCAGGACCAATAAAACTAAGATCAACAAAAACACAAGCGTCCAAGACATCCCTAAAAGCCTGCATCTGTCCATGAGGGAGCACCTTCCCCCCTCGCTTTTCTTTAGTATAAAGAATTTCATTAAAATCTCCCACACATAACCAGGGCAAATGCGGCTTTGAATTTAGCATACGAAGCATATTCCAAGCTTCATCTCTTGCATTCATATCCAGTTCACCATAAAAACCTGTAAATCTCCAAACATCATTAGTACCACCATTAATCAAAGCATCAATATGAAATTTAGAAAAATTATCAACCCAAACTAAGACCCCATGTTTCCATAGGAGCACCAAATCACCCCCTCTATCCTTACTTTGAACACAAAAAACACTTGCATACTTGACCTTACACTTTAACTAAACTAACTGTTCCTTATCAACCCAAGTTTTAGATAAAAAAAAACAATTAGGGGAGCTTGAGCCTAAATTAAATCTTCAAGCTCTTTTTTTGCACGTGGGTTCCCAAGCCCACAGCAATTCCAAGCTAAGCAACTCATTGCTCTCGGCGGGGCTGATCAACAGCCTCCACCGTTTCAAAATTTTTTGTACCCACACAAAATCTCTTAGTAGGGACCAACTCCTCCTCTATGAACTAATTTATGAAAAGTTATAACTTTGTTTCTATGTTCCTCCTGCCGTTTATTTTTTTTGGTTAAAATTGGAGAATTTAGCATTAAAAAACCTATTTATTCCTCTCCAAAACATATGGAGTGTGGATAGAAAAATTATGTCAATGTTATGTTAGGTTTTGAAGTTTAAGGAAAGAAAAAAAAAATACCTGAAAAGGCATATCAGAATTTTGGAATAGAGGTGGAGGCTGTAATGACCAAAGACAGCGGTGGGTTGGGTAGATCAAGCTGTTCAAGGAGCTGGACTACTAGAAGGCTGTGGCAGAGTCGTGTGTGGCTGACAGCCAGTGCTGTGCTCTCTCATCTCTGTCTCTACTCTCTGTCTCTGTCTCTGTCTCGATTTTCTCTCTTTCTTTCTTTCTTTCTTTCTTTCTTTCTTTTTTTTTTTTTTTTTTTTAAATCTAAATTGGTTTGTAGGGTTAAGGGATAATGGGTTTTTAAATTTTGTTTGGGTTGGGTTGGACTCTTAGTCTAGGTAATGCTGACTGGTGGTGCTGGTTAGGCTTGGGCTGGGGGGACTAGGAAGGGTGGGCTAGGCTTTGAGTATTATATATACCTTTTTTTTTTTTCTTTTTTTCTTTTTTTGGGGGGGGGGGGGGGGGGGGGCTAGTGGGGCCTGGCCCCCTATTGAGTCCGCTCCTAATTGACTCCATTCTTCAGTGGTATAACTATGATCATCCAAAGTTAAAATTGAAAAAATTAATACAATCAAGGAAGAGAATTTATTTCCTATAACATGTTTAAGGGAAAATTATCTTATGCACTTGACGCATAGAGCACACCTCTTGTAGGCATGAAACATATGTAACACGCCTCTTACAGGCATGGAGCTCTTCATGCCCAAAAGAGGCACGCTCTGTACGTCCATATCATGGTTATCGGTATCCCAATCTAGATTTTAGGATCCTAAGATCCTACATCTCAACACCATCCTGGATCTCTACTAGGTCAAATCTGTGTGGAATCATGATCCGAATCTTATAGGATCTCAATCCTATAGCGATACTAAAGATCCAATGACTAGGTCAAATTCAAAATTCTTTTCTTTTTTTAGTCCTCCAAATGGAGCCCAAATGCCCTAAATTGATAAAAATATGTAATAAACAGCTTAGCCTAGTGGTCATGGCCCAAATTGATTATAAAAAAAACATAAATAAAAAGCAAAAAAATAAAACCCTGAGGCTCACATATGTAATAAGTAGTCACCTTAACAACGTAACCTAATAAACAAAATCACAGAAGACAGAAGAGAGAAGAGGAGACTAGAGTACTAGAGAGTTGATAGCGAGTGCAAAAAGCTGAGAATCCGACAGTGCAACCACTGTGAAAGAGACCATCAACAACAACAATGAGTTATATATATATATATATATAATTCCACTATTAGTTGCTTACTCATGAGATGTATTGGGTATCAATTGCTTACTTTTTATTGTAATCAATAAAATTATAATTGATATAATGTGTTCCTAGCTAGTGTGTGACTTAATTCCTCATAGTTATTTGTTGTGAATTGTGATGGCTTAATTTTCTAAACTAATCTTATGAGAAAAATTGTGTTTCCAGTGAGGTAGTGATAATGTCTTTAGGTGACATTAGTGGTAGTGTCACTGTCACTTTCCCTAATACGTCTACACCTAGTCCTTTGAAATTTGTTTATGTATTTGTAATTTGGTACTTTAATTTTTATTAGTAATGCCACTAATTTGTATCAAAAATTACTTTCTCCAATGTTTATTTAATATATATTATGAATTATAAATATGGGTATTTTTTAGTATTTTTTATTAATCGAAAGGTAGGATCTTACGATCCTCATGTCAATCCTACAATCCAATCTACGAACCATGTCACCGATCCTGTGTAGGATCTCGATCCTGATAACTTTGGTCCAGAGCACAAGATACCAATTCAGGTTTTAGAGATTCCATGAGTCATATGGATTCAAAATTGTAATACATATTAAAATTTTAAATATGTTACGTAAGGAATAAAATGAATCACTTAAATATGCACCCGCTAAAATGATTTTAGCTTTCAAATTTAATTATTGTGTTGTTTTCTTTTAGATTGAAGTTGCTTGTCAAATTCCAATTTTTAAGAAACAATTTTCAATTTTCACTCTCATCCTCATCATGTCTTTACCCGTTTCATTTTCCAGACACACCAATGAAATTTCCAAATTGGCCCGAAGACAAGAGGTGCAACTGTATAAAGATATTTTTGTCCTTTGGAATGGGGGTGTGGGTACAAAATTTAGATTTTTCTCACTGGCTCTAATCTCATTTAATTTTTGTTATATAATATGCATTTGATAGTTTATAATTTTGTGTAATCAAATGCAAGTCCTTTTAATTTTTCATTTTTCTCTTGGGAGATGTGGGCGGCGTTTGACTTTGATAGGGTATCACGAAGTTTGAGACTTTGGGGGTGATGAGATTGTTTGTATTACAGGATTTTGATGGAATGGGTTGTTGGACCTGGTACTTGGGGTCTATTCAAATTGATAAGAGTTGTAAAATGTTATGGGTTGTTCGTATAGATTCTTTTTATTGCTGTGTTGAGGACACTTTAGGCACATCTTTGGGCCTATGAAAATACTATCTAAAAAAATAAGATAGAATCCAAAAAATTCACTACTTTACATAAATTGACAAAAGTCAGCCCATAAAAATTGGTTAATTTTGGTCCCATGTTACCAGCCCAAACCCCATGAATGTTATGCATTGATAGCTCAAGCCCATAAGCATCGTACACCACCAACTTCAGCCCCAAAAGCCATTAATGTGGCCCATGCATTTGGCGAGATCAGCATATGGGGTTTTTTGGGTTAAATTAAACCCCACAAAGTCAGCCAACACAGTTAATATGTTTGGGAAAGCCTAAATAAGCCCTATATTTTCGACACCAAGGCCCATTCATTTGGGCAACAGAATCTCAAGACCACTTGATGAAATTGGTCAACTTGGGCCCCCAAAATTAGCACCAGCCAACCAAGGCCCACAGTTGGGATAAAAGCCAAGATTAAATAAATTGCTACTTCATTATATGGACCAAGCCCATACAAAAGAAAATAAGACCATTGGACAACTATTGAGAGAAAGACCGAGAAACGGAAATAGAGGGTGTAAGAAGATTATGGAAACTGGTTAATAACATATATTACTAAGAACATATAAAAGATCACGTGAAAATATGGGATAGAACACAATACAAGATATAGTAAGCTAAGAGATATTATTAGGTTCAACAACTTTTTTACATTAGTCATAAGAGATAGAAGAACATCTTACAAGAACTCACAAGGACTTGGTGTCTGATAGTAAGGGTTGGAAAGATTCTGATGAAAATAGGCTTACTTTTCAAGGTGATTAGGAATGTTTCTCTATTTGCCGCTCCAAACATCTGATTATGAGGCAACTAGAATTCTGCAAGTAAAATCTTGGGATGGAGAATTGTTGCTGCTACTCCTGTGTCAAACTAGGATATTACTAGGATAGGTCTAGAGTAAGTGTCAAGAAGAATATGTACTTGGGCTATAGGAGTAGGATTGGTTAGAAGGACTATAATAGGCTGTGATGTATAAATTGTTTGGATTTCTGGGTCTGAGTCATCAACATTGTCTGAGTCTGAATCATCTTCTGAAGTAGAATAGGCCATAACCACCAAAGCTTAAGGAGAATAGTCATTTTCCAGTGAAAAGAGTGATTCTACATCAGAGAATGGAGTATCATTTGTATGGATCTGGGCTTGTTCAAGGAGCTTTGCCGCTTTCTCCTTTTTTGGACATTTTTTTGCAAAATGACTTGGTCTCTTGCATACGAAACATTTTTTTGAAAATTTTCCTTTGAACTGTTTTCTTCTAAGAAACTTCCATTTTTTCTTCCTGAAGGTTTTTTTCTTTTGACCTGCATGGTGTCTTTTTTTCCAAGGATGTTTCTTGAAATGATCTCTTCTTTTTGTTGGATAGGCACAATTTTTCTCATAGCACTTTATTTGCAAATCTTTTCTTCTACAATTGTCTTTGAATTTGCTATGAACCTTGTCAATTTCTGAAAGAAATTTTCTCTAATTGCAGAGTTTTTCCAGGGCCATGAGCACATGTTGATAAATTTCTCCCAAGGAGGCCTGTTGCAAGGTTATTTTTTGGAGATTCATCATGCTGAGAGTTTCATCTCCCAATGGTTCTGGAAGGGAGTTGAGAAAAGTATGCTTGGAATTAACATCATCCATACCATTAAAAGAGTAGTATCTCTGTGACATCTTGTCAAAATGTTTCTCCAAATCTTTTCTTTCAAATGAGCACCACTTCATCAGTAAAAATTCTTTCCATGACACTTTTGTATAATTAGTTACCGAGCCAAGAAACTCATTATGAATGATAGTGAAAAAGTCTTCTAACGTATTGCATTGAGCTGCTTGTCTTTGCCTGTATTCTTCCAGATTGATCCACCATTCTCTTAACCTTCCTGTAATTCTCACAACAAATTTGGCAATGATTTGGGCAACAGTAGCATTTAGGGCTTGGAGTTCAGCTATGCCATGAATACATATTAAAGATCTCATCATGCCATCTAGAAGGAAGAGCATTATCAATAGTAAACAAATGTTTTGAGTTTGTGGTTGGTGAATAGGTCAACCTTGTTTGATTATCAGGAATAAAGGGTGGCGGAGGAAAGATTGGTGGTAGAGGTGGGGGCTATTTAGGGCGAAGAACATCATCTTCTTCTACCTTTGGTTCAGTATTTGTCATAAACACTTCCTCTAGACCAAGGTCAGACAAGTCTAGGTCCGAGTCCTCAATTATTGGAAGCACAAAAGTTTCTCTTGGATCTTCAAGGGTGAGGGTTTTGAGAAATGATGAAATTAGGTTTGGGGGATCAGGATCCATAGCTGACATATTTATATCTGGAGGTCTTGAAGGAGCACCAATAGTTGGATCTGGGGGTTGGTATGCTGGTTCTTTATCCTTTTCCATCTGAGAAGATTTATCTTGTGGGTTAGCCTGTGGTTCTAGTTGAGGTGGAATTGAATATGTTATGCCAGGGAAAATTCCACTTGGTTTAAAAAGTGTTATGATTAGGATGTGTCATGGCTAATGGTTGTAGGTTTTGGTAGGGAGAAGTTGGTGAAAATGGTGAGGTCAAAGGCATGGACAAGTCTTTATATAGTGATTGTCGAGGTTGGTAAGGCATATGAACATGCATTGGGAAAGTCTAGGTGGCTTCCTTTTGTGAACCTTCCATAGATTGGAGTTGTAGTAACAACTGTTTCCTTTCTTTTTCTTTTTGTCTAATAAGAGGAAAAGAGACAAACAAGTCTTTAACTGTGGATGCTATTGTTGCCAATTCCTATTCAACTGCCTTGATTTTCTTCTTCAAATCATCAATAAGAGAATTTGAGAATGAGAAGGTATGAGTAACAACTTCTGCCATCTTTTGTTGATTATCAAGAATCTTTGAAAGAACTTGGTTTTGCGCCACAACATTTTCTGCTTGCCAGTTTAAGGCTGCTTCTGCCAAAGAGACATGTTTCTTGGTTCCATCTGGATTGGTTCCAATAGGATTTTTTATCTTCCAAACATGTTTTGTGTTGTTTTGAGGATGGTCGAAACTTTCAAGAGGAGGAAAATTCTATGAATAGGAGGTTGAAGTATGGTCAAACATGTAGCAAGGTAAGGGCTTTTGTGGATGAGTTTGACTGATAGGTAAAGGTTGACATTTCGGTATTTGGGAAAGGACTTTCTGGTAGTATGGGATTAGTGGAGGTTTAGGATTAGGATCTTTTTTACATGGAAGATTAGAAAAGGTTTTCTGCTTTCTGGTTCTAGGATAGAGAACATAATAATCAAATCTTCCAGAGGGTTCTCCAAGAAGGTCAACTTCTGGATCTCCTGCTTCATATGTTTCTTTGAGTATCTGCTGGGAATATTTTTTCTTTCTTCTGGAAGAATCTTCTTCAAAAGCTCTTTCTTCTTGGCAATTAGCACAGTCATAAATATTCCATTATATGTGACCAGAATGTGATTTTCCTTCATAGCAGGGCTTTCCATCTTCTCGGAATGCCTTGATTTTGAGACCATCTTCACAAACATGGGACACATGTTGGAGCATAGCAATTTGAGTTGGAAAGACCATTACATCTTTCTTTTTTGGTGGAGCTATCAAGAACCTCATCTCAACTTCACCATTTGCTTTTCTAATAAAGAGAGGATCGTTTGACTGGTCGGTTTGGTCGCTTGATGAAGCATCTCATATTTCGTAATCCATGATTCTGGAAAGAGAGAAGTCATCTGGTCTTTGTTAAGTTGTCTTGGAACAAACGTGCACATAGGTGTCATTCCTGGATCAACTTGAATCAATAAAGCATCATTGGATTGGGCTATGTCTAGAACCGCCATGTCAAAAGCATGATTTTAGAGTTTATAAGCAAGCTGGTAATGAAGTGTAGCAGCAAATGTGTCTTGCACTTGAGAATCTCCTATAATTTGGACTTGTACTTTAAGAGCATCACAGAGGTGAGAATCTTTAAAGGACATATTGAAGTTAGGAAAAAGTGTGACAGAAAAGCATCATTTGCTTTTCTAATAAAGAGAGGATCGTTTGATTGGATCAGTTAATCACAGAGCATACTAATCAGGACAATAATCCAAGTATACTAATCAAAGGAGGGAGAAACAAATCACAGGGCTCTGATACCAACTCATGAAATAAAATTATAGGACAAAATTTAGTTACACAATTATTCAATATCTTTTTATTGGAGGTGAATTTCGACAAATCTACCATTTAATTATATCTTCATCTTATATTCTCCACGCTTGCAAAAAATATAAATTTATAGATCATATAGTAAATAATATCCAAGTGATACAAAATTTGACATGTGTATTAAGAATGCAAAGAACATACAATTTAATTGTTAGATTTTCAAAATATGTAATAATATTTATTTTATTAAGTAAGGTTGTACCCTTAGGCTACAACTAATTTTGAAACTAAACTTTGTCTATTTTTTAATTATGCTTGAATCACTTTAGGACCTATTGAATGACAAAAAAATCAATAACACCCACTGGGTATTAACTTTCCTCATTATTGAGCAATATTCCTCCTTAAAAGCTACTACCTTGCTCGTTGAAACTTTTTTTATTATTATAAAGTTTCAACTTATAGCATCCGCTTCTAGTGATTGTGCTCTTTATTATCAGACCTAGACACCAATCGACTTTTGGTGTAGGCGGAAATTAAACCCCAGATCTCTTATTCAACCATTAGAGATTTTATCGGTTGAGCTAACTGGAACCTACTTGATCAATGAAACTTTCTTACACAACAGATATAATTTTGGACAAAGTTTAGCTACAAAATTAGTTATAGCAATCTAAGTTTATATTTTATGCATAATTTGAAAGTACAAAAACTTACTATTTAAACAATTTATTGATGAGATATCTATTGATCTTTAATTTTTTAGAAAGTTTGCAAGCATGAAGGATATAAGATGAAGATATAATCCAATTATGAATTTATCAAATTTCACCTTCAATAAAAAGATATTGAGTAAAGTTATAGCTTAAGTTTGCAATTAATTTTATAGCTAAACTTTGTCCTTAAAAAATACAAGGAAACCCAAAACGTGAAGAAAAGATTAAAATAACTCTAAAAACTAGAAACCACATTACACACGTACTTGGTTGCTCTTCAAGATAACAACAATAGAAAGACCACAACCTAAGCTTAATCTTTTAAGTTTATAGTATTCTAACATATTATATATTAAGGGTAAAACTTAGATACATTACCAATTACATTAGATTTTTCAAATAAATTCAAACAATTGGTTACATTGACCAATAAGATAAGAATAGTTTTATTTTTTCAAAAAATAATTAAATTCAAAATAATCAAATGTTTGAATTCAATTGGGTAATTTAATGTATGAAAAATGCCATGTCCGCAACATTTTTACAACACTTTCACAATAAATCATAAATTACAAGTTATTACTGGCTGTTATTAGTGGGTAAAAATATAATTTAAGTGATGAGTTCAAATGATAATTAATAACAACTTACCACCTTAAATTAATTTGACGATTTGTTGTGAAAATGTTACCAAAATATTGTAGATATAGAACTTCTCTTTAATGTATTGCACATAAGGTAATGTGTCTAAGTTACACCCTTATAATTAAAACTTGGGTATTTTTAAGTGAAAATTATAAGGTGTTCTCAAAACACAATGGCATTTCCTTTCACATTCACAGTGGATTCACCTTGAATCTGAAAAAGAAAAGAATATCATGTCATGGATTCGGAAACACCTAATAATTACTCCCAATAATTACTGTTATCTTCTCCTCATTTTGTATTAGAAATGACAGTATTGTGCAAGATGGATGCATGCAAGGTTCCTACGAAATGAAGATTGATGTGCGGTTCCATGGATGGGCGCTAGTTGTTTCGTGTCCACGTTTTCATGCATTTTTTTCCAATTGCTTTTCATTCCATTAAGGTTTCTAATTTTTTTTATTATTATTTTTTTTTTTAGAGAAAGGTAAAGGTTTCCAAACTTAGAACATATCCAACAGATGTTCTATCTCCATAAATCAACCCAAAAAGCTCACTGTTCACCCTCCAACGGCTTCTCTAAACAGAAAACTTTTCCAATTTTTTTTTTGAAGTTGCTACGGTAGTTCTCTTAATCTAGAGAACACTGTAGCAACTCCAAATCAATTTTTCTGCTTAAAAAATTCATACATCTCAATTAAAAAAACAATTCTTTATCTTTCCTCTCACGGCTACAAACACAACAATCTTTCTCTCAAGCATCTCTAAAAACTCAAGCATAATCAAAATACAACTCAAAAACATAATCTTAATATTAATCAAACCATAACAATAAAAGCTAAAAAAAAAAAAGAAAAAAAAAAAAAAAAAGACACAAGCCATCTACCATCTGGGTTGCGTTGGGAGGAAGACGAGCTGCGGCGGAGGTGGAGCGGAAGGCATGGCGGCACAGAGAGCGGAGCGAAGGCGCGACGGAGTGGAGCCATCTAACCCATCTGTTCTTTCTCTTTCTACCTCTTTCTCCGTTTCTTATCACAAAGAGCTGGATAATGTTTTGGAATCAAGTAGAAAAAGAAAAAAAGTTAGAGTAAGAGAGGTTGAGAAAGAAAGAGAGAGGGAGGTTCTGGAATGAAGTGAAAACTGGAAAGTAGAGAAAAAAAAGGAGAGGGTGGAGATAAGGGTATACATGTGTGGTGGAGAAAAATCAAGAGAAAAGAAAAAGGAAATGTATGGCCGGGTTGAAAGAAACAAAGGAAAAATACAATTTAAAAATGCTACCACAATATTTTTACAATAAATTTTAAGTAGTATATTGTTATTAGCTAATATTGGTGAATAAAAATATAATTTCAGTTGTAGGTTCAAATTAGAACTAGTAACAACTTTCCACATAAGATTTTGATGTGATTCTTGTGAAAGTATTGCGAAAAATGTTGTGAATATAACACTTTTCATTGAAAAATATAATTATTGGGAATGAATATAGAAAGAATAAATGATGACAAAAAAAGAATAAAGAATGAATGAAGAAATAATATTTAAATGAGATAGAGAATCTGTTGAAAAGTGTATTTGAAAAAGTAAGTAGTTAAATTGTGAATATAACACTTTTCATTGAAAAATATAATTATTGGGAATGAATATAGAAAGAATAAATGATGACAAAAAAAGAATAAAGAATGAATGAAGAAATAATATTTAAATGAGATAGAGAATTTGTTGAAAAGTATATTTGAAAAAGTAAGTAGTTAAAAAGTAAAAGTTATTATTCATCCTTCAAACACTACAAAAATTTTGAGAATCTACTGGAGATGTCTTAGTAGCTAGTTAACTGCATAAACTCCCATAAAATAATAATAATAATAATAATAATAATAATAATAATAATAATAATAAACTGCATAAACTAACGGTCTTTGCCTATAACTAGCTAAAAGAGAGAGTCAATTTGTGCCTTGTGGTCACTGACTTAAAAGTATAAAATTTGCTTTGTAAGAGCATTCACAGTAGTTCATCTATAATTTTAGCTATTTAGCACCAATAAAAGTTACTTTATCTATTTTACCTACACACATGCTACAGCAGTGGTTCTATTTTAGCTTTCAACACAATAAAATAATATAAATATCATAATAAAATAATAAACCTCTAGAATAAAATAATATATCTTACTACCAAAAAAACATCAACAAACCAACCACTACCAGCTCTGCCATCACCACAGCCACAGCCACAACCCCAACAACCACCACCACCATCGGCCACAACCACTCCTCTACTTCAACCACAACACAACATTAAAAAAAAAAAAAAACCACAACCACAATCACAAATTCTACAAACACCATTTCTATTCTCAATTCATTGATACAATCACTTCTAAACAACGATTCCAGGCACCGAGCTCTTGGCCGGAGCTGTGGGACCTAGATTCTCGATCTTAACCGTGGCGGAGGAGCTCAAATTCTCCGTCTTGATCTTCGTGTTTCGAGCGAAGCCGAATCGGAGCCTCTACCTGCATTGGCGGCGTCGAGGCGAGCTTTGGTGAAGGTGCGAATGGAGGAGTCATCTTCATCGGAGTTTCAGCGTTTGCGGCTTCGGGGGCTTCGTCGTCGGAATCATTGTGGGCGATGGGGCTTGGGGTGGGTCGGCGAGCTGGGTCGGTGGAACAGATCGGTGATGAGAGAGTTGATGAGAGCTTGATGAGAGAGATGAGAGCTTGATGAGAGTGATGAGAGAGCTGAGAGCTTGAGCTTGATGAGAGAGATGAGAGATGAGAGAGATGAGAGATGAGAGAGCAGATTATTTTAATCGGGGAGTTCAATAAAAAATTATTATTTTTTTTAGATGTGTGCTACAGTGCACATGTATTTATAAATGTGCACTGTAGCAAATCAGCAAAAAATTTTAAGTTTACCTCCACTGCTGCAAGGCCTTTTTGATATGTTGGTGGAGCTAAAAAACTATAAAAATAGCATTATAATTTTTTAGCTCCACTGCTGTGAATGCTCTAATTGGTTTGAGTTTCCTTTTCATGATTATTAATTTATTATATCTCCTTCTTAACGGTGCTTTTGACGCAAGAGTCATGATTGTGTACGAAGTACCTGTCCAAAGTGCCCTTAGAATAATTTTTGATAAATAAAGTGCCCTTAGAATATGAATGCAAGATTTTTTTCTTTTTTGGTTATGTTAAGTACTATAATTTTCATTGGGTTGATGACTTGCAGTTTCTTTTGCTCTCTTCACAGAGTCCATTTCCCACAGAAGACAGAACAGAAGCGCCTCATTGGTCTTTGTTATTTGGAATTTGCATTTTGAATATATCATGAGAGTATATATTTTCCTATGCAAAGAAAAAATTCTTTCAAAAATGTACGTCTTTTGGAGGGAAATAAATATTAGTTAAAAATAGGTATCGAACCAAGAGCTTCAAAAAATTAACAATTATATTGGTTTTTTTTTTTTTTTTTGACGAGAACAAAGTTTAAACAAGTCTTACCTTCATCTAACCACATCAAACATGTCTTCCTCCCACTCACACCCCTACGATTTAAATGTGAATAAAATGTGTAAATTGTGCATGCAATTATAGACATAGTATGTGAACAAATATTTACAGCTTTTGCATTAGATTTCATTTGTTAAAAAAAAAGAAGGTAAATTTTGGGGAGGGGGGAGTAACTTTATAAATATGTCATGTGCTTTTCTTCATGCTAGACAGTGGACCAGTGGTGAAATCAAATCATCTTCCTTTCATTTGTTCATATTACAGAAATTGCTGTGAGGTAACAAAACATGGGGCAGATATTTCAGTTTGGATAACCTGAATCCTTTGAGATGACTTATATATATTGAAACAATAAATCCGACAAGGGGCATTACTCTGTTGTAAGGTAGACTCTGTACAAGATCCAAACTAATTTTTGTCAGAGAATGTGCAGTGAACATAAGATTATATTACAACCTAACTTTACTATTTGATTACTTTAGGGTATTAACGTTCAAATGATAGAAAATGATATTGGAATTCCACACATTCATCACCATACCAGTAAGAACCCATTGTACATATAGTTGCTTTAGCAACATGCCCTATTCAGTTAAGGGTTAAAAAAACCCATAATACGGTTTCCCTTTTTAGGCAAAGGAATTTGAAATATTCCACACAACCAAACTTTACTAAAACCCCCCAAAATTTTCCTGCTCTAATGGAGAAACACCACCCATATTTTGGCCTTTCATTCACTTGTCGAGTATCTTGAAGTC
This sequence comes from Quercus gilva, assembly GCA_023621385.1. Classification (NCBI taxonomy): domain Eukaryota; kingdom Viridiplantae; phylum Streptophyta; class Magnoliopsida; order Fagales; family Fagaceae; genus Quercus; species Quercus gilva. The sequence continues at coordinate 38,070,136 of CM042480.1, forward strand.
CAGTACTTCTCAATTTCCTCTGCTGTTCTTCCAGGAATTCTCCCAGCAATTAGAGTCCACCTAAGGATTTGCACTATTTTTCTCATAAGCTCGTTGAAACTTCAAAAAGTAACCAAGAAAAAAGTGTGGCAAAAAAACAAAAAAGATAGAAAAGCATGCCCACCTTTCACCAACCAGGTTAAACATCCTAGTAATAAGCGTTTCCTCATCTTCTGAGAATTCAAGCTTGGAATCTTGGCTATTACTTTCCCCTGCAACAAAGGGAGAAAAGTCATTAGTTTCTAAATATATAGCTTCAGAACTAAGATCCACTTATTTTAGTAATTAATCCCAGAGAGAGTTTCTTTCATGTTTTAATCAAAAAGACCAATTCTTTTAGTGGTATATCTTTGAAATAGTGATCTGGGTCGGAAGCTACGAAGACCTAGAAGGCAAAAAACACTTTCACAGAGAAAAAACTCAGCAAATAGAAAGCTGTAAAACCATGAGTAAGAATAATCTAGGTGTGTTATATTTTCAATTGTGTACCTACTGAATCCACAAAAAGTCATCATCAGAAAACTAATTCAAGTCACACACCACGGTTGAAGGTGAAAATCAACAGTCAAAGAATTAAAAAGAATTTAGCACCAATTTCAAACGGGTACCTCTAGAATCCACGGAAGACTCATCTGAAGTGTGATCCAAGTCAGCCATTTAGGAGTTGAAAATGTAAGACAAACTCAAGAGTTAAAATTCTTTCACAAGTAAAGCTATAAGAGGAAACAGAATAGAGTAGGGCCTGTTGAATTGAGAGTAGTCATTACGTAGTATTAATAGAAGAGGATAGATTCCAAGGAATATGGTCTTCATGGGTGGAGAAGAATGGGCGGTGAGAAAGAAAGTGAAAGAAGAATGGTAGTTGATAGAGAGGACTTTGGTCTACGTTGATAGGTAGTTGAACACTTCAATGTTGGTTGGTGTAGATTTTTGCAGATTGGCAAATCTTAAGTGTTCGTGCTCACACTTACACCTCTATACAAATTTTGTAGTAAGGCACAGAAAAGTAGCAGCAATCAATTTAGTCTATGTTATTTTTAACATGTCATTTTGCACTTATTTTTCATTAATGAGTTGATGATAGAGATCAAATTAATTACAAAATGAAAATAACATGATTTCTACAAAAATGTAATAACCAAATCAACAATGATCTCAAATATAAAATCAAATAGTATTTTGCCAAAAAAGTGAAATGACAAAAAAAAAAAAAAAAAGGGGTGTTGGGTACTATAACTAAACATCTGGTAAGTTATGAGTTCCAATTAACTCAATTAATAAAGTTTTTGATAATTAAATAAGAGATTTGTTATTCAATTTCCGTCTACACCAAAAATCGATTAGTATCTTAGTTTAATGATAAAAAGTTATCATCAGAAGCAGACGCCATAAATTGAAACTTTATAATAAAAAAATTTAAAAAATTTAAAAACATCTATTAAGTTATTTGTTGTGGAGCACAGTGTTTGATCTTTTTATGATGGAATAAATCTGGGGTTATGATCCTATCTTGGATGGTATAATTAAGAAGAAAATGCAAGAACAAATCTTGGAATCAAAAGGCTTTGGAATCAGCACATCGTCTTTGCCTGAGACCCTTCGACAACTGTGGGCCCTGCATAGGCTGCAATAACATGGTCAGGGTTTTGTCAATGCAACATGGATTGGTGTGAGCAATATACACACAAGTGGATCCTCCAGGGAAAATGTTTGGTAAAGAATTAGGTTGTCCTGGTTGTGTTTTAGCATTAATTTAGACGCTGCCAAATGAAGATACAAACATACCTTCTTCTTTTTTTTTCTTTTTTTTTTTTCTTTTTTTTTTTGAGAACCAACAAACATACCTTAAGAGACCATAGTTCGTGATGCTCATTAAAATATGCGAGATAGGTTCCATCCTGTCTCACTTTTATGTGGCCTTTTTCTTCTTTATTAATATTTTATTACCCTTTTTCTTGCTTTCCTTATCCAATTCTCTCTCTCTCTCTCTCTCTCTCTCGTGTCCTTTTTCCCCTTTATTTATTTTTCAATGCACTCTCATGCCCCAACTAGAGAGTGCAGATGACTATCAGATATTTAAAAACTTATGGCTATTAAGTTTTAATATCATATTCATATATATATGCTCTTTGAATTTGAGTTCACTTCTAGATCAATCCTTTTTTTTTTTAGGGTCGCTTCTAGATCAATCTCTAATTAAAAAAACTTATATATTACCCTCTCCAATATTAATTAATCATCTTAACATACTCCTTTTATCAACATCAGTTAAAATCTTTCCGTTAGTAAATCCAACCATAACATTGCTTTGAAGAGGGGGGAAAAAGTCATTTTTAGGTGAATTAACGACAAAAAAAAAAAAAAAAAAAGGCGAATTAACGACAAAAATGTGATGAAACATAATGGAAGGGATATATTAACATTCTTGTAGAAGTTGAGGGGCACGTTAACATTGTTGTAGTAGTTGAGTGTGTAAGTTATACATTTTGAAATTAAGGGACTAATTTAGAAACAATCTCAAATTGACAAAGTTAATTTGGCTTTAAAATAGTTTAAAGCTATATTTTCCAACCCATTATATGTCAATTTATAAAATTATTTATATGTTTATTTAAAGAAGTAACGACTCACGTAACTTATTAAAAAAATGAGAGATGCTACGTCTACAACAATTTTATAACATTTTTACAACAAATGACAGGTGGTTAGTTGTTATTGGTTCAAATTTGAAACTAACACTAAGATTATTTTTTTGCCCCAACAATAACAACCAGTAACAACCTGTCACTTAGAATTTGTTATAAAAATGTTGTAAACATATCATTTCTCTAAAAAAATTATGTGATTAAATTTACACATAGATAATGTATTCAATAGCCACATAATGGACTGAAAGAAGATAGTTTTAAACTGATTTTAAGCCAAACTTTTTCCGTCCAAAATTTATAAAGAGTGTAAGTAGATTTTAAAAGAAAACTTAAAAAGAGACCCTACCATGTTTTTTTTTTTTACAAATCATAGTGTAACTACATGACTTCGCAAGAATCACAACCAACGGCCTAATAAATCAATGATCTGATGGTGTTTCAAGATTCTGAACCAATGGACTAATTTTATGACAGTTTCCGTCCCTCCATAAGGTTTGTGTTTAAAATCCCTTCAAATAAAACTAGATGACTTCATAGTAAGAAAGTAAAGGGTAAATTACAGTAAACCCACTTATGGTTTAGCATGTTTGCACCTTGCATACTCGTGGTTTAAAACTTAATACTTTGCTCACATGTACTTACTTTGTTTAGTCTCCATTACCCACCTCCATTAAAATCAAGGGTAGAAATGTATTTTCTCTTCCCTTTTATGTCTCTCTCCTCAAAAAACAAAAAATAACATAAAAACACAAACAAACAAAATCAAAGAGGGGATTTTGCAAAGAAATAAGTTGTGTTAAAACAAGATCAAATTGATAGACCAACTCATTTACTTCATCATTTCTCTCTCTCAAACTCTCATCGTCTCTCACTCTCTCTCTCAAACTCAGATTTATCCCTTTGTTCCACTGCACCGAAAGTCAATCTAGGTTGTTGATTTGTGTAAATTAGCTGATCTCTCTCTCTCTCTCTCTCTTCGATGGTGGCGTTGACGAGGCCGATTGGCCACCACAGAAGAAACACATATTGACCACCACTATCTTTGCTTCATGGGATTTTTTTTTTTTTTTTTTTTTTGCGTTTGATAATGATCTGATTATGGTGGGGTTATGGGTTGTGGCTTGCGGTGGTTGTGGATTGTGGGCAAGGTGGTGGTGGTGTTGAGTTGTGGGTTCTAATAGTGGTTATGGTGGTTGTGGGTGGAAAAGAAAGAGAGAGGATAAGGGTGATCGGACTGCAACACTTCGTGGGTTTCAATATATATATATATATATATTTTTTTTTTTTGTGGGTTTGATTTGATTTTGGCTTCCTAGTGGTGGTTGACCTCCACGGCCGCCGTTAGCACCACTACGAGACACCACCACGATAGCCAAGCCGCCGTACAAGCCATCATCAAACTCTTGGTCGAAGCACTCAACCACCACCACTAGCAGTGATGAACGACAATGTTGTTTGTCTTTTACTTTCTTTTCTTTTTTATTTTATTTTTCCCTTTCCGTTTTTGCAATTCCCCCCTTGTTTGATTTATTTTACCTGTAATTGAAACTCTCTCTTTGGTTTGTTTCTATTTTTTGTTTAATCTATGATTGGGTTCTAAAACTTTTTTCATTACAGTTTGGGTTTTAAAAATGAGAGGGATTTTGGGTATGAATTCAGAGGATTTAAAGGGTTTGGATGTGTGTAATTGAAAATTTTGAACTATATTTACAAATGTTGTGTTCTTGTGTTTTGGGTTTGAAAAGTTTTTTATTTGAGCCATGTTCTAAGAGATGCATATTCTTGGGTTTGAAATAGCCCATTTTGCTCTTGTTTTGTTTGTGTTTTTTATGTTCTTTTTTGTTTTTAGAGGAGAGACATAAAAGGGAAGAGAAAATACATTTTTATTCCTGGTTTTAATAGAGGTGGGTAATGGAAACTAAACAGAGTTAAACACAGGTAGACAAAATGCAAAGTTTTAAACCACAGGTAAGTAAGGTACAAATGGGCCAAACCACAGGTAGTTTACTATAATTTGCCCGAAAGTAAATTAATAATCCAAATTCATGTGAATATGAGATATCCATTGTTTGGATGTTTAAAAAGTTCTAGGATTTGGACTTGTGAATTAAGATTTAGGTCTTTAAGTCAAAATACCTTGTTTAGATTTTAAAAAAAAAAAAAATATATATATATATATATACAAGATAGAATTTCTACTCTAGTCTAATTTAAGTGTATATGTGTGTGAAGCTTCCTCCTAGAAACTTGAACCCTGACTCTTACCCCCCACACCTCACAAGCATTTATACTTGTGAAGTGACCACCGCACTAAGGATGCATGGTGGTTTTAGATAGTTTAAAAGGTCAAGGATTTGGATTTGGATTTGGGCTAAATCCACCAAGATTTTAAATTTTAAAATATTTGAATTTGAACTAACATCTAATCCCACAAGATTTCAAAAATCCTTAGCCATGCTAGAGAAACTTGAATTTTATGCTTCATTCTTTAACCATGTTCATATAGAGATCACAATTCCTTAACTATGTTCACTCATCCTTTAGAAATGTGATATAACAAATTGTTAAGAGTATTAGCATTGGGACTTTTAAAACTCCCAAAATGTTATTTTATCCTTCAAACCAACAAAATATAACTCACATCCAAGTTCTCAGACTCTAAAAATTTTACATATAAAGTTTACTATAGCATATCTCACTTTTTTTTTTTTATTGCTTTTTGCTCTCTCTCTCTCTCTCTCAGACCGAGTTTGGTGGTTGATGGTTGTTGGATTGTGGGTCATTTGATGGGTTATGGGTTTTGTGTGTGGTGGTGGTAGGTCGTTTTGGTGGTGGCAGTGCCTTTTGTGGCTGGTGATAGCGATGGCAGTGGTGGTGATTAGTTGTGGAGGTGGATGGTTGGGTTTTTGCGGGTTGTTAATGGGTTTTAGGAGTGGTGGTGGTGGTGGTGGTGGTGGTGGCTGTGGCTGTGGCAGTGGTGGTGACTAGTTGTGGTTATGGCTATGGTAGTGGCGATGGCTACTTATGGTGGTGGATGGTTAGGTTTTTGCGTGTTGTTTGGTGGGTTGTGGATTTTGTATGTTGTGATAGTGGGTTGTTTTGGTGATGGCAATGGTTTTTGTGGTTGGTGGTGGCAGTGCCAATGGGTAGGTGTGGTGGTGGCTAGTGGTGGAGGTGGATTGTTGGGTTTTTGTGGCTTGTGTGGGTTTGCTAGTTGAGAGAAAGAGAGAAAAAATGAATAGTATTAGGTGTGATGTGAAAAAATAAAGAATGAGATGTTAGGTAAGTTGTGAAATGGTTTGTTAAAATAGATAAAATAGTTTTTGTAGTGTAAAATGAGTAATTGTTTTTTAGAATTGCATATGCTAATGCCCTTAATAGTGGAAAAATAGATAGTGAATTTTGAAGCAAATACCTTCAAAGACCACCAAACACGTGGTATTTGCTACATATGTTCTTTATAATTTTATTATAATATATGATAAGGATGATATGCCCATAATTTTATTTATTTATTTATGAAAACCCATAATATTATTAAAATACATAATAGGAGGATGTGGAATTAAATCATATGATAGGAGACCAGGCTCTATCTTCTCAACCAGACACATGATGCAACTGCATTTATTTATTTATTATGTTACACAACTTAGTAACTTCTTTTTTATCATCCATAAGGACCATAACCTTATGTTTTGGAAATATCCAAAACTATAAAAATAAATAAATAAAATTAAACACTAGATAACTCTGTAATCATCTTTAAAAAATAATAATAATAATAATAATAATAATAAGTTAAAATTTGGTAAGGATTTAGCAATAATAATAATAAATCATCCAAATGATAGCTTAGAAGATTGAGTAACTCAGGTCATGAATTTAAACTACTGTGGCATACTTGTTTGAAGACTGATATGCAGAGTACAACTGCAGAATTATGGTTTCCAGATTCAAGTGAGCACATACATTGATTGTCGATTAATGGATGAAAGTGTCCACAAACTAATGGTAAATGCAGCATGTATACTTCATATCAATGACATTTTAATACTGTAAACAAAAATGGTAGGTGAGACTTGTGAATTTTGACGCGAGAATTTGTCAGTCTTTGATACTGCTTGTTAAGATTTAAGAACCTTTGCTCCACAAAAAAACTTACTTGGAAGCATAAGCATGGTGTTCATCCCTTGTTTGAATAACCCTAGGTCTTTTTTGTGAATTTCTCTGCTCTATTATCAATTTATCATAGCTAAATGTGGCAATACCTAATTAAGTGACAATTGATTAATGCATGTAGTTAAGTGACAATTAAATCAATTAGACATTTAAATACATCCAATCAATGCACAATCATCTATAGAAAACAGGAAATTAGTATTATGGATTAAGATATGGATAAAAGCTTTGGTACAATCCATAATGACCCTCCCACATAACACAGTAAGTAGCAGAACTACCAAATTGACACAGAAGATGGACGTACATATAACAAAGTCACATGTATTATGGCTACAGTCTAAGATTCAGATCATAAACTATCCACTATCGCATGACGAGAATAATGTAAACCACATATGGAGATTGACCTGCAGGCTGCAGCTATTCAAAAACCATGAATCTTGATATGTTCCTTCTTCACAATGCCAGCCTGTAAAGAAGAAACATAAAAGGAATATTTACATGAACCACCAATATACAAGACACAACTTAAAGAAAACAACAGTGACAATATTAAACCTGCACAAGGAAGGTGGAAACATTCTTCCTCTGATCTCCCTGAAGTTGTATAACCTGCATGCATGACACGATGATGTTAAAATTTTGTTCGATTCTAAGAAAAATAAAACAAAGCTACTTAAGGTAATGATGCTATTAACAAAATATGCAAAGAACAACAATTCTGCAATGCATCACATGAACAGTAAGGTGTACAAATAGTCTACTTTAAAGCTATTCAAAATTTTATTTTATTTTATTTTATTTATTTTTAACCTACAACTTCACCCTTCCCCTAGAACTTACAAGGGAAGGATATGCCAGTTGAACTAAGAGCCCATTGGAAATTTTCTAAATTTTCTGTTACATGTACTTTTCATTGATGGAAAAGAACATGGCAAAAAAATATAAAAAGAAAAAAACGAATTCCCATGTCACCAGTGGGATAGAAACAAACCTGGCCTAGCTCTGGATCCTGGACAACAGTACCATTACAGCAGAACTCTTTCTTAAGGTCCTTTAGTATCTTGTTATAGCTGTATTCCTTCTTCAACCCTTGCACAGTAGTCAAGCTTTTCCTCCCATTACGCTGCTGTACACGCACATGAACATACTCTTTTGTCCCAGCACCCGAGTCTTCAGCATTTGCCTCAGCAAAGGGATCTGCCCAGTTACAAAACAACCACTCAGATTATATCCAGGGTCAAGAGACATATATCCTTGGCTTCTGATTTATCAAATCAATAAACGCATTCATAAGGGAAAAGAAAACCTACCAAAAGCAGTGGGAATCTGAGCGTCGAGTTCAGACATGAAACTTGGCTGTTGGAATTAGAAAAGTAACCAAAAAAATCCTTTGTTTATGATCAGAACTGCTGAAAACTGAAATAGAAGGTAGACAAAACTCAATTGATCAAAATCTAGATTTGACATGAACTGCCATCTGTACAGAATGACACATTTAAAAGATACATTAATAACAATATCATTATATATTTATATGCTTGTAAGTACAAGGTGGATGGCAATGTCACTCATCGGTTGAAGACCCACTGGATGGGCGTGTTACTCATTAATAATAAAAAATAAAAAATACCATTCTCTGCTGCTTTTTTTTTTTTTTTTAATTAAGCAGTTATCAATGTTTATGTTAGGTATATAAAGAAGGAAAAACAAGCCTTCAAACAACACAAGAAGCCACCAGGAGTATCATTACAACTGAACAAAGTACACTTCAAATTTAAATTGGGGTCTAGAGAACAACAGATATAACATTTTACCAAAATCAAGTTTTTCCCCCACATCATTTTGTTACTATAATATAAACAAGACAATTTACATAAATCCCTAAATTAGCCCCATTCACATAACCTTCTTAACTATTTGAAAACAGCTGCACACATTTCCATTTTCTTCTTCCAACTTCATAAAAGGCCAAATCCTAAATAAAAGTTTGGGCCATCATTTTTCCCAAGCCTTGCCCATTCCTTCCTGAACCTGCTGTACTAAAGACTATAGTTTAGAACAAACCTATCCTTACTATTGCAATTAGTATTCATCATTTTACATACCAACTCATATGATCCAGCTTTCTTATCTTGTCTTCATTTCATTGCTTGACAATATTTTCATGAATGCAGTCACTCATTTCTTATAGTACCCTTTCATCTCTTTTTACTCATCCATGCCATCTTTTTTTGGTTCAGCTACAATCACTGAACCCTGACTGCCCAGCATTGTATACCAAGAATGCTGACCACTAGCCATCTTAGACAACTCCCTTTTTTTTCTTTTCAATCTAGCTGATAAGAATAGGATCCAAAAAACTGCTTTCACTTCACCAACCCAACTCAAATCCACATGCTCTATGCTTAAAAAGACTCCCACCCCCCACCAACCCCTTTTCTCTTTTTCTTTTTTCACAAATAATGGGAACAGACACATTTAGACATGTTTCACAAGTACTTGGGGTAAAAATAAATAAATAAATAAAAGAAATCTGATATTTTCCATAATTAGTTTTTAATTTGATCCACTCCTCCAATCTTCCATGTAGTTTTAAAAAGTTAACATTTCACATTTCTTCAACCTAAAACCAAACCTTTTTAGAGTCAATAGTCAACTGCTAAAAAATGGCCAAACCTTACGGCATTCTTTGTTTATTCATAAAATTTTATAGCACAAATCCTTCATTTAGATTGGGGTGCTCACAAAAAAGTAGATCCCATCACCATAATTAATAGTATAAAATCACTTCTGCAATTTCAATAGAGGCTCTTATTTCATATTTTCTAGACTGGATTGCTCTATTCTTAGACATGGATTTGTTAAAACACACACACACACACACACACACACACACACAATATACCAATTCAATCTCCAGAAAAAAAAAAAAAAAAAAAAAAAAAAAAAAAAAAAAAAAAAGGCAACCGTGTAATTGATTGCTAAATTGTAAATTATCTGCCCCACAAGTATAAGTATGACCCTACAGTGACAAAAAAGTGGACCAGAATCTAGTTTAGAAGTTTAGAATACATCAATAATCAAAATACCAAAATTTACCTAAACAGTAATATAGAAAAAATAAAACCATCCGCAACTTTTCATTCGCTCTTCTCCTAAATTTATCAATTATTCAACAAACTCCTATAACAAACAAAAAATGATCCAATATTCAACCCTGGTTGTCTTATCAAAATAAAAAATAAAAAAAAATTAAACCCTGGTTGTCCTCTATACTTATTTGACATAACCAACTAGACAATCAACCATCGCATCAAACACAAAAACACTACTTAAACTAATTGAGAAACCACAATCAATATATAATCAAATATAAAACATCCCAAGAAACCAAAATACTCTTCTTCTTTTTTAAGTACTCACAGATTCCTAATCCTGCCTGTGACGCAAACCCAACATAAAAGTTTCAAACTTAAAAAGCATCATTAGGAGAAAAGCAAAAGCAAAAGCAAACACAAAACCAAAACAAAAAAAAAAAAAAAAAAAAAAAAAAAAACCCAGTACAGAATACCCTTTATCCAAAAGAAACCAGGAATGACATGGGATTTATAAAAATCAATACAATACTATGCACTAAAATGAAAAAATAAAAATAAAAGTAAAGAATTATGGAACATGATAAGTTAACATAACAAACACAGAGACGTGTGTAAATATATACAACACATAAAATCAAATAAGGCAGGCTATAAAAATAAAAACTTGATTAAGCAACAGAAAACAATCTAATAGAAAGAAGAAGAAGATACCAGATAGAAGAGGACGGTGATTTTGAAGAGCTAGAGACAAAAGAGAGAGAGAGAGAGAGAGAGAGAGATAAGGGATATGTATGTTGTGGGTCGGAAAGACTTATATAACTACAAGCTACAGACAATGTCTCTGAGCCACTCCACTCAACTCGGTTTTCTTTTTCTTTTTCCTTATTTTTTCAAAAAATTGTGTGAGAGAGTTTTTGACGGTCTATATTACGGGAGAGAGGAATGGACGGTGGTAATGGGAGATCACGTGTACAGCGTTGGAGTCAAGGACTCAAGACAAGAGTACGCACACACTACACTACATTTGAGCAAGCATATGATACCGTGCGTACTTTGCACGCTTGGGTCCCACTATTGACTTTTTTTTTTATGCAGACTATTGACTATTGAGATGTGTCTATTGCAATTTGCAACAGAAATAGTTTTTACTTTTTTTAAGGAGTCCTTTTAAAAATTAAAATGTTCACTTTTAATCTTAACTTTGGAATTTTTTTTTTTTTTTTGAAGAATTTTTAATTTTATTACCATTTCACCGTACCTTTTTGAGTGTTTTGGCTAAATATTGGCCAAATTAGAGTTTATTGGCGTATGAGTATTGTTCAGAGGCTTTTTTTTTTTTTTTTTTTTTTTTTAATGAAAGAGGAGAAAGGTGAAATTCGGTACCAAGGTTGTTGAATTGCTCAGAAAAGTAGCATCACGCCACCGCCTATGCCAGAAGTGAGAAGAGAGAATGACGTGATAGATGAGAGAGGAGAGAAATTGAATTAAATTCCCATGGTGCCACATTTATTACGCAACTTTTGTGTATGTTCGTTGGTTTGTCCATGCCTGAAAATAGAGAGAAGGAAGAAAAAGAAAAAATAAATAAATAAATAAAGTAAAAGTGGCACACTAGGGGAGTTGTTTGTGTTTTCAAACAATTATTTTTATTTTTTAAACAACATTACATGTATTTTTATACACTTTTTCACCAACATGTATTTTCACAAATATTTTTTAATAACATTTTTCAGTTTTTAAACACATATATCAAACGGGCCCTAAGTGTTAAATTAGGTGAGAGAAAATTTGTTGTAAATATGGCATACTAGGTGCTAGGTAAAGTCTCTTATCATCAAATAAGAGATTTAGGGTTCGATCTTCGTTGATACTAAAAATCAATTAATGTCTTAGTTTGATAATAAAAAGTAATCATCAAGAGCGGACATCAGATATTAAAACACTCTAAAAAAGTGTTGAAATAGATGAGCGAAAGAGAGAGGGAGTGATAGCGGAGAGGGATATATATATATACATACATAGGGACAGACTCAGGATTTTAGGACAAAATGGGCTTTTACCATTTTCAGTCAAATTAATTAGCTTTATACTCCCTTTTCCAAACTAAGTAGAGAAATGCCTCTCTTTTAAAACTCGATTTATGATAAATCAAGTTACAAAAAAAAAATTTCTGAAGTTCTATAGTGGTGTTTTAATGAGCCTATAGTGACGTTTTTTTAATTCGAATTCAATGAAATCGAGTTATAAGCAATTTTTTTTACCTATAACTCGATTTCATTGAGATCGAGTTAAAAAATATCACTATAGGCTCCTTAAAATCCCACTATAAGGTCTAACTCGATTTATCATAAATCGAATTCTAAAAAATGGGTATTTCCCTACTTAGTTTGGGAAATTTGGTATAAAGCTAATTAATTTGTCCGAAAAAGGCAAAAGCCTATTTTGTCACATGATTTTAAGCTAGTGGGGGCCGGAGTATAAAAAAAAAAAAAAAAAAATCCATATAGTATTAAAAAAATTATATTTTGTGTTGTTTCGATATACATTAAGATGTAATTATTTACCAATAAAGATAAAAACAAAAACAAAATAATGTTTTTTTTGTAATACTAAGCTGGCTAGGATTTTTTTTTTTTTTTAGAGCATTCATAGTGGTGGTGCTAAAAATTTTAGCTTTTAGTATATCAAAAAGCTACTTTATTTATTTTACCACCTCACTTTACAATACACCCGATATCAAATGTTTTTTTTTTTTTCCACTTCATTTAAAATAATATAAACAAATCATTAAAATAATAAAGGAAGAGAGAATTTGAGTTTTTTAATTGAAGAAAGAGATATAATCTTAATAAAATATTGTATTTTATTTTTAACAACTTGCTACAGTCAACTGATATTTATACTGTAGTTGCAAAAAGTTTAGCTTTAACTTCTCCAATAACTAATGATTTTTTGGTTCTTTAGTGGTAAAATATTTTTTGTTTGCTAAAATACAATCACCATTGTAAATGTTTTTATTGTTTTTGAATTAAATAGTTACTATTTGGGTGGGACTAACTAGTCTTATTCCAGCTGCACTCTTTGGCTGCCCTGCTCTCCCTCTAATTACCTCACACGCATGTCTCTATTTATATAGAAAAGAGTTTATTTGTTCCAGAAAAGAGTTTACAAGATATACACCACTAAAATAACAACGTAAACCGATTACAAAAATGAGCTGAACTTTAAATTTTGCTGCAATGCCTCTATCTCTCTCTCTCTCTCTCTCTCTCTCTCTATATATATATATATATATATATATTAATAATTTCTTTTGTTCCAGCCAATTTGGAGAAAGCAAGAATCATGTTCTTTTTTTTTTGGATAACCAAGAATCACATTCGTTGGTAAGATAGTGATACTTCTTTTGTATTGAAGATGCATTAACTGAACATTTAAGGTATGAATTTTAAGAATTCACAAGCAGTTTTAAATCCAAATTGATGGATGTAATTTCAATATTAGAGTTATTGCATGCATTGTAAATCTAGATTTATGGCCTATTTGGATGTTAAAAAAAGGAGGGGGAGTAGAGTAGAGGGAGGGAGAGTAATCTAATTACTTTGTTTGGAAGTTTTTTAAAGAATGAGGGAGAGGGGTTTGGAGGGGTTTCAACTCCCTCTAACCCTTCATTTTTAATTCCTCCAAATTAGAGAGATTTGGAGGGAGAGTAGAGTAGATAAATTATTATTCAAGTAAATTTCCTAATTTAACCTTTCTAAAATCACAAAATTACACACAAATTATATAAATAATTTTTGTTTGTTTCCTTAGAAAATTTAAGGTGAATGAAAAAATAAAATAAAATAAAATAAAATAAAATCTCATTGATGTTTAGCTTTCTCGGCTTCATCACCTTTTCTCCGATTCTCTTTGTGCTGTTGCAAATGTTAGATTCAAAAGTTTAGCCATCGCTCTCTCTTTGTTTGCTTCGATTGAAGCTTCATTGTTTTAGATTTGGGCTTTTGTGTAAAAGGCGTTTGGATTCTAAGATTCTGGTTGGATTTGGCCGGAGAACATGGCGTCGTCGTCGTCGGTGTCAACTTCAACGAGAGCCAGAGAAGGCTCCGATCAACCTTCGCAGCCGCAGCAGAGGATGATCATGCGGCTGACTTTGATTTGAGTCAGAAAAGAGAAATCAAATCTAAATAGAAAGAAAAGAAAGGAAGGTTCGATCTAACAAGGTTGACTTTGATTTGAAGGAACCCAAAAAAACAACCAAAGAAAAAAAAAAAAAAAAAAAAAAAACCAAATCAGATAAAAGCAACATCAATGACTCAAGCTCTAATGGTTTCTTTAAGTTTTTTTTTTTTTTTTGCTAAACCCAGATCACACGCACAGACCCTCTCTCTCTCTCTCTCTCCATGGCCGAATCTAAACCAACTCTCTTGATTTGCTGGCATAGACCCAGTGTTTTTGGTTCTCTTTCTCATGTCCATAATTCTTTTTTTTGATACAATCATGTCCATAATTCTGAGTTAAATTTCATTTTTTATTTCTATTTCAAGAGAATGATTTCATGGTGTTGATAATGGACATTTTGAAAAATAATTTGGGGGTTTTGATTTGTGAAAGTGTTGGATTAAGTGAGAATTTGATGTCAATACATTGTAGAGGCTTTGGTTTAAAAACTAATCTGATTTGTGGTTGCAAATTTGATAAAATTAGGAATTGAATGTTTGATTTGTTTTGGGTGTATTGTGTGTTTGGTTGCCAAGAAAATGAACGAAAAAATTCACTAATATATTCTAAGATTTGGATGAATGATAATTAGGTTCAAGACTTTACAAAACTGATAAATTAATCATAGACCAATGTTACAAGTCCATTTTCAGATATGGGTAAATTTGTCTATTTTAATAATTTCCTCTCCTCTCCATCATAATTTTTAAAACATCCAAACAAGAGGAAGGGCTAATTACTCCCTTCCCCCTTACTAATTTTAAAAACATTCAAACAAGGTGGAGGGAAACCATTCCCCTCTACTCTCCTCCCACTACTCTCTTTCCCTCTACTCCCTTCTACTCTCCTTCCTCTCGAAACTTCCAAACAGGCCATTAAAGTGAGAAAATTTGACATAGAGAATTTTTAGAATGAGGATTAATTTTCTACGTGATTAAAATTATTTGAATCTTTGTATGTTTACAAAAAATACGTGGGTCCTATTTGGTATATGGAAGTCTGATGATTTTTTTTTATTGGTTACAGAAAGTGGTTTAATTGCTCTGTTATGTTGTTGATCATTGACATATACAAAAGAAATAGTTATATCCAAACTTAATTGATGAGTGTGGATGAATTTTGATTTCCATTGAATTTTGTTCTTCTACCTACAACCTTACAGGTCTATATTTGTTTACTCTAATTTTTTTTCCATCAAATTGAGTAGGTTTTGTGTATTTTTTTGTCTTTTGTTTAACCTAGTTTCATTAAGTTTTATCCAACTTACATGGTTATGGTTTGAAAATCAATCATTAAACATGCTTAATGTAGTTTTAAAAACTTATCACAATTAATAGCTTTTTAAGATTAAAAAGACAATTTGTTATGCTATGACAATCAACAAAAATCAAGGACTTGCCAAGTCTAGTGTTCAGCCATGGCCAATTGCATGAAAGACCAAAGATTTTAATAAAGAACAATGACAAATAAGAACAAGGATACATTGAAAATATAGTGTATAAAGAGGTATTCAACAATCTCCCAAAGGTAAAACAACTTCTAACATTTTTTTTTTCTTATTAATAAAAACTAATAATTTTCTATTGAGGTGTTATCATTTTATATATAATGGTTGTTGATGAACCATAAATTTATGGTCGTCATTATAAGAAGGTCGTCATCTACCCAGAGAAGACATTACGCATTTATTACAATCATTGATGACAAAACGCAATTGATGGACCAACGGTTACAAAATGAGTTGTGGCCTTTAGACAGAGATTCTGTAACACACTAGCTGTTGAGCATAAATGCAACACATCATTGCCCATTAATAAGGCATACCCCAAGGTATGCCCAATTACACACAAATACTCTAAGAAATCACCCTGTACTCATTTTCTCTCTAAAATTTTTCTCCCTTATTGACTTAAGCATTAGAGGCGGTTTGGCTGACGCCACATTGGCGTGTTACTCTTCCACTTAGATCATTTTGTAGGTTTCTCATCTACAGAGACAACCCCATTCACAGCATCGTTTATCCGCTACAATGAGGAGCTCAACTGTTGACTTTTTGCATCATCAGTTTGGCGCTGTTTGTGGGAAACGCTAATCATTCAAGCCATCTCTCCCTGTGACAAAAGAGTTTCTCAAAGTGCAAGATGGAAGCAAAAGCTGGACCTCAGCCAGATGTTGTGCAACAACAACAAATCCAAGCCCTCTTGGCAAGTGTGGAATAGCTGACTCGCCAGTATAAAGAGCTACGAAAGACGATGGAGTCTCAAAATGTAGAACGTCGGCGAACAGGTGAAAACTGAAATGAAGAAGAATCTGATTCTCGAGCCAATAGGCAAGACAGAACTTCAGGAGAAGATTCTACTAGGGTGGAGAATGAGCTCCGCAACATAAGGAAGGAGGTGGATGAACTAAAAAGTGCTATGAAGGACAAAGGCGGAGAGAATCTGGATGGGATGATTCGAAGGACGGACTTACCTTTCACCACTGAAATGCTAAACCGTCCCCTCCCTCCAAAATTTCGCCTCTCATAGTTAGAGTCATATGACAGTTCCAAAGATCCCTTAGATCACATTGAATCATTTAAGATGCTGATGCTATTGCAGATGACCCTAGACGAAGTGATGTGTAGGGCATTCCCAACAACGCTAAAGGAAGCAGCTAGAATATAGTTCAACAAAATACCCCCAGGAATCATTGCAGACTTGAACAACTCAGCAAGGGTTTTGTTCGTCTTTTCATTGGTGGGCAGAGGCATAAAAAGCCAACTGGCCATCTTCTCAACATTCAGCAAGCAGAAGGAGAATTACTAAGGCAATACATCACTCGATTTAACAAGGAACTACTGTAAGTAGACGAAGCTGAAGATCAAGTCATCCTAACAACCTTCTAAGAAGGATTGTTACCAGGAGATTTCTTCTTCTTAATTCCTAAAAGTCCACCAAAAACAGTGGCGGAGTTGCTCCATAAGGCACAGAAGTACATGAATGCAGAAGATGCGGTGTTTGCAAAGGAAATGAAGGGAAAGAGGCAGAGAGACGAAGG
This sequence comes from Quercus gilva, assembly GCA_023621385.1. NCBI lineage: Eukaryota > Viridiplantae > Streptophyta > Magnoliopsida > Fagales > Fagaceae > Quercus > Quercus gilva. The sequence goes on from CM042480.1 coordinate 38,087,369, forward strand.
AACAAGCAGCACTCGCGATAAGAAGAAGGAGTTATAAAGTGTTGGGCAGGCCACATGGAAAAAGAAGGAGCTTCCAGATAGAAAACCCAAGTTCACCAACTTCATTCCTCTAATAATCCCAATTAAGCAGATCCTTAGGCAGATAAAAGACGATCCCGCCCTATAATGGCTAAAGCCAATTAGCGCTCCAGTAGAGAGAAGAGACAAGAATAAATACTGTAGGTTCCACCAAGATCACGAGCATCGCACCGATGAGTGTAAGCATCTGAAAGACCAGGTGGAGACCTTAATTCAACAAGGGAAGTTACAAAAGTACGTTAGAAAGACAAAGCCCTACAAGTACCAATGGAAGGACGACTAGGACAGGACTCCGAAGGTAAGGGATAGCAAATCCCCTGCAGGAGTAATAAAGACAATCTCGAGAGGATTAACGGCAGGTGGAACGTTGAAGTCCCTAAAAAAACATAAGGGAGAGAAATAAACAGCATCCATTCGCGGCTCCCCCCAATGAAGATGCTAAAGAATGACGAACCTGATATTGTCTTCTCTGAGAGAGACAGTCGCGACATCAGACAACCCCATGATGATCCACCAGTAATCATGCTTAGAGTAGAAGAATTCAACATTCACTGGGTGCTCATTGACAACGGAAGCTTAGTAGATATCATCTACTTGCCCTTGTTTCAGCAGATGAAGCTAGCCAAGAAAAGGATCAAGCCTTTCACCTCACCTCTGGTAAGCTTCACAAGGGATAGAATCGTCCCAAGAGGCATCGTCACTCTAACTGTGATCACAGGAACTTACCCAGCACAAGTTATTAAGGAAATTGATTTCCTCATAGTTGACTGCTTTTCCATATACAACATCATCTTGGGAAGACCTGCACTCAATAGACTAAAAGTAGTGACGTCGATATATCACTTGAAGGTAAAGTTTTCAACAGCCCATGGAGTAGGAGAAATCAGAGGAGACCAAGTTCTGGCAAGAGAGTGCTATTAAGCTGCCCTAGCATCGAGAAAGAACCAAACATGGGTGATCAATGAACCAGAACCCATTCCTGAACCGTTAAAAACACCACAAGAAGTTGAGATCGTCCCAGGAGATTTGACGAAGGTATTGAAGATCAGAACAATACTCCCAACTTTAGAGAAAGAGAAAATGATCTTCTTCTTAAAAGCAAACCAAGATGTCTTTGCTTGGAAACATGAGGATATACAGGGATTGATAGGAAGATCGTACAGCATCATCTCAACGTTAACTCAGAATGAAAACCTGTATAGTAGAAACAGAGAATTTTTGCACTAGATTGCAACAAAGCTGTAACTGAAGAAGTAAAGAAGCTGCTGGAAGCTAATTTCATCAGGGAAGTCTTCTATCCAAATTGGCTAGCAAACATGGTCATGGTAAAGAAGAGCAACAGTAAGTGAAGAATGTGTGTCAATTTCACAGACCTGAATAAGGCCTGCCCAAAAGACAGCTTCCCTTTGCCAAGGATTGATCAGTTGGTAGACTCAACTGCTGGACACAAGCTACTGAGTTTCATGGATACATTCTCTGGATACAACTAGATTCTTATGGACAAAGACGATTAAGAGAAGACCTCGTTCGTCACTAGCCAAGGGTTATACTGCTACAAGGTTATGCTCTTTGGACTGAAGAACACAGGAGCCACCTACCAAAGATTGGTGAACCGTATGTTCTCTCACCAGATTGGAAGAAATGTGGAAGTACATGTGGATGATATGTTGGTGAAAAGTAAGGACGAAGCCAACCACTTGAACGATCTCAAAGAAACCTTCAACACACTACGTAAGTACAATATGAAATTAAATCCTGCAAAGTGTGTTTTGGTGTTGCTTCAGGGAAATTCTTGTGATTCGTGGTCTCCTAACGAGGTATAGAGGCAAACCCCGACAAAAGTGAAAGCAATAATAGAGAGCAAGTCACCAAAAATAGTAAAGGAGGTGCAGAGCTTGATAGGAAAGGTTGCAGCCCTAAACAGATTCGTCTCTAGGGCAACGAATAAGTGCAAGCCATTCTTCAAAGTATTGAAGAAGGCCTTCCAATGGACTAACGAATGCGAGGAAGCTCTTGCCAAATTGAAAGAGTACTTGACGAGGCCACCATTGTTAAGTCCCTCAGTGATGGGAGAGAATTTGTATCTCTACCTAGCAGTAACCAACACTGTAGTAAGTTCGACACTGATTAGAGAAGAAGAGAACGTCTAGAAGCCAGTTTATTATACCAGTCAAGCATTCCAATTAGCAGAAGCAAGTTACCCAAGGATGGAGAAGATAGTTTTCGCATTACTGGTCGCCTCCAGAAAGCTCCGTCCTTATTTCCAAGCACACCCCATTGTCGTTATGACAGACTAGCCCATAAGAAAAACGATGAACAAGATAGATGCAGCAGGACGACTCATTCAATGGGTAATTGAATTAGGCCAATTTGACATCGAATATCGGCCTCGAGCAGCAATCAAAGCCCAAGTACTAGTAGATTTTATTGCAGAGTTCACTTACCCCTATAAGGAAGAAGACCTTCCTATGGAAACATGGAGGTTCCAAACAGATGGGTCAGCCATGAAGAAAGTGGGAGGAGCAGGAGTAGTTGTTATACCTCCAAAAGGAGAAACACTGAAGTACACAGTCAGATTACAATTCATAATAACAAATAACGAGGCAGAGTACGAAGCATTGCTAACAGGACTAAGCCTAGCAAAGGCTCTAGGAGCAAGGAACCTTATCGTCCAAGCTGATTCACAGCTAATAATTGGACAAGTGAAGGGAGATTATGAAGCCAAAGAAGAAAGGATGCAAAAGTACTTAAAGATTGTCCAACGGCTCTTACAGCAGTTTGACAATCTATACTTTATACAAATCCCTCGAGCCAAAAATTTAGAAGCTGGCTTTCTAGCAAGATTAGCCTCTTCAGACAATTACAATGCAACCTTCAAACTATGTGTAGAAATAAGGGGGCAGCCGAGCACAGAAGGCGAGCAAGTTATGAAGATAAAAGAGCAAGACGAGTGGATGATTCCCATCGTCTATTACTTGAAAGAAGGATGGCTCCTCGAAGATAAGACGAAGGCAAGGAAGATATAGATCAGGGCAGCTCACTTCGTCACCATTAATGACGCGCTGTACAGACAAGGGTATTCACTCCCATATCTGAGATGTGCCAGTTTAAAAGAAGCAGATTACATACTCCGCGAGATACATGAAGGAATCTGTAGAAACCATGCTGGGGCAACGTCTTTAGTAGGAAAGACGCTAAGAGTAGGATATTACTAGCCAACCTTACAGAAAGATGCATACAACATCGTCAGAGCATGCGACAAGTGTCAATGCTTCGCAAATGTCCAGACAAGACCGGGAGAGACGAGGACACCCATATCCTCACCATGGCCCTTCGCCCAATGGGGAATTGATATCATGGGTCCATTCCCTTTAGGGAAGAAGCAACTCAAATTTCTGATTGTGGCAATTGATTACTTCACAAAATGGGTAGAAACAGAACCAGTGACAACGATAACGTAGGCTAAAATCATAAGTTTTGTGTGGAAAAACATCATCTGGAGGTTTGGAGTCCTACGTGTCATAATATCAGACAATGGAAAGTAGTTTGACAACCCCAAGTTTCAAAAATTTTGCCAAGACTTAGAAGTCAAGAATCACTATTCTTCTCCAAGACACCTTCAGGCCAACGGCCAGACAGAAGTGATGAATAGAAGCTTGCTCAAAATTATCAAAACTAGACTTGAGGGGGCAAAGGGGGCATGGCCTGAAGAACTACAAAATGTCCTTTGGGCATATAGGATGACCACAAGGGTTCCAACAAGAGAAACACCATTCAGATTGACATTTGGCATTGAGGCTGTCATATTGGTGGAAGTAGGACTGATGAGCTACTGAGTCAAAACATATGAAGACTAGAAAAATTAGCAGGAGCTTAACAGCAATCTGGACCTAATTGACAAATTCAGAGAAGAAGCTATGAAGCGAATGGCTAAGCACAAGGAAGCAATGGCCAGATACAATAACAAAAAGGTCAAGGTGAGAAGATTCAACACAGGGGACCTCGTCCTTAGGAAGGTGTCACAAGCAACTAAGGACCCATCTCAAGAAAAACTTGGACTAGCCTGGAAAGGTCCCTACGAGGTAATCCATCATTCTAGAGAAGGCTCCTACTACCTAAAGTCTTTAGACAGCCAAGAATTTCCTCGACCATGGAACATAGAATACTTGAAGAAATACAACCAATAAGGAACACTTTACATTTCCAAGTTGCTTAATCTTCATATCAGTATGTATGACAATCATTACTTTCGTCATTCATAAGATTAATAATACATGAAAGCATTATCCATGAGTATTCATCAATGACTTGTTAATATTCATGCCCTATCACTATCAAAACGTGTGCAATGCTTAGGAGTTGTCCTTGGGAGACATCTCAAGGATCTCTGTCATTAATATTTTAAATTAAGAGTGATTCACACACAACCAACGGCGTCATTAGCCATCAAAGTTGTTGATACACAACTACCAAAGTCGACTAAATTAGAGTTATTCAAATACAACCAATATAATTGTCATTCAAGATGAAACAAAAATGGTTAACCTAAAAGACACTCCAATACCACGACTCTAATTCACGAGTACAATGCAACATTGTTATTCAAACATGACTTAATAAGAAGTTGTTCAAACACAGCTGAAAAATACTAAGTTGTTCAAACACAACTAACATCGTCATTCAAACATGAGTCAATAAAAAGCCGTTCAAACACAACTGAAAAATACTAAGTTGTTCAAACACAACTAACATCATCATTCAAACATGACTCAATAAAAAGCTGTTTAAACATAGCTGAAAAATACTAAGTTGTTCAAACACAACTAAGATTGTCATTCAAACATGACTCAATAAAAAATTGTCTAAACACAGCCTAAAAAAAAATACTAAGTTGTTCAAACAAAACCAAGACCGTCATTTGAATATGACTCAATAAAAAGCTGTTTATATACAAGCTAAGTACGGAAAAGCTGCTCAAGTGCAAGCTAAACATAAAGGTAGTCTCAACTAACATCATCACAAAAGACTATCCAAGCGTAAAGGAGTTATCTACTATAGCTAATAGCAGGAAGTCCATAAACCTATCTACCATCGTCAAAGGAATTGTTTAGTTGTCCAAAACAACGGGCCTAAAAAGAAATATTATTCTTGCCTTGCAAGGAAATAAAAAGAAAAAGAAAGTAGAAAAAAATAAAAGGTTACTGATCTTCAGGTACGAGGTTTGCAAGGGTTACAACAATAGCCTCCTTCACTCCTCCTGCAACGTCTAGAGCCTCCTCCGTCACATTCTCTAACATGGCCTCAAAAGGACGATTAGACATAAGCTATTTTTCAACGTCCTCAACAACCAAGCCAAAGAGGTCCAAGCCAGGGTGATGCTTTACCATCCACTTCATAAGAAGATTAAAGCCCTCCACGTAGTATTTGCATAAATTATCAGAGTACTCGTCAGAGTCCTTAAAATCCTATACCGCCGTGGCCCCAACATTTTGTGGCTTCAGCTCCAGGTCACCGATCTATTTGTCCTTCAGCTTGTAGAAGTCCTTCTCCACTTGTAGGCTTTTCTCCAGGGTCGCCACACACTCCTTGTCATTCTCAGCTTCAGCAGTAAGGATGGCAACCTTGTTCTTGAACATCTCGTTCTCAGTGGATAAAGACTTGATTAGAGGATCGGACATGGCCACCTTCTTTTCCAAGTCCAAAAACTTCCTAGAGATGAACAAAGATTCACCCAAAGCCTGCAAAGAACCTCCTTTAGCAGAAATATAGCAAAGGTAAATGAGAAGTAAAGATGGCCTACAATGCTCACTTGTACAAGCTTCTGAATGTGAGATGACATAACCTCACTAGACGACTTCGCCATCAAGGGACTCAGATCGTCCACAGAGAGTGCCTCATGAGCCTTCAAAGTCGTTGCATCAGCATCATCCCAGAAAGTAGGAAGGAAAGATTTACCACTTGACTTCTTCTTCTTCTTAACCTTCTTTCCACCAGAGATAATCATCTTCAATGATGAAGTGGGAGAAGCAGGACGCTTGGTAGGGGGAGGTGTTTTCAAAGGTTCTTGCTTAACCACCTCACCAGTTTTCTTCTTGGACAGGAGACCACTGACGGTTCCTCCTTAGCCTTCTTTTTTTGAACCTCGGCTAAGTTTTGCTTACTAAACCTAGTCATCATTCCTGAAAGGACAAAGAAAAGGTTAAAAAAAAAAAAAGCCAAAGGAAAAGGAGCGCTTACTCCTTTTCACAACTTCCAAGTCCCTCCAAACCTTAGTAGACAGTTCTGGACCCAAAAAGTGAAGAAATAAAGATTGAGGAGAGATGAGCTCGTCAAAATCCTTGACGGTCTCCAAATATTCCTTTACTTTTTCCACACGCAGCTGATATCTCTTCTTCAGACGAGGACACTAGGCAACTGCAAAACAAGGATACAAGTAAGTTACCTATCACTGTCACTCCCAAAAAAAGAGAAAACAACTGAAAAGACGAAGAAGATGCACCAAACACGGGAACTCCCCAACTATGAAAAAACTTGGGGACTTTATCCAAGACCTCACCAGGGACGAACTCCCAACCACTTCTAGAAACAAAAAAGAAATTTGGTTTCTAATTGCGAAGAGACGATGGGTAATTGAGTATTAACCTAGAAGTCCTATCCCATGACTTAAACTCGTAACAGTTGGTGTCCTTAGACTTCCTCAGACGATAAAAATGGAGGAATTTTTCCCTTCTAATGACATCGCCCTTATTGGAAAACATCCATACCACCATACAAGAAACAAGGATTCCCAATAGTTAGGCATTAATTGCATCGGAGCAAGATGCAAATAGGGAAAAAGATCCCTGACAAAGGGATGAACAGGGAAGTGAAGGCCGCTGGTAAAATTGGCCTCGTAGAAACAAACCTCATCGGCATATGTGTGACAAGCTCTTTCCTCGTCACTCGGGATCCTAATTTTTACAGAATCAAGGAATTGAAATTTGTCCCTAATTTGTTTCTCATCCTTCTCAGAGAGAGAACACGAGATGTTCCAAGCTTTATAAGGGGTAGAAACAGAAGTGGCCCCCAAGACCACACGATCATCAGATGAGGATAGCCCCGTCTCCAGGTCACTTGACCTTACCTCGGACATCCACAACAATCTAGCTACCTCAGCAGAATAGGAAACTAAAGGAAACAAGGAAGAAAGAATAGAAGTATACAGAAAGTCCTTTCCTATGAAAGAACTTAATCCCTTCAAGACACTTCCCCTCTACAAACTCAAGTAAACTACCCAAATGAGCAAAAAAGAAGGCTATGAAAGGACAATCGACTTTAACAACAAAATAGTTTACCATGAAAGAATCCGAAAGGAAGAAGAAGCACGAAGGACTTACAAGGAAACGTAGGATAGAGAAAGGAAGCTCACAGATACAAACCCTAGAACAAAGAACTGAATAAGGAAAAATACAGAAGGATGGAAAGAGGAGGGAAAAGCGCAAAATAAGTTCCCAAAACTCACACGAGAAAACCAAGACATGTTCACATGTCGAACACATCCTGGCCGTACACGTGGCGTTCAACCACCTAGACATCAAATCTTCATAAATGCGCAGCACACGGAATACAAAGCGTCAAATGAATTTGTTCTTATCTCATCTAAAAGTGAGATAACGAAAAAGGGGGCAGCTGATGAACAAGAAATTTATGGTCGTCATTATGAGAAGGTCGCCATCTACCCAGAGAAGATGTTATGCATTTATTACGATCATTGATCACAAAACATAACTGATGGACCAACGGTTACAGAATAAGCTATGGCCTCTAGATAGAGATTTTGTAACGCACTAGCCGTTGAGCATAAATGCAACACATCATTGCCCATTAATAAGGCATGCCACTATAAAAGAGAAGATAACAGAAACCCAAGGTACGCCTAATTACACACAAATACTCTATGAAATCACCCTGTACTCATTTACTCTCTAAAATCTTTCTCCTTTATTGACTTAAGCATTGAAGGCAGTTTGGCTGGCGCCACACTGGCGTGTTACTCTTCTACTCGATTCATTTTGCAGGTTTCTCATCTACAGAGATGACCCCATTCACAACATCGTCCATCTGATACGACTAGAAGTTTAACTGTGGATTTTTTGCATCATCAGTTGCTATACCAATACAATTTATTTCTTTTGTTATTATAATAATTATTTATTTGGTAATTGTTTCTTTTATAAAATATATATTCTATAAACTTATGATAAAACCGGGCAACACACGGGCTTTTAACTAGTATGTATGTATGTATGTATGTATATATGATGAAGCTCAAATGTGACCTCGTCAGTATGCTCCTCGTCATTACTGATGGTCAAACTGCGATACTTATTGAAAAGACAAGAAATAAAAAGAAAGATTGCCGGTGTGGTGCTAGCTACGGAAACTCTGATGCCTAAGTCAGATTATCACTCTCAATTGATAGGATAATTGTAGTATATTATGTTTTTCATGAAGAAATCTCACTTGGGTTGGCTAGCTTTATATAGCTTGTATTCTGGTTCGTCATTTATGCTCATTAATGCTCTTCTGGGTGTTTTCACCTGAATGAATTATAGCATTTAATGGCAATGAAGTTTCTCTTTAATGTGTAACGCATGACCGTTGGCTCATCAAAGCTCTTGTAACCTTTCCAGCGCATTTACTTGTTGTTGGCTAGCTTGATGGAGTTAATTTCTGACTTTAATGTGCATAGGCTCGACCTTTCATACGGACGGCCTTTCATTGCTTGCTTGTGGGAGTTATCCTGACTTAGATGTGCTTTATGGTCGTCCTTGTAAATGGACAACCGTTTTACTGATACTTATTAATTGCCCCTTCATTCCTTTGTCGTTAAGGTTTTGGACGAGCATAGGAATGTGATCAGTTGTGACGGTTCGCATCTTCTCGTTTTTCGATATCTCACTTCCATCATAAATGTGAAACGACTACTTCTCCAGGCAAAAGACATGTGTTTCTTCTCTATTCGTGGCGTGTGCAAAATCGCCTAGATTTTGGCAGTCTTTAATTTCAGTTTTTCCTTTCTTAGAAAAACTATTCCTCTTCCTCCGCCCTATTTAGTCTGCACTTTGAAGTACTAAGGAATTTCCACACTTCAAATTTTCCTGGTAAGATCTCCTTTCTCTATGTTTTAATGGTTGGTTTTGATTTTTTCAGGCGAAAGTGTCCCTAGATTTCCTTTTTCTTTGCAAGGTTAGGGATTTACCTTGAGTATTCTTTTGGTTGGCATCCCCAAGCTGGTCTGTTTGTGTCTCGTTTCACTTCCTTCAAACCCGTTTTGCTCACCCTTTACCCATTGATCTGTCGTTCTTTGATAGAGCATCATTTGATGATGGCTACTGTAGAATATAGGGACGATGATGTCAGGTCGAGTGAATTGGAAACAAGGTTGTCATCAAACGCAGAATCCCTACGTGAAGAAGCTGACACGGCCATGTCAAAGCTACCTTCGTCTTCCTCCTCTCCTCCTTTGCATGCTTATTCCTAGTCTTGCTTTCTAAAAGAAAAGCATTTGAAAGGCTTTAGAAAGAGGTTTCAGTTCCCCAAAGGTACTATCCTTCGTTTGCCTCATCCTAGCAAAAAGGCCTACACTTTTGCCTATGGTGAGGTGTGTTTTTATAAGGCTGCCTTTTTGTGCGGTCTTCGTTTTCTCCTTTATCCTTTTATTATGAAACTTTTCATTCATTTGCAAATTGCCCTTAGCCAGCTCGTCCCTAACACCTGGAGGACGATTGTGAGTAGTATGTCTATTTGGATGTCTACCTATGAAGGGCACATGATAACCCTGAATGAGTTTTTATATTTGTATTGTCTGAAGCCCTCTACCCACTATTGGTATTTTGAATGCTTACCCTAGGATAGGAAGTCTAGGGTTATTTTTGGGTATCCTTCCTATTTTTGCGACTAGAAATCACTATATTTTTTCATTTCTAGAACTAGCTAGAAACCATGTTCGATGACCTTTAGGGTGAAGTCCTATGGTTATTGTGAAAAATGGGAAGTTCCATTACTTGGTGCGTACTTTTGTTGCTTTCCTGAATTCTTCTTCTAATCTATGCTTGTATAACTTGTTTTATCTTCTTGTTTTTTAGTTTTTGATTGTCCAGACTTGAAGGATCCAAATTACGGGTGGATTCAAGTTACCCTTGCTTTTGCTCGAGAGATCGAGGATTTTGACGACTTGATTGATCCTCGTCATTTGTTCGCCTGTTGCCTTAGACTAGAGCCTTCCAAATACATCTTGGAAAAGATCCGTCGAGAAAAAAAAAAAAAAAAGTCGTCTTATTCTTGTGGCTTCTCATCTTTCTTTTTCTCTTTAACTTACAAATTTTTTTTTTGGCAAAGATGGCCACACGGTATAGTAAGGAAAAATATGCATGTATTAGGCAGATGAAGAACGAACCCCTTTCTCAACTCACTTCAAACCCAAAGAGGTGAAAATTGTATGATGAGAAGGGCAATGCAGTGGTTTCTTCGCCCGTTCAGATTCTGTCTTCCCCAACTCCATTTATTGAAGTGACGGCTTCGACTCCACCCATTACTCGCAATACGGGAAAAGGAAAGATTGGGAAAAATTTTTGGGACGACCTTACGACTGCCCTTGGACGAGCCCATAACGTGATCACGGACGAAGAGCTTAAAGGCTTGTCATCTGTCCCATCTCATGAACTAGTTAGCCGTCATATCCATAAGTTGGTGTAGGTATGGGTTTTTCCCATTTTTCCTTCATTTAATTTGGTATGTCCTGTATTCTGATTTTGGGATATCTCATCTAGTTTCTTGCTGAATCCTTACGCTTGACTACTAATTACCTCGAGATTGAAGAAAAAGTGGTGGTTGTCAATTCCAAACTTGAATCCGTCGAAGTAAAGAGCTCAAAGCTAAGAAAGGATCTAATTGAGGCCATGGATGAATTGAAAAGGGTGAAAGAGAAGATCAAAGAACTAAATGAAGCTTTGAAGGTGGAAAAGATGCTTGTTGTTCAGAAAGACGAAGAGGTTCAAGCTGCTTTGTTGAGGACTAGTGCCGAGCGAGAGAAGGATGTTGATCAATTCATGAAGTCCGAACAGTTTTCTGATCTTCAGTTTATTCAATATTTCAAGGGCTTTGAACTCCAATGTAGATGGACGATGAAACATCATAGCTTGGCAGTAGATTTTTCCAACCTCAACTTCGAAAAAATTGATACCGAGATTCTAGCTAATGAGGCTAAGGAGCTGGAGAAAACAGATGCTGATGCTGCTGTTGAAGGAGTAGACGTTGCTGAAGTTTGGAGTTCAAACCCAGGCAAGAAAGATGGAGCTGTTACTCTTGCTGCTAGATGATCTCTCCTTTTTTTTTTTTTTTTTCTTTTTTCTTTTTCCTTTTCTCTTTTTGGAAAACATTGGTTGCCCCCTTGTTTTGAGGCTTTTAACCTTATTTTTGAATACCTATTGCCTCTTGGTTTTGAGGCTTTTATTTAACTACTTATCTCAAAACACTTGTAGGCTCTTGGTTTTGAGGCTTTTGCTTAACTGCTTATCTTGTTTAGAGATTCTACAATTCCTCTTGAATGTGCCTTCCAATCAAGCTTTTTGTGTTGAACTTTGTTGAATAAGATGAGGTCTGCTTGCAGGAGATTTTACGCTCTTGGCCAACTCATGGTTTCTAGGAAGAACTTTTTGTTGGCAGGGTGGTAATTTGCATTTATGAATGCATAGAATTTTATACATATACATGTGCATATACATTTTTACTCATTTACCTAAGTAAAGCCTTTGTCATGTTTGGGAACTTCATCACTAGCGGATAGAGTTTTTGACACGAATGATATGACTTTAACTCGCCGTTTTATAGACGAAGTTTTTGCCACTAATATTGTGATTTAAATTTTTCGTTTTGTAGGTGCTATGATTTAAACTCGTCATTTTGTAGATGGATTGTTTATCATAAAAGTTATGATTTAAACTCGTCATTTTGTAGACGGAATTTTTATCATAGAAGTCATGATTTAAACTCGTCGTTTTGTGGACGGCGTTTTTATCATGAAAGTTATGATTTAAACTCCTCGCTTTTGGACGGAGTTTTTATCATGGAGGTTATGATTTAAACTCGTCACTTAATGGACGGAGTTTTTATCATGGATGTCATGATTTTAACTTGTCATTTTGTTGACTGAGTTTTTATCATTGAGATTATGATTTAAACTCAACATTCTGTTGACAGAGTCTTTATCATTGATGCTGCGTTTTAAACTCGTTGCTTTGGTGGAAGGAGTTTTTTATCACGAAATGTTTGATATTTGGTCATTTGGAAAGAAATGGCTTTGGAGATGCCTTATTTGCTATATTCATCCTTGCTTATAAAATGTATTACAAGGATTATACTTAACAAAAAATGGAAAATGCTAAAAGTAAAACTTATGCATGAAAACAATAAAATCTTATTTATCTGTCGGTGAATAAGACAAGGTATTGAAGGTACTAGAACTTATTGATGCTAGGTGTTAGTTCCTTCACTGATAGTACTTCTTGAGGTGTTCTACATTCCAAGGATGAGGTAAAAGTTTTCCGTTCATACCTTCTAAGTAATAGCTCCCCCTTCTTGAATAACGGACGACATTGTACGGACCTTCCCAATTGGGGCCTAGCTTTTATTACTCTAGATCTTTGGGGCTTGTGAAACCTTCTGTAGGACCATGTCTCCAAGATTGAATCTTTTCAACTTCACCCTTTGATTGTGGTACTTTGTCATCCTTTCATGGTATAGAGCCATCCTTTGAGCCGTGTCCTCCCTGTCCTAGGGTAAGCAATCCAGAGCGAGTTTCAGTCCCTCGTCATTGCTGTGTTTGTCATAACATGTCTGTCTAAGGCTTGACATCCCAACTTCCACAGGAATCGCTGCTTCAGTTCCAAATGCTAGTTTGAAAGGCGTTTCTCATGTTGGTGTTCTTGTAGCCATCCTATAGGCCCATAGGACTTATGGAAGCTCTTCAGGCCATGCTCTTTTTGCCCCCTCAAGTTGAGCTTTGATTAGCTTACACAAAGTTCGATTTGTGACTTCGGTCTGCCTGTTGGCTTATGGGTGTTCGGGGGAGGAATAATGATTTTTGATCCCCAGCTCCTTATAGAAATCTCTGAACTTGCTACTGTCAAACTGTCTTCTGTTGTCAGAGATAATCACCCTCAAAATCCCGAATCGACAAATGATGTTCTTCCAAATGAAGTGTTGTATCTTGGTTTCTGTGATTACTGCCAAAGGTTTTGCTTCCACCCACTTCATAAAATAATCAATAGAGATGACTAAAAAATTGACTTGCTTTTTACCTAGTTGTAGGGGGGCTACAATGTCAATTACCCACGTTGAGAACGGCCATGGTGACAAAATGTTTGTCATGTGCTCCGTTGGGACGTGTTGCACATTTCCAAACCACTAGCACTTGTCACACCTCTAAACAACCTGGACTGTATCCTTCTGCATGGTCGGCCAGAAATATCCTGCTCGGACCACTTTCGCCACAAGTGAGTGTGGGCTTGAATGATTTCCACAAACACTTTCGTGGATTTCACTCAGCATGTATACAACATCATCAAAGTTTAGGCACTTTAAGTAGGGTTGGGAAAACCCCCTTTTGTATAGCTTGTCATTCAAGGTTGTGAATCTGAACGACATTACTCTAATCTTCCTGTCCTCTGAAGGGTCTGGTGGGAGTGTGCAATCTTTGATGTAAGTGATTATTGGGTCCATCCAGCTACCTTTAGATTGAACATAGATTACATCCAACCCTTCTATGCTTGGGAGGCTTTGCACCTCTATGTATAGTCCAAGTCGTCCTATATTGTTGTTGGACGAGGTAAGTCTAGCCACTTCATCCACTTTGAAATTCTCCTCCCTTAGTACCTAAGTAATCCTGACATCAATAAAATTAGAAACTAACTGACTAGTTAGTTTTAAGTACCTTTTCATCCTGTCTTCCTTCACTTCGTACTCCTTGGTTATCTGCCCCACTACTAGCTTTGAATCTGAATTCAGCTTTAAGTTTCTAACCCCCAGGGCTTTTGCGACCCTCAGACCTGTAAGTACTGCTTCATATTCCACTTCATTGTTTGTTACTAGAAACTAAAGCTGGACCCCGGATGTCTTTCTCAAGCGATAGGAGGATCACACCTGCACCTCTAACACTTGCGGTTGACAACCCATCCGCATATATCGTCTAGTAATTTGCTTCTGAGTCTTGATCCGTCATGGTGAACTCAGCAACGAAATCAGCTAATGCCTGAGCTTTAATAGCCATCCGTGGTTTGTAGTCAATATCAAAGTGACTCAACTCTACAGCCTATTGAACCATTCTCCCTGCAGCATCTAGCCTGCTCATGGCTTTCTGAATGGGTTGGTCCGTTATGACAAAGATGGTATGAGCTTGGAAGTATGGACGAAGCTTCCTGGATGCGACAATTAGAGCAAAAGCCATCGTCTCTATCCTCGAGTATCTCACCTCTGTACCCTGGAAGGCTTGGCTTGTATAATAAACTAGCCTCTGAATCTTGAGCTCTTTATGGATCAGTGCCGAGCTCATGACTGTTTGCAATATAGCCAGGAAAAGGAACAAGTCTTCTCCTTCAACGGACGGACTCAGGAGTGGCGGTTTGGACAAATATTCCTTGAGAGCCTGGAAAGCTACTTCACACTCTTCTATCCACTAGAAAGCCTGCTTTAGTGTCTTGAAAAATGGGAGGCACTTATCTGAGGCCCTAGAGATGAACCTGTTCAGGGTTGCAATTCGTCCAATCAGCCTCTGTACTTCCTTCACACTTTTTGACAAGGTCATGTCGAGTATGGCCCTAACTTTCTCTGGGTTGGCCTCGATTTCTCGTTGGGAAACCATGAACCCCAAAAACTTACCTGACGAGACCCCAAATACACACTTTGCCAGGTTTAGTCTCATTTGATACTTGCTCGGAGTGTCAAAAGTTTCTCTAAGATCATCCAGGTGTGACTCTGCCTTTTTGCTTTTGATGAGCATGTCGTCCACATATACCTCCATATTTTGTCCAATCTGCTTGCCAAACATGTGATTCACCAGCCTCTGGTAGGTAGCTCCTGCATTTTTCAAGTCGAACGGCATGGCTTTGTAGTAGTACAACCCCTAGCTAGTGACGAAGGCCATTTTCTCCTGATCTTTCTTGTTTATGTGAATTTGGTTATAGCCTAAAAATGCATCCATGAAAGTCAGCAACTCATAACCAGCTGTAGAATCCATGAGCTGGTCAATTCTAGGGAGAGGGAATCTGTCTTTCGGGCGGACGTGGTTGAGGTCTGTAAAATCAACACACATTTGCCATTTTTAGTTGGACTTCTTAACCATGACGACATTGGCAAGCCACTTGGGATAGAAAACTTCTTGGATAAAACTAGCAGTGAAGAGCTTCTCCACTTCTTCCATGATGGCCCTAATCCTTTCAGAAGCGAAAACCCTTCGTTTTTGTTGGACGGGCTTTTCTTTTAGGTCGACAATTAACCGGTGCTCTATCACCATGTTGTCTATGCCTGGCATATCGTTATGGGTCCAGGTAAAAATATCTAGATTATTCTTCAAGAACTCCACTATTTCTTCTTTCATTGGTGGGTCAAGTCCTCCTTCGAACTTAGTGACTTTGGAAGGATCTCCCTCTACTAGCTTCACGTCTTCCAGATCCTTTACAGGCTTCTCAGGGTCCTCCTCAACCATCCAGGCATAATTTTCTTTGGAAGCTAGTATTGCCTGATAACATTCCCGGGCTAGCAGCTGGTCTCCGCGTATTTCTCTAGTCCCATGTGAGGTTGGGAATTTCACCTTAAGGCAGTAGGTTGAGGTTGCAGCTTTGAGTCGATTTAATGTTAGCCATCCAAGGATCACATTATATGATGATGGACAATCGACGATCAAAAAATCCACCTGTTTTGTTACCTGAGCTGGATGCATCCCTGCTGTGACTGATAATGAGATGATGCCTTTCTGATAGATACAGTCTCCACTAAAACTGACCAAAGGTGACTTGAAAGGTTAGAGCCGTTTAGGGTCCAACCACTGGTATGCCGTCATGTACATGATGTTCGCCGAGCTCCCATTATCAACTAATACCCTTCTCTTGTTGAAGCCTTCGATTTCTAGCATGATGATAAGGGGCTCGTCATGAGGCTGCTTGACCCCATTTACATCTCGCTCAGAGAAAGTTATGTCATCATTCTCTGATCGACGATATTTTGCTGAGGGATGCTTGACGTGTACACTGTTAATCTATCTCTAATAGGCCTTCCTCAAGGACTTGCATAATCCTCTTAATATTGGTCCTCTAGTTATCATCTGTATTTCCCCTACGGTCAGTTTTGGATGGTCTCGTCCATCATCCTTATTTTCGTCATGAGACTTATCTTCTGCCCCTAATCGAGACTGATGATCTCTCTTGACGAACTTTTGGAGCTTCCCCCTTTGGATCAGCTCCTCAATCTACTCCTTCAAATCATGAAATTCGTCAGTGTAATGGTCGTGATCCTTATGGAAACAACAATATTTCTTTAGATCGTGCTTCCTAGAGGATGTGCTTAACGGCTTTGGCCATTTCAAGCCGGGTTCATCCTTAATTTGCATTAGGATCTTGTCCATAAGCATCACTAGTGAGGTGAAGTTCAACCTCTTCTTTGGAACTTCTGGGCTGTTCTTACTTGCCTTGGTTTCCAACGAATGGTTTTTGCGGTCCTTTTTCTTACCCTGGGAGTCACTGGTTTCTTCCTTCTTCCGTTTTCCCGTAAGTCCTTTTGCAGTGAGAGCGTCCTCCCCATTCATGTACTTCTAAGCTTTGAACAGAAGGTCTATTATAAAGGTTTGTGGTGTCTTTCCCAATGAAAAGACAAGATCGAGATTGTTGAGTCCAGCTTGAAAGGTCGTCATTATAACCTGGTCGTCAGCCTCGTCAATCTTAAGAACAACTTTGTTGAAGCACTTCAAATAATCTCTCAAGCTTTCCCTTTCCTGCTGCCTTATAGTTAGCAAGTAAGAGGTTGGCCTTTTATGACGCTGCCCCCCAATGCAGTGCCAGAAAAATGAGTCACTAAGCTGTTTGAAGTTCGCAATTAAGGATGCTAGCAATTTGTTGAACCACACCTTTGCAGCTCCCCTGAGAATGGCGGGAAAATACGTACATATGACTTCATCCGGAGTTTGCTGGAGGTTTAAAATTGTCTTGAAAGGCAATATATGGTTAAAAGGGTCTTTCGTGTCGTCATAGAACTCCAATTGTGGGAGACAAAATTTTGGAGGCAAGGGGAACTCCAAAACACTAGTGGTGAAGGGTGAATTTGTTCGCATGAGCATACCATCAAGATTCATCGGCATCTTCCCCTTCATGGCATTTTTCACCGCGTCTAATTCCCTCCTTAAGCTTTTCATCATATGATCATTAAGGTGCGTGGATTGCTCAATGTATTCAGAAACATCTTTTCCCCTAATGTTCTCGGCGCTACTAACTTCTTAGCCGTGTCTACCACGGTTGCATCGCTGAAGTGAAGTGTTGCTGCCCTCAGGATGAGCTCGACGCTTTAACTCTTCATTCTGTTTCATTAGCTCCTGCGCATTCGCGGTTAGAGCTTAGATCTGTTGAGCCATTACTACTAGATTCGGGGGTGCTGTTGCAGTGGATTCCATTGGTCTTAAGGAGCTTTGTCGATAAGGTGATAAGCCAAAAATATATTAATCCCTTGTGATGAATTAATTGATTAATTAGCCAAGTTTATTAATTAATCAAATTAACATGTAAAGCGTGGTAGCATAAACAAATTACCAATTAAACTAAGTATGCAGCAAAAATAAAATTGACATAGTGATTTTTTTACGAATGGGGAAAACCAACACGGCAAAAACCCCACCGGGTGATTTTAAAGTCACCATTCTCGAGAATCCACTATTATCACAACAAGCGGTTACAAATAAAGGAATCTCAATACCTTATACCAACCTAGAATTGAACCCTTATCCCAATACCCAATTGGACTTATTCTGTAGTGACAATCTCTCCTTGTAATGCACGGCTCCCAATACGTGACTAACCAATTACGTGGATCCTAGTACGTGACTTCAATCACCAACTAGAGAAGGTTGTTGGCTGCAAAGTTCTTCAATTCATCCACACGATGAAGATCCAAAAGATTCTTGGTCACAAAACCCTACGGTGCACAAACACAGCAACTTCTTCACAAGAATGATGAACTAGGGCAAATTCTGTCTCCAATCACAATTTGCTTGAACAAACTTTGCTCAACACTTGTGCAACTTATGTCCACTTTGACGGCCCTTAAAATAATACTTTTATGTGTCTAGGGTTATTTAAAAAAAAGCCTAAACACATAATCACGGATTAGAGTTAAAACAGAACAGAAAATCTGTTTTTCTTAAACCTCGACAGATAGCCATTTGTCGAGTAGCTGTCGAGCCACGAGACTGGAACAGCTTTTCAAGCTCGATAGATATTAGCTGTTGAGATAGCTGTCGAGCTTTAGTGAACTTGCACTTTTCATCTTGAATCTTGGACAGACTTGCATGGCTTTAACCCTTGATCTTGAAACAAAATTTCTTGAAGTATTAAACACATCCTAGATCTACCTAAATACAAGTAAAGTGCGTTTTGTCAAAGGATTAGCCAATTACATAAAATAGTGACATATGTGTTAGGATTAGTGCCCTGAAATCCTATTGTATGATGCTATGTATGTTATTATGTATAACATTATATATGACTTAATGTTGTAATTAATAAAGTTGCTTTATTATTATCTAAAATGATAGTAACATGAATATTTGAACATTATCATATAGTCTATGAGATGTATAGTATGTAAGTTATGTGAAAAGTCATAGAAGATATAAATTACAAGTTTTTTGTAAACTCAGAATATTAGTTCATAGTCGGTGATGAAATTGGGCATTTCATCTACGAAGACTATAACATGTCAACTAAGATAATTTATTTTGATCATGGAAGTAGAGACTTCTAGTTGATATGTTGATATGTTTTAAGAGTTAAAACATATTGAACTGGACCGCTGTGAGATTTATTATTCTCTTAATGATTGTCAAATAAATAATAAATCTTATGACTTATATTTGCATGAACTCTTAATCCTGAGAGAATAATGGACTTGATCATGAAGTGTGGGTTGCTTTGATATATTAGAAGTGAGATCTAAAGTTATGGTCAAAACCTTAGTATGTTGGGCAGCCACATTTAGTGTTGATGGAACATATATTCTCAAGATAGAATTCATAGTCTCTTAAAGGAGATATAAAATATTCCCTTGAGATAAGTTTAATGAGTTTAGTTATTAAGAGAGTTAGGCCTAACCACTTTAGTAAGAAATTACTAAAGTATATATATATTTATGAAATTGGATTTCATAAATATATAATAAATAACTTAAAAAGATTAAACCAGATACTCAAGGATTAAGATATAGTAACCTACAAAGTGACAGTCTACATTCATGACTTTGTATTACTACAAATATTTTATGAAGAGGTTGCATGTACAATAAAGTCTTGGGATATAATTTATTAATAAGGCCTAGAGTGTAATTATATTATATATAGTGGTATTAAATATAATTAATGGTAACTTTGGATTTGTCAAGAGTTGATAAAAAAGCCCAAGGCTCATTGGAGCTAGCGTTTTATTTGTTCCATTTTGGTTCCACTCCATGCCACATACTAAACCCCAATTGGAAAGGCCCAAAAGGCTAGCCTAAGTAGATAATAAGCTATTATGAGAGAAACATACAGAATTTTTATGACTACAACAAGAACATGAAAGAGTATGTATGTGAGTGTTAGACACTCTTGAATTCTATCTAGAACATATACATATAACTGATTGAAAGAGCACATTTCTTGGGCATCAAGTAGAATTGGAGTGAAGATTAAAAGTATTCTCAAGAATTTTTTATCTTTGGTTTTGAATTTCACCCCATCAAGGTACACTCTCTTGTTCTTATATTCTGAAACTTACATAGCACATGTTATCAATTGCGAATGAAGTAGATCCGTTATTTTTCCGCTGTGTACATTCATATTTCCATCAATATGTTCCTAACAAGTGAATCACATATGTCCAACATAGGGATACAATGGCTTGTTGACTCCTTACAGACGACGCCAAACTGATGAAGCTCAAATGTGACCTCGTCAGTATGCTCCTCATTGTTACCGATGGAGGAACTGCAATACCTGTTGAAAAGACAAGAAATAAAAAGAAAGATCACCAGTATGGTGCCAGCTACGAACACTCCGATGCCTAAGTTAGATTATTGCTCTCAATTGATAGGATAATTGCAGTATATTGTGTTTTTCTTGAAGAAAACTCACCTGGGTTGTCTAGCTTTATATAGCTTGCTTTCTAGTTGGTCATTTATGCCCATTAATGCTTTTCTGGGTGTTTTCACCTAAATGAATTATAGATTTAATGGCAATGACGTTTCTCTTTAATGTGTAATGCATGACCATTGGCTCATCAAAGCTCTTGCCACCTTTTCGACGCATTTACTTGTTATTGGCTAGCCTGATGGAGTTAATTTCTAACTTTAATGCGCATAGGTTTGTCCTTTCATACGGATGGCCTTTCATTGCTTGCTCGTGGGAGTTATCCTGACTTAGATGTGCTTTATGGTCGTCCTTATAAATGGACGACCGTTTTACTGATACTCGTCAATATATCTATTGGGTCCAAAAGTGGCACATGTCGAATAGTTCAAGACATGTGTTTAGGGCGTTAAGAACCCCCCCCCCCCCCCACCCACATTTCTCATATGGTTGTCACTTGTATGAGATCCAATTTTGGTTTCTACTCAAAATATTTCACTATTGTGAATCAATTTACAAAAGCAATATCATCAGCCTTAAATTCAGGCCATATGCTCAAATTTTTAATTTTATGCATATTGCCTTCATACCAAAAATAGACATCCCTAGAAAATATTATATTATAGGCCGATAAGCTTGTGTAATTTTCTATATAAAATAGTGTTCAAAATCCTAGCCAACAGGTCAGTGGCGACGCCATGTGCAACTCAGGGTGTTCCTAGGAACACCCTGACCTGAAAAAAAAAAAAAAAAAAAACCTAAAAAAAAATTTTGTTTTTTAATTTTTTATATTTGCTTTGTATTAGGAACACCCTCAATCACAGAATTAGGAACACCCTTAAATTAAAATATATATAGATATATATATGTTCTACTTTCAAGACAAAAAAAAAAAAAAAAAAAAAAGAAAAAGAAAAGAAAAAGATCAACGCCTTAGTCCTTAAAGGTCTAAATCAGAAATCACTAAAGGCTTAAAAAAAATAAAAATAAAAAAAAAAAAAAAAAAAAAAAAAACCACTAAAGGCCTAAAGCAAACCTAAACTCAGTCCTTTAGAGCAACGCCGCTTGAGCCAACAGACGGAGATCGAATCGGTCACAGCTTGCTCGTCGGAGATCGGCCCAATCCAAATCGTCGTTTTAGCTCGCTCGCCCCTTCGTGTCGTCGTCGCTCGTCACAAACCCTTATCGTCATTGGAGGACGGAGATCAGTAGATCGCTCGTCGCCTCGTCACTACCTCAGCCTTCAGGCCTCCTTGCTCGGTTGCTTCGGTGCTCCCTCCCTCAAGGTATTTAATTTTCCTAAGCTAACTTCTCTCTCTTTTTCTCTCTGACTTTCTCTCAGTCTCTCAGTCTCTCTCTTTCTCTCTTTTGAACTGAGTCTGTGATTGGCCGAACTTTAGCTTTATTAACATATTTTGTTTGTTTTTAACTTTTTGAATTTGGCTTTATCAGTTTATCTTATCCGTTGGTGTTGGTGTGTGTAGTGTGCTGGTGTTGGTGAGATATTAATTGTCTTTTAGTGTAATGCGTGATTGTGAAATTTTCTGATTGGCAGGGGCATCAGGCATGAGGCATGCTTGTGTGTTGAGTGGGGTGGGGGTAGATGGGCACATGGGGGGGCCAAGTTGCACATTACACTGCTTTAGTGCTTTAATTATTATGCTGCTCATGGGATGTGTAATGTGCACATTAGTGGCTCTTTTAGGGCTAAACAATATAACAAATTAAAGCAATATAATTAAGGACAAATAAATTAAAGCAATATAGTTTATTGTTAGACTAAACAACAATAATTAAAGCAGTATAATTAACCAATACATTATAAAAGACAAACAAATTAAATTATGTTAAGCTAAACAATAATTAATAATTTTATAATTAATGAAACAACAATATAACAAATTATAGTTTATAAAAGACAAACAAATTAATGAAACAACTAAACAACAATAATTAATAATTTTATTAATATTTCTTATGAACTTATAGTTTATTGTTTATTCTTTTGCTAGAATTATAGACAAATATTTGATAAGAAAACCACGTATCCAAGATTCATCTCCTGTGCAAGATTCATCTTCATCTTCTAAGCGAATTCGTGTTGACTTTAACTTAGAAAATCTTCTTTCAGATCCTGGGCTACGACAAAAGATATCATCTTATCATCCTAATAATTATGATGAAATAAGAAGATATTATTTAACAAAAAGCCCTTGTCAACCTATTCATGATTACCCTGTATCATATTTTTTTGGAAAGCCCCGTCGATTTAGATTCGAATGGTATGTAAATAGAAAGTGGTCGGAATATAGTTTAGACAAGGATGCGGCATTTTGTTTTTATTGCTACCTATTTAGGCAAGATGTTGGTAAGCAAGGAGGAGGTGAGACTTTTGTAACGAAGGGATTCAAACTTTGGAATCAGCTTATGAAGTTAGATTCCCATGTTGGAGGAGTTAATAGTACTTATAACCAAGTTGTCAAGAAGAGTGAAGATCTACTAAAGGAAAAGCAACACATTCAAAGTGTTTTGGTTAAGCAATCAAAACAAGGTAAAATTGAATATCGGGTTCAATCAAATGCAATAGTTGATTGCATAAGATTCCTTTTATGCCGGGGATTAGCTTTTCGTGGTCACGATGAATCTCAAGGTTCAAGTGATAAAGGAAATTTCCTTAAGCTTCTACAATGTTTAGGAGATCATAATGAATCTATCAATGAAGTGTTGCAAAAAGCTCTGAAAAATTGTAAGCTTACCCACTCTGATATTCAAAAAGACATTGTGAATGCAATTGTACGTGAAACATCCAAAGTCATCATCAAGGATCTTGACAATGGGTTCTTTTCAATATTAGTTGATAAGTCACGTGATATCTTAGTGAAAGAACAAATGACCTTCGTTCTTCGTTATATGAATAAAGAATAAATTATTACAGAGCGATTCCTTGGTATTGTACATGTAGCAAGTACCACCGCTTTGTTACTCAAACATACTATTGAATGTTTACTTTATGAATATAATTTGAGTTTATCGAACTTATGTGGGCAAGGTTATGACGGGGCTAGTAATATGCAAGGTGATATCAATGGTCTCAAAACTTTAATTTTGAATGAGAAAAAGTTAGCATTTTGTGTCCATTGTTTTGCTCATCAACATCAATTGACACTTGTTACTGTTGCTAAAAATCACATTAACATTGCTGAATTTTTTTATGTGGTTAGTAATTTAGTAACTGTTGTTGGAGGCTCTTGTAAAAGACGAAATGCTCTTCAAGATGCACAATTTGCCAAAATTAAAGAAGATTTAGAGAATGGTGTGTGTAGAAGTGGGCAAGGTTTGAACTAAGAGACAAACTTAAACGCCTTGGTGATACATGTTGGAGATTATATTATGAGACTATTTTCAACTTGATTTTGATGTTCTCTGCTGTGTTGATGTACTTGAGATTATTGAAGAAGATGGCCTCTCCAACCAAAAAGTTGAAGCTTGATCTATTATGAGGTCAATTCTATCTTTTAAATTTGTCTTTGCTCTACACTTAATGAAAAACATTTAGGGATCACAAATGAGTTGTCAATAGCGTTGTAAAAAAAAAAAAAAAAAAAAAAAAAAATCAAGATATAGTAAATGCTATGGATCTTGTTAAAGTGTCTAAGCAACAATTACAAGTGATGAGAGATGATGAATGGATATCTTTATTGGTTGAAGTGTCTTCATTTTGTACCTCACATGATATTCATATCTTGAACACGGATGAAATATTTGTAGTTAGTAGAAGGCCGCGACGCAACACCCAACAAAATACAAATTTACATTATTATCGTGTTGAGCTATTCTACACAATCATCGATATGCAACTTCAAGAGCTTAACAACCGTTTTTCAGAGGCGAGTACCGATTTTCTATTTTGTATGGCTTACTTGAATCCAAGTAATTCATTTGCGACTTTTGATAAGGAAAAGTTGATACGTCTAGCTAAGTTCTGTTCATCTGATTTTCTTGGGACAAATATATTGGCACTTAACTATCAACTTCAGAATTACATTTTTGATATGCGCAACAATGACTTCCTTTTAGAGCTTAAAGGAGTTAGTGAACTTGCTGAAAAATTAGTTAACACAAGGAAGCATGAGACTTATCCATTAGTCTACTTGCTTGTGAAGTTAGCTTTGACCCTTCCTGTTGCTACTGCAATAGTAGAAAGAAGTTTTTCAGCAATGAAATATATAAAGAATGGATTGCACAATCAAATGGGAGATCAGTGGATGAATAATTGCTTAGTTGTGTATATTGAAAAAGATGTAGCTTGTAGTATTAATAATGAGACTATCATATAACAATTTTAAAATATGAAAACTTGTAGAAGACAATTGTAAACTTTATGTATTTGCAAGTTTTTTTATTGTTATTGTTGTCAATATATAAAATTTTCTTTTTATTAGATTGTGTAATTTGTGCTTGTTGAGAAATACCCTAAAAAAAATTCCTGGAGTTGCCACTACAACAGGTTACAATTTATTCTTTTGTATGTTATTTTGGACTCCCAAAATGCATTTATATCAGGTCATCTTATCTTATTACTGGTAATGCAGTGATAGCTTATCAAAGGTTACACAACATGCGAACTAGATGAAAAGGCAAATGGCACTGAAATTGAACATGAATAAAGATTATGATCGGGTAGAGTGAAGTTTTTTTTGCAGGTATGATGCAGAAGATGGGGTTTGATTTGAGATGGGTGACCATAATCATGGAGTGTGTCTACAACATCATATTTAGTCATCATCAATGGGTAACCAAGAGGTTACATCTAACCATCCTGGGATATTCGGCAAGATGATCCTCTCTCTTTGTAACTTTTCTTGATATGTGCCAGAGGCTTTTCTGAGAAAAGCTGAGGTAGACAAAAAAATTCATGGCTTATTAACCTGTAAAAGACAGCCCTAAGGTCTCCCACTTGTTATTTGTAGATGATAGTTTGGTCTTTAGTCAGGCTACAACCGAAGAAAGTATGAACATTTCGCAAGTCTTGTACTGTTATGAGAAGGCCTCTGGTCACAAAAAATAAATAGGGAAAAGACAACTATTAAAATACATCAAGGATACCATGATCCATGATTTAAACTACAAGCCAGAACAAACACGGGCTCTCAGTGCTAGTGTAAAAGAACGAGTGATGAAGAGGTTGTAAGGGTGGAAGTAAAAAACCTTATCAAGAGCAGGAAGGGAGATTCTTATAAAACAATGGTCCAAGGCTCCAAGCAATACCCATATACACCATGTCCTGTTTTAAACTCCTGAAGGCATGGTATGATGAGCTTAATTCTATGACAGACAGATAATGGTGGGGCCAATAAGTAGAGGAAAAGAAGATTCATTGAAAAAGTTGGGAGTAAGTAGTGCAATGCGAAGACAAATGGGGGACTCGGCTCTAAGGATCTCCATTGAAAGACAATGCTGGGCACATTCACCATTTTATCGAGTTTGTAATGAAAAGTGGAATCAGTGAAGCATATTCTTCAGACGAGTCCGATGGCTAGAAATGTTTGGGCTGTAGCCAGAGGAAGATTCATAAGTGGCCTACAGACTTGGAGGATGATTTTTATAAATTATTTCAACATCGACATGGGAATGTAGACGTACAAGAGGCAAGGAATGGGAGTTTGTATACTTGTAAGAGGAAAACCAGGTTTTAGTGCCGTGAAAAGGCCAGTGAGGCTCGTCTTTGTTGTTTTGTTGCGATGTCAGTTAAGCCTACTGCTTTATGTTCACTACTGGCAGCGGCTTGTGTTTTGGTACTACTTTCATATACTGTTGAGCAACTAATCATATATGCATGTAATAGATTGAGACCATTCCATTCGATCCATTAGATATCAATGCCAATAAGTATAGTGTATTTCATATTTCTGTCCCCCAATTATCTCAACTTGTCAGCTAATATACCCAAAATGCTTTGCATAACAAAATTACATTTAAAAAGAAAAGAAATTTTTTATCCCTTGCTACTGAGAGACTAGTACCACTTGCTGAGAACACGTGCCATATTTCTTTGATTGATCAAATGTATTTGCCTTGGTAGAAACGCTATCATATAGTTGATAAATAGCAGAAGAGTGAGTGGGGTTCACAAGATCTTATACTTCGTCTCGAAAGCATTGGTAATCTTTCCAATACAGTATGCAGCACTCAGAGGGTAACTGGAAACTGCAAAAATGGTAGATGGTTATTTACAAACAGAAAAATAATGTTTATGTTCCGAGAGTAATTGCCATACTTGGATTCTGTTGCCAAAAGCAAAATAAAATGAATAGAAAATGCTAAGATGCCCAACGGGTTACTATCCTAGTTTATTCTTCTTCTTCAGATAAAAAAAAGAAAAAGATACAGCAATAAGAAAAAAGAAACAAGAACCTCAAAGTTGAAGGAATAAGTTTTCAAGCATTGTTCAAAAAAGGAAACCATGGAATACTTTCAACCCTACCTTGAATGCTCAATCTTAGACAAATGATGATAAATCACATGAGCTATATGCTCTGATCATCTTAATTCATAGCAATGTAAATATTTGTTGACTTCCTTGAAAGCTAATATTCAAGACAAATTCTCAAGCTTTTGACCTTAAACAACTTGAGAGAGCAAACAGAACAAGTATTTCTTTATACAAGTAATTAAAACATCAAAACAGATATATTTTGATTGGAAATGTCATAAATAACATTGTATGCAATTTTACTATAACTGTAAACAATTTGTGTCCCTAGAAACTAGACAAGAATTATGACAATTTATTATAGCAGTTCAGACTAAGCAAGTATAAAATGTCAAGTAACCTTAAAATCCTCTTTGTAAGGGTGCTTTTTGGTTCAATATGGCATTAGGGACATTACAATTCAGGGTCATAATGGTTCCAACCAATGAAGACTATGTTTATCACCTCACCTAATTCTATGTTAAAAGATATTTGAATTTTTAACTTAGTGCAGACATAATTTTAAGTTTAACAACATAGATAGTGAGTCAATTGCATGCTTTTGCACATGTGCATGGGCAGACCTGTCCATCAAACCAAATTTTTTTATTGTGGTGGCTCTGGGTTCGTACTAACCATGTTTCAAGCGGGAATGATATATATATAAGGTGATACAACTCAGGTTCATGCTGGGGTTGGGATGGAGCCACCCTTGTGCCCATCTGACACTGCTCATAATTCAATGGCTTTCCACTTTCATAATTTAAGAAACATGAAAATTTGATTTATGATAGATTGCAAGGAGGCAGTTTTACAAGAGAAGAGAACCTACTGAATGCTCACTTAAGGACAAAGAGATAACTGAACTTCACAGAACAGTAAACTTTCCGGTGTCCAACAAATGATGCAGCTGATAATCCTGCATTGGGTGGAAAAGAAAAGGTGGGAACTACCTCAGCTGATGCACATTGCAGATGGCAAAGGTGGTATATCTTTTGTAAAGGAGTAAGGACATATCAGCTGCATTTCTATCCCTAGGCAATCTTCTTAATCAGATATTAATATTGAAAGCTTAGGCTTCGTATGGTTAGAGGATGGAAAAGTGGTGGGATAGAAGTGATATAATTTTCCCTCATTTGTGTTTGGTTGGGGGTAGAAAAGTGGAGGGTTCAAGAGGGAGGGAAGGGTAGATGGTAAATTCCCATCTTCGGTTGAGTTTTCACTCCAAATAGTGGACTCGGGAAGAAAACACCCAGCCCCACTAAAATCACTCTCCACTCCCCTCCCCAACCAAACACACAAATCCTCCCTATTTTCTCTTCTCCCCACAAATCACCCCAACTAATCACTACCTAAAGAGAAATTAATATATGACATCATCCACATGTAATCTGGCTACAACTCAATTGACAAAGTCTGGCTATAGTCTTTGGTTGTCAGCAGAAACTAAAGCCACCTACATCATCCACATGTAATCTGGCTACAACTCAATTGACAAAGTCTGGCTATAGTCTTTGGTAGTCAGCAGAAATTAAAGCCACCTACATCCTCCATTTATAGAAATTAATTTGGATGGTTGTCTAACTCAAATTTGCTGAAAAAGATGCTCACTAACATGCACACAGAGAAATGTGACTATCTGGAATTTCTACAAAAACAGAACCATTGTATAAGAAAGCAATGTAGTATAAACTTACTTGATATAAAATCATCAGCATCCTCCCTATCAATTTTACCATGGGCCATTGCACCAACCTGAAAACACAGAGTATTCGGTAAAAAATCTATAAGTTTTGGTCACATAACACTTGTGTGTATAGTTAAAGTTATTTTGAGCTTACCACAAAAACAAGATCAACATCACTGGTGCCCTCAGAGCCCACATAATTGTTTATATTAACCAATTTTTCGGAACTAAATGACAAGCCTGGTATCAAAGCAAGTATTAACTTCATTTCTAGTATGAAGTAGATAACACAGGAAAAATCATACAACATAACCTCACCTATTTTGCGAGAATTGACAGGAAGATACCGGCTTACAGGGTTCTTGATCACACGCAAAAGTTTCTCACGCTTACCAGCAGCAGTGATACTCAATTTTTGTAGAAGTTGCACTGCAAGGTTGCCAAGAGGAGAAAAGCAACATCAAATAGAGCTCTCAACCCACACACACAAACAATATTAGCATGCTTTTATATGTTGAGGTGAGAACAGTACAGCTT